>CAWUFW010002922.1:1430000-1998798 GCA_963921515.1 Calotriton arnoldi
CAGGTGCAGTTAGTCAGAATTCAGGGCCTAAGGATGCAAATCAAGTTTCTATCTTGTCCTCTGGGGTCAAGCAGGAGAGCACTCCTATCCAATGAGGTGCCAGGCAATACCCCAGAGCATGACCACTTCCTCCAAGGTGTGGCATAATCTTCTCCCAGAAAGCACTATTCCTCCAAAATTCAGTATGAAAGAAATTCCACCAGAGGAGCAAGAACTAGTTAAACCAATCTCCAGTATGACTAATTTCCATAGCTCTCCTCGCCCCTACCATCTGCAAATTCCTGCCTTAAGCCTGCCTTCTGGCTGGGTCAGAGGGGCTTGGAGGTAGATCGACCTGGGATTTGCTGCCTGTCCTATTCCTCCTTTGAAGCTCATGCTTTGCGACCCCTTCAGCCTGCTTTGGCATTCCTGTTTAGCAGAGCTCTCTCCAACAGACAGCCTCTCTCTGGGTTCTCCACTTATCACTTCATCAAAGCAGCCATGCCAATCCTGTTAACTCTGACCAAATGGGATAGACCACAGAAAGGATGAATTTTGGCTTACAGACAAGAAAGTCTTATGACTTCTTTTCTGAATATTTTAGGATAAATTCAACAATAGCATATTGCTGGATTTATCAGTACCATTCTCCTAAATCCTTGAATGATATTTGTGTTAATTTCTACTGATACTTATACATTAATAAACTATTGTAATGTTATCCTATGTGGCTCTGGATCTACAATGGAGAAAATGAAATGGGCAATTTCTCCAACACCAGCGTGCATACAATATCTTTTAAAAGGGCCCTGCTAATAGCTACATGACCACCCACCCCTTGGACGCCTAGGGGAGACTTTAGGGGTCCTGCATATACAAAAATAGTGTAGATCCTCACTCCACAGTGCTCCTAGCACTAAGGTCGATTTTGGGAAGCACTTTACTACAATGGGGGAAGTGAAATGTGCAATTTCTCTATCCCCAGGGTATATAAAACCCCTTTTATAAGGGCCCTCCTTGTAGGTACATCACCCACCAACTCTGGGACACCTAGGGGAGACCCTGGGGGTACCTAAAGTGCCAAATTATTGTAGATTATCACTTTCAAGTGCCCCCAACACCAAAGTGTTGGGCACAATTTACATTTAAACGCAGTGCTGCAACACAGGGCTGCTTTTAAAATGACTTCCGGCTCTCAGCAGTGCACAAATGCAAGTGCAGAAAGGGCTGCTGCCCTCTAAACTGCCATGCCCTATTATATACTAGGGACTTATAGTTAATTTTAATTTCCCTGTCCTATTATGTACTAGAGACTTATAGGGTACTTCATGTCAATCATAGGTTTACCCTAATGTATGTGTGTGTTTTCACTGCGTTTTTAACAGAGCACTGGCCATGGGCCTGGTTAGACAGAGCCCAGGAACAGCGAGAGTCAGTTACCACCAATACCAGTCAGCAAATAATATGGGGGTGCACAGGGCACACAGGATGACTTTGCAACAGGTATAGATCATGATTGGAAACCCCTTAAGTTTCAATGGTGATAGCAAAATTGTAAAACCATTGTAGTTTTGCAAAGCACTTTTTTTCCCAGTCCAGCTATCTCGAGTTTTCAGAAATGGCAGTCCAATTTCATATCTGGCAGATCGAGAGCCTCTGCTTGAAGGTTCTCATATGGTCCCTGGTTGAACGACCAGACACCAGATCTACTTGTGATTAATGTATGAGTGAGAATATCACCTTTCACAATTTTATTGCCATAGCTTAACCTATGCCTTAATATCAATATTGATTAGATAAATGCACAATGAAGGGTACTTGCCACGTTTAGTATTCAGTGAGGTAAAAGCCTTATCAGACATTGGCCTAAATGAACCTGTTATTTCGGCTACATGAAGTAGGAGGACCAAGAGCAATTTCATGGTGTTATAGAATTATCCCAGTTAGCCATCTGCTCTGGAAGCCCGACATGTGAGGAGGACGGATTCGACCTCTGCGATACAATGGTTATAGATTCTGTATACTTTTCTCTTCTAGCCTTGTTGTGTGAGGCATATAGAGACAGATGTATGACTGTTTTTTGCGGTCGCAAACGGCACATCGGCCCGTTTGCGACCACAAAAAAGGGTCCTGGCATGTATAAACGCTATTTTGCGAGTCACTGACTCGCAAAATAGCATTTGCGACTCTCGCTATTAGGAAGGGGCGTTCCTTCCTAATAGCGAGTCTCAATGTCATGTACTATTGTTTTGCGACCGCATTTGCGGCCGCAAAACACTTGCAGTTTATCACCTACTTCAAGTAGGTGGTAAACCACTCGCAAACCGGAAGGGGTCCCCAGGGGACCCCTTCCCCTTTGTGAGTGTGTGCGAAAATATTTTTTAAGAGCAGGCAGTGGTCCCAGGGACCACTGCCTGCCCTTAAAAAATGAAACTGAAAGTTTCATTTTTCTTTTTTAAATGCATCCCATTTTCCTTTAAGGAAAACGGGCTGCATTTAAAAAAAAAAACTGCTTTATTTAAAAAGCAGTCACAGACATGGTGGTCTGCTGACCCCAGCAGGCCACCATACCTGGGAGTGCTAGCTATTCCCAATGGGGTCGCAAATTGCGCTTGCTTCATGAATATTAATGAGGCATGCAATTTGCTACCCCATTGGGAATCGCAAACAGTGTCTGAGACACTGTTGTACATTCACTTTTGCGAGTTGCAAATTGCGAGTCGCAATTCGACCCAATTTGCGACTCGCAAAAGTGAATGGTCGTACATCTGGTCTTTAGAGTCTTATAGCAGGAGGAAAATGTCTCAATTTCTTTCTTTAGATGTGTGAGCAGAGTTCCCGGACTTTTCCTGCTTGTGGCAATGGTGCTATAGTCTTCCCTCTGCTGCAGGAAGTCCACAAGCAATCTCCCTGCCTTTTCCCCTCTCACAATTTCTTTATTTCAGCTTACTTACGGTGCATTCTGCGTCTTGGGTGCAGAGCCTATTTTATCTGGGAGGACAGAACCCAGAGTCAGAACATAAATCCTGGAAGAAGTGCCATGTGAGCACAACAGATAAGGATAATCCTTCTGCTTAGTGTTCAGGAGTCAGGTGGCATCATTTGTCCAAGAGGCTGTGGTCAGCCATCATATCGTATACTACTGCCTTGTTATTACAAGTAGATCTATCATTTAATAGTAGTAATAATCAAAAGGGGAAGAGAGACGTACGTAGTGGACCTTGCCTCCTGTACGAGATGAGTTAATCAAAGAAAATCCACTAGGGTTTAGAGGTTGTAGTCACTCCAGATATTCCCTGAGGGAAAAGTCTTATTTTTCTTAAAATAACCCTCACCCACCAAAAGGCCCCTTGGTGGCATGCTTCATCATCGGGTTCTTCCCGCCCCGCTGCGGGATGGGGTGTGCTACAACCGACGGAGACGTGGGAGCACTTTTGGGAGGTGGGGACTATATTGTTAAAACTAATGTAGGAGTGAAAAGGGTCAGTGAATTAGTGAAGAGAAAAATGGTAAAAATGGTAAAAATACCTGGCCACTAGGATCCTAAACTTTATTGAATCTAGTGGCTGGTATGGTTAAAAGAGAGGGTATTGGGGGGGTGCACAATATGATGTATGTGTTGGCTCCCGGTCTACATGTTTCAAGCCTTCCCCTGTCTTAGGTCGGTAGAAGAGGACTGTGTAAAGACTGCAGTAGAAATTATAACTGAATGCGATGAGGAGCGTGTCACCTACCCTTCGCTCTGCTCCGGGCAGAGGATCAGCATGTGGCTTCAGCCAGACTGTCAGTCTAAATTACTTGGACTTTCAATCTGTCCCTGAGATATTGCACTTGGGCCACATACCAGGGCCCAAGTTTAGGCCCAAAAAGGATCCCAAGTTTCAATTACTATTCATCATTGTTAGACCTGACATTCTTGGTGAGGTATTCCTCCAAGCATTTGCCGTCACTCCTCTGCAAACTGCTAACGAGTGCTAAGAGCTTGTGCTCTCTCCCTAAAACATGGTAAAAGTGGCTTACACCTAATTGGCACATTTAAGTTACTTGTTGGCCCCTAGTAAATGATGCTACATGTACCCAGGGCCTGTAATTTATATGCTACTAGAAAGCCCGCAGCCCTCATTTTGCTACCCACTAAAGTAGATTTTTAAAACATGTCTCAGGCCTGCCACTGCAGCCTGTAGTACAGTTTAAACTGCCAATTCAGCCTGGCAAAATAAACCTTTTACCAGACCTAAACCTTCCTTTTTAATGCTTTTAAGTCATCCCTAAGGTAGGCCCTGAATACTCAAAGGGCAGGGTGCATTGTATTTAAAGAGTAGGACACATGTGCTTAAGATTTGCATGTCCTGGAAGTGAATAACTCCTAAAGTAATTTTTCACTACTGTAAGGACTATCTCTTCCCTTGACTAACATGGCGTTACCTTATTACATTTAATATGTGATAAGTTTTGATTGGGAGCATATAGAGATATGCTGTTTAGACTCAAATTACTTGTAATTTAAATTCCTCTTTAATGGTAAAGTTAGATTTTAAGTCAGCGTTCTGTAAATATCACTTTGATAATGTTGTCATTTGTGACTTCTGACAGTGTCCTGGTTCACTTGATTGTGAATGGCTCTGCTGTTAGGGTTTGTATACTTTTTCCAATAGTAACACAAAAGGAATTAGGTGTGGACAGAAAGATCATCCTGCCAGGATGGTGGGTGCGGAGCTGTACCCAGCCCCAATTACAATTCAAAGGACTTTGCCTCCGGCACACACAAAGGATACTGACAAATGAACCTTATACTATTCTTTTTTCACCACAGAATCCTTGGAGCCTTGACAGGGGAAGGGAAAACTTTCCATGACCAGATGTGGGGGTACTATAGGGAATCCCTCCACTTCAAGGGCTGGCAGCAGGTATAAATATTGGATATCTTGAGCTACTCTTCCGTCCAATTCGAAGCTCCAGCAATGACCATCTGAGATGACCAATCAAATCTGTGCGCTATAGTGCTGACTGTCCGTGATGCCCGGCCTGCTCTTCGAGCTACAGCTACAACCATCCACAATGCTCTCCTGCTCCTCACGGCCTTCTCCACCATGAACAGAACTCTTTGCACTGGACTTTGAGAAGGTAACTTTTTCAGCAGGATTTACCTGGTCCCTGTATTCTGCCCATGCTCCTTCGTGGTCAACCTGAACTTGTGCCCATCCCCAGGTCTAGCACGAGCAGATGACCGCTAGTGGCGCTTTGTGCTTTTAGTCATTATATCTACCTAAAACTTTAAAATGTAATATCTCCGGTTCTACTGATTGGATTTGTGTCCTTCTGGTAGCATTTTATTTTTTTAAATTGTCTCTATTTTTCTAAAATGGTTTGGGATTTTTTTTTTTGTGTTGTCACTTTATTACTGTTTGTGTGCTGCATAAATACTTTACACATTGCCTCTAAGTTAAACTTGACTGCTTTGCGCTAAGCTACCAGATGGTTAAGCACAGGTTAATATAGTGATTTGTCTGGTTCACCCTGAAAAGGATTGTGGTTTTTGCCTGAGTGGGGCTTCCACCCCATCAACCAATAACCCGATTACTTACAATCACCCCAGAAAGTCTTTATTCACTTCAGTCGCACAGAAACCCATATCAAGGAACCATTGTGCTCCTTTACACACATTTCTAATGCCAGTAGGCCCACGTCAGCCCAGGGCCACCCCTATGACTAAATGGGTGCCGTGAGGGGCCACTGATGCCCTCCGCAAGGCATCCCTCAGTGGGAAGCCCCTAACAACCAGCATATGTTATCTGTAGCCCAGACATCAAGAGCAGCCCTAGAATGCGAGAGCTCCCCTCAGATCAGTGTGCCATGCGGACCAGTAAGTACAGCCCCTAAGGCTGCTGTTTCCTTCTCCAGCTCCTCAGAAGCACCTCTTCCTGATGGTCACGGGTGCCATCTTAAAACACCGTGCCATACATCCAGGACTCAACTGTGGGTGGCCCCTGTTTACTGGGGGACAAGACAAATGAGCAACTCCTCCAGCTCATCTAATGCACTTGGGCAGCATGCTAACTGCCCAAGCACGTATACAGAGGATAGCAGCGGAGTATGGTGCAGTGGTGGTAGGTCTCACAGGAACACTAGACCAGCAAGGCGGTTTATGTCAAAGCCATAGCTGAGCCTCTTCCATCAGATAATTTTCAAATGAGAACATTTGCAGCAAGTGAGTTCTTTTCCCAACTCTAGTCACTGTAAAAACTATTTCCTTGGGGCAATTTGGATAATCACAGCCAGCTCATTGGTGTATCTATTTTTCTTTACTTCCAAACACTGCATCTCCGTCTTTCGTTCAATACCTCCTGACCCCTCCATAAAATGTACTTCATTTTGTGTAATTTTTAAATATTTAAATATTGGTCTTTTCAGCTTCCTACCTCTCACCCTCACTTCCTAATTATTTAACTATTATTTTCTTACAAGGATTAGGCGAGTCAAAATCTTTCTGCAATATCTTTGAAAGAGACGAGGTTCCAACATGAAACAGAAGTTGAGAAAATCTAGGCAAACCTAATCAAACTTATGGTAGTTTCTGGAAGCCCAATGGCACTTAATGGTTTCTTAGGTAGGACCTCCGACCCTCGGTCTAGGTCCACTCTCTCCTCACTGCTCCGCTGTGCCGTCTCTTGCCTCCAGACCCCGACCTCCTCCTTGGGAGGTTCGAGGCTGCTGCCCGCTTCTGCGCCTGCTGCCCGCTCCAACTGGGACCAGACTGCCTCCAAGCACCGTAACCTTTCTCAGCCGTTTTTTTTCTTAATTTTTTCCCTGTTGTGCCACTGTTATTGTGCCCATCTGTGTCTTGCTCTAATTCCACCACTGTTTTTATTTTCTCGTGCCTGCCTGTTCCTTTTGCCTTTCGCCGCTGCTGCCCCTGCGGCCCCTCCCCCCCAGAATTTCCCCCCCGGAATTTCCCCCCGGAATTCCCCTGCTCCCGCCTCCCAGCCTGTCCTCCCTCCCACCTCCCGCACTTAATGGCGGCCGCTGTGTGGTCGCGCCGCCAGCGCGCCGAAGGCGCACCAAAGGCAAGCCCATCTGCGCCCGTCCGTGACCCGACCGCGGCCAGCGCCAGGAACCCTGGACCTCCCACTACCCAGTGCTACAACACCACCACCCTACTCGCACTCAACCCTGGAAGACTTAGAGAAGCCAACAGGCCTCGCCGAACACGACCCACGGCCAGTTCTCCTGCCTCCACTGCCGACAGACCCTCACCGCCCCCCGGCCTCCAACAGCGCAGACGCCAGCACCGGCGACACCCTAAAATGCATCCTCCTCAATGTACGCTCCGTACACAAACACGCCATGGAAATCTGGAACCTACTCGGCTCTCTTTCACCCGACATCGCCTTCTTCACAGAGACCTGGACCAACGCATCCTCCGCCCCTGACATCAGCACCGCCATCCCAGACGGATACAAGATCCAGAGGAAAGACCACCCCAACCGCCCAGGAGGGGGCCTCGCCATCGCCCACCAGATCACCCTCCGCCTCACCACCTCCAGCGAAACCTTCCCCTCTGCCGAACACCTGCACTTCAAGATCCAGACCACCCCCAAAGCCACACTCCGAGGAACCCTCGTCTACAGACCCCCGGCCCCCGAACACCCTTCGCCACCACAATCACCGACTTCATCGCACCCCACGCGATCGCCTCAACAAACTACATACTCATTGGAGACCTGAACTTCCACCTCGACAACCCCAGTGACCCCAACTCCACTATCCTTCGTGACAACCTCGCCAGCATCGGACTTAAACAACTCGTCAACACACCGACCCACAGAGCAGGACACACCCTCGACCCCATCTTCGCGGCAGGAAACAGCGTCCATTTCAGCCACACAACGCAGCCGCCATGGACCGACCACCACTGCGTACACTTCGCCATCAACAAACCCAAGGCACCCAAACCAGCCCAACGCCCACCACGAAGGAACTGGAGCAAGGTTACCGACGAGCAACTTAACTCCACCCTCACCCGAGACAACCACACCTGGGCACCCGACGCAAACAGCGCAAATGACGCAGCCAGAGAACTCCACACCTGGATCTCCAACTGCGCGACCCCGACAGACAACGCCCCAGGAAAGCCGCCTGGTTCACAACCGCATTCCAAGAAGCCAGACGCACCTGCAGACGCCTGGAGAAGAACTGGAGAAACACCAAGACAACCGAAAACCACACCACCTACAAGGACGCCATGACGGACTACCACAACCAGATCAGAGCCACCAAAAGGAACTTCATCCACAACAAAATCCTGGCCAACTCCACCAACTCCAAGGAACTTTTCAGTGTCATTCAAGAATTCACCAACCCACGCAGCGAAGCCACAGACATCACCCCATCCCAAGACCTCTGCGACAAGCTTGGAACCTATTTCCACCTCAAGATCAAAAACCTCTACGACAACTTCATCGACCATCCACCAGGTGCCACAGACGCCCCCCGCCCCCAGAAACACCAGCCAGCCCACCATCTCCAACTGGACACCGATCACGGCCGAAGACACCGCCTCGACCATGAAAAGCATCCACTCGGGGCCCCCACCGACCCCTGCCCCCTCCACATCTACCACAGAGCCGTGGCCGCCATCGCACCCAAACTACAACGCACCATCAACACCACCTTCAAAACAGGCACCTTCCCAGATGACTGGAAGCGCGCAGAAGTCAGACCCCTGCTCAAGAAGCCCACAGCTGACCCCACCGACCTCAAGAACTATCGGCCTATCTCGCTCCTCCCTTCGCAGCCAAAGTTGCAGAGAAAACAGTCAACAGGAAACTGACACGATTCATTGAAGAGAACGCCGTCCTCGACCCGTCCCAATCCGGATTCCGAAGCAACCACAGCACAGAGACCGCCCTACTTGCCGCCACAGACGACATCCGCACCCTCATGGACCAAGGCCACTCCGCAGCCCTCATCCTACTCGACCTATCAGTGGCCTTCGACACTGTCTCCCATCGCACACTAGTCGTCAGACTACAGGACCCAGGCATACAAGGAACAGCCCTGGACTGGATCCGATCATTCCTCACCGGAAGAAGCCAAAGGATCAGACTCCCACCCTTCCTCTCCGACCCCACGAAAATCACCTGCGGAGTCCCACAGGGTTCATCACTGAGCCCCACCCTCTTCAACATTTACATGGCCCCCCCTCGCGCAGCCATCGTCCGACAACACGGCCTCAACATCGTATCCTACACCGACGACACCCAGCTCATCCTCTCCCTCACCAAAGACCCCACCACTGCCAAACTCAACTTCCAGAAAGGAATGCAAGACGTCGCAGTCTGGATGACCAACAGCTGCCTGAAGCTCAACGCCGAGAAGACAGAAGTCCTCGTCCTCGGTACCACCCCTTCTGCATGGGACAGCACCTGGTGGCCGACCGCCCTCGGAAGCCCACCTACCCCCTCAGACCACGCCAAGAACCTCAGCATCGTACTCGACTCATCACTCTCCATGAACCGACAGGTCAACGCAGTCACCTCCAGCTGCTTCAACACCCTCCGCAAGACCTTCAAGTGGATCCCCCCTGAGTCAAGGAAGACAGTCACCCATGCACTCATCACCAGCAGACTGGACTATGGAAACGCACTCTACGCCGGCATCAACAAGTCCCTACTCCGCAAACTCCAGACAGTACAAAACACCGCCGCCAGACTCGTCCTCGGCATCCCCCGACACAAACACATCAGCCAACACCTACGAAGTCTCCACTGGCTCCCCATGGAGAAAAGAGTCACTTTAAAAATCATCACGCACGCCTACAAATGCCTACACAACAATGGACCCAAATACCTCAACGACAGAATCAACTTCCACGTACCCAAAAGAAACCTCCGATCTTCCAACCTCGCACTGGCTGAAACCCCGCGCATCCACAGAGCCAGAGCAGGCGGAAGATACTTCTCTCACATTGCAGCCAAGACCTGGAATGAGCTACCGGCAGACATCAGACGCGCCCCTCCCTGAACACCTTCAGGAAGACCCTCAAGACCTGGCTCTTCGGCTAAACAGATCTGCGGACCCCCCCCTCAGCACCTTGAGACCCTCACGGGTGAGTAGCGCGCTTACAATTCCCTGATTGATTAGATGGTAAACGTGTTTGGCCAAGGTTGACGTGAATAAGCAGAGATTCAAAAAGACTGCCCCGCCTGAGGGCCATGAAAACTGCACTTTATCCCCCCGCCCAGAACCTTAATGAGAAAGGAAAATGCAATGTAAAAGGCAACAGAAAAAAACATAAGAAGAACAGCTTAAGTACAACATACAGATCACTTTAAAGGACAGTCACAGGTAAGAGAGATTCGATAAATATTTTATTTTAGTACTGCTAGATATATTCTGAAGCAGAGAGCGAGGATACCCCTGAAATAGAGCATATACTGAGGAGTTTGTTAAATTAGATTCATGTTTCAGAAATTCATATTTTAAACTTGTTGAATCTTATTTCTTCATAATCAGCATTTTCTGAGCTTAGTTACTGTGCAAATCGCCCCCTTGGCAATTAACAGAATCGGCCACACCAATGAGTACCAAATTTGGAGAGAGTATGTCGCTGAAGGATATTCTAATAGGTGGAAATGTGTGCTAAGGACACTAAAAACAAGATTAGCATATCTGGGCTTGGATACTTCACTCTTTTAGATTGAACACCGTTCTGCTATAGTAAATGGCCTGTCTTTGCGAGGGTGTTTTTTCTTCTTACACTGACTACTGAACTGCACAAATCCATAATTTAATCCATATTAATAAAAGATCGACATATTTTCATGCAAAGTGAACTGTAAACTACACAGAAGCTGATGCAAAATAGTATTCTGGAATCTGCCACATTTGAAAAAAGGGAGGCCAATATCACAAATTCAAAACAGCAAATTAATGTGTACCTGCTTAACCCTGGGTAACACCTGAGGCTGTAAGTCCATGGGTTTTCTTTTAAGACAAAGGTTATTAACCCAGGAAGAAAATCTGTATGGGTACTTGTCCAATTTATAATCCCCAGAGATTTTACCTTATATGGACTGGAGTAATGCCTGCAGAGCTGGCTATACCTCTTACCCATCCCCAGCAAGAATGCTGATAATAATGGCATCTTACAAAACTAATATTGCATTCTTATGGGCCGATTATGATGTCGTCCGGAAACTCTTCGGATCGAATCGGATTCAGAATTGTTTCCGACCGAATCGGGTTCTGCGAGTCCGACTAAAAAGATTACGATGCTTCCGGACATCGTTCGGTCTGACTCGCATTGACTTCTATGGGAGCCTGTGTTCCAAACGAGAACACAGGCTCCCATTGACAAAAGGGGTGGTTGGGGAAAACCTTGCACCCTGTGGTGGGCACCCCATGGTACCTGCCACACTGTGCATGCATGGGAAGAGGTGGCCCATGGGTACCCTCACAGGCTATTTCGGAGGGCCCTGGGTGAAGGGGGGCCTGCTACGGGCCCCCAAAGTCAGATTTCGATAGCCGATCTGTGCTGGAACAACCAATTCAGAAAAGCTGTCCGAATCTGACATCCTAATCGCTCGGCTGGAAATGCGGTCTGTAGACCTCTACGATTTGGCTCCGACCCACTCGGTGGCTCCCAATGCCTTTCGGAACCGAATTGTACAGTCCGAACGCTTTCCAGCCATCATAATCGCTCGATGGGAAAAGTGTCAGAGTCGGTCGGAAAGGCAGGTTCCAAATCAGATTCGGGCAAATCGAATGCCGTTCGGAGCCTTTCCGAATGACATCGTAACTGACCCCTTAGTTGTTAATACTCGGTTAACAAACAAATCCAAATGTATCATTTTTAATCTGCTAGATTGTTAACAATCCTGGCTCACAAAAAATGCTATATAGTCTATTACTAATGTACTAAAGTTATATTTGGCCATTATTGCCTAAATAGCGATAAGTAGTGGGTCACAAAAAGACCTACCCTATGAATATTAATGAGGTAGGTTGCAATTTGTGAGCCACTAGGATTCGATGCCATCACAGGGATGGCGGCCTGATGGGGTCAGCAAACCACCATATCTGTGATTGCTTTAAAAGCAATCTTTTTTTTCTCCTGATTTCCTTAAAGGAAGAGTTAATGGGTTTAAAAAAAAAAAAGGAAATGTTTAATTTTTGGTTTTTAAGAGTAGGCAGTGGTCCCTGGAACCACTGCCTGCTCTTAAAATATTTTTAAACATTCTCAAAGGGGAATGCATCCCAAGGGGATCCCTTCCCATTTGTGAATGGGTTACCACCAACTTTGCGACCGCATTTCGGACGCAAAACATTAGTACATATTCTGATTCCCTATTTGGAAGGGATGCCTTGAGCACGTCCCTTCCAAATAGCGATTCTGCTTTTGGTCGCAAACCCAAACAGTGATTCGTTAGAATCGCAGTTTGATGTTTGTACATTTGAAAAGCATTTTTTCGGTTGCAAACAGGCTCATTCTTCGAATCAGGCCATTAGCAGTCAAAAAAATGCTTTGTAGATCTGACCTTACCTTGCTGCGCTGCCCTACGCCAAGTGAAAGGGCAGGAATGCACAGTATTTATATAATAGGGTGCATTTCTGTCCTTTCCCCCAGCGCTGCTGCCATTTCGGCAGCCTAGTGCAAACATAGGCACCCATGCACCATGGTGCAAGGGAGACCTTCCTGCACATAAACAATCCTGGGAGGCTTCTTCCTCTTTCTATGAATGCAGCACACATGGAAAGAGGAAAACACTAGGAGAAATTAAGTTATTTCTCCTATTTGCACCTCCCTGGGGAAGCGTAAGGTTTTGGCATATCCCCAGGTTTGCATGGTTTTGTAAATCTGGGGAAGTGTCAAAATCCATAGTTGATAAGTGGGGACACCCATCGCAACGCCCATGGAACTCCTCCCTAATGCAGATTAAGGTTGCGCTGCCTTGCGTCACTCCATATCTATGAGGCCATTCAAAGGCACGCAAAGTGGCTTTGCGTCACATCATAAAAATTATATTGTGATTTGTGCCACCGGAGCATCAGAAAAAGTGATGCTATGTTGGTGCAAGGGGCTCATAAATATGCCCCTATGTCTTTACTGGAAATACTTAACCAAGGGGCGTATTTACAAGCCTCTTGTGCTGCTGGTGCGTAACATTTTATGATGCTCCGGTGGCGCAGAGTGCAGACCCATATCCATGAGGCCACACAAAGCCACTTTGCGTGGCTTTTCATGGCCTCATAGATATGGTGTAAGGCAACGCAGTGCAAGTCATTGCGTTGCCTTAGATTGCATCGGAGGGGAGTTTCATGGCCGTTGCAGTGGGTTTTCCCATGCAACACCCATGGGTTCTTACACATTGCTAGATTTACAAGGATCTGTAAACCTGGGAATGCGTCAAAACTCTACGCCTCCCCAGGGGAGGTATAAGAAGGAGATATATCTTTATTTCTCATAGTTTTTTCTGCTTTCTAATGTGTGCTGCATTCTGTAGCACACATAGAAAGAGGAAAAAGCCTCCATGGAGATAGGTATGTGTCCCTTCATGCGCAAAAATAATCCTGCCAAAAATGCAGACACCCTTGCACCATGGTGCAAGGGGGCCTGAGTTGGCCCTAGGTACCAAATTGTGTGCAGGCAGAAATGTCTTGTAAATATGGCGCATTCCTGCCCTTTCGAATTGGCATAGGTCAGCACAGCAAAAAGACTTGCGGTGCTGCCCTACGCCAATTCATTGTAAATGAGGACCCCAAGTTTTTAGAAGGTGAAGACGCAATGCACCTAAACCCACCTGGTTCTCTTCAGAGTGTTACAATCACAAAGTGAACATTTATATATGTGAATTGGTGAGTGATGAAGATAAGTAGGTATGATATTAGTTAAGCTTCTATTACTCATTTTACAGTCTGTGTCCATAATGCTGTGTTGCCTTACAACTTATACATAACCTTTCTGATAACACTCCTGTTTTCAACTGTCTCCATCTTTTGGACTGAACTAAAACTGCGTCTAGGAAGATTTAAAAAAGTTTTATGTTATTACCAAACAGCCTATCATTCATGCCTTAACTGCCATGTTTCAGTGTTTATACGTGGCCTAAAAGGGTCAAATGCCTTCATGAGGACTAATCCTGGTAGAATACTCAGAAAAAGAAGTCTGTGAGCTGCAGTTCTCCCTTCTTCAAATATCTTTCACTCCCCCTTCTCTAACTCAGGTTATAAGCATATCTGATGCTGTGGCTGCATATACCATTGATTCAAGATGTCCTATCTAGTACGCTTGTGTGAAAATGAGATATGGAGAGATATAGGATTTTTTTTCAAACTACATAAAATGACCATCTAATCTACCATGCAATATGCATGGATAGACAAATCTTTTAACCTATGTATACCTATAAGAGTTTAATGTAGCCATGATACCAGAAAAATGCTTAATGTCAGTTGTGGATTAAACTATGTTTGCATTCCATGAATACATAGTAGTCCACCGCTCTTAATCAGTCTATCAATATCCATGGATCATATAAAGGAATTGCTGATTAGTACATTAAGTGAAACTGTCCCTATGAAAGTGGTAAAGACGTCAAACAGGGCATGGAAAATAAAATTATTTCCACAGATGCTTAAACAACAAACTTAACCAAATATTTAGAGAGTAGCAAGATTAAAAAATATGACACTCAGACTGAAATACAGTTCACAAATAGTGAACTCTTAACAATCAATCATTAGATTAGGAACCCTGTCTGGTTGACCTCAGCTTCTCTAAATATAGAGTTTGGCAGAATGTACAAAAGACCTACATCCATCGACACGTGGTCTACTAAAATGCCTTCCTCCTTTAACTAGCCAGGATCCTATCTGAATTGTAAAGGCATTGTGGACACTGGTAAGGCGGGAGGGGAGACTGTACAATAGATTTGGAAAATAAACCTGTACGGTATGAAAATCTCATTAGATTGAGGGGTAGCCTAGATTTGCAACTGGCATTTGGCTCACCAACCCTCAAACACTATTGGCATATTTACAAGTGGATTGCGACAAAGGAGCATTACTTTTTAGGACGCTCCGATGGCACAATGCCCTGCTCCATATTTACAAAGCGGCACTAAGCCACCTTGTGTGGCTTAACGCTGCTTTGTAAATATTGTACCCCTTCACTGAGGTATCTGCTTGAAAGGGGTGTGCATTAGGTGTTGTTGTGGGTGTTCCACTGCAACATCCATTGCTTTTTGTTGCTTCCCCAGATTTACAAGGATGTGTAAATCTGAGGCAGAGCCAAAACACCACTGAATAGCAGGCATTAGATTGGTGCAACTAGGAGAAATACCTTTATTTCTCCTTGTTTTTGCTCTTTCTATGTGTGCTGCATTCTGCAGCACATATAGAAGGAGCACATTGCCTTTAAAGATTGTATTTGTGCAGGAAGGTGTCCCTTCCATGACAGATAAACAATCATCCTTGCAACACAGACACCCTTGCACCACAGTGCAAGGGTGCCAGTGCTGCAGGGATGATTCCCTGCAATGCAGCCACCCTTGCACCATGGCGCAAGGGTGTATTTGTTTGGGCTAGGTAGCTTTTTTGAGTGCCAGCACAGGGGAAATCTTAGGGGTGCGTCTTATTCTTGTAGATATGGCACATCCCAGGGATTTTTTAAATGACGCAGTGCAGCTGTTGGAAAGTGGGTTACTAGTAGTGGTAAATATGCATCTACCACTGGCAATAAACTCACTAACATGGTCTAGGGCTCAGAATAGGTTTCAGTAAATTATTCCCACGCTCAACCCTGGGTAGCTTGGCAGTGAGCAGTCAGGCTTAACTTAGGAGGCAGGTATGTAAAGCATTTAAAAACACCAATTCAGTAAATAATTAAGACACCAAACACAATAAAAATCCCACACCAATTTATAAAAATAGGAAACTTTTTATCTTTAAGCTGATACCAAAACGACAAAAATCCAATGTGTCGAACCAGAGATATGAATTTTTAAAGATTAAACACTTTCTAAGACATAGAAACCTATAGCACCACTCTGTGACATCTGGTCGCGCTTGACCAGGACAAAGTCAAACTTTCAGGCCGACTGCGATGGAGCCCTGTGTGGATACAGTAAGCGGGAGGCCCGGTCCAATTTTTACCTTCGGAATTAGAAACCTTTCTGGAGCTTTTTCTGCCGGGGTCCCTCGATGCTCTTCACCAGTCCGGATTCGGTGAGGTTCGCCGACTTGACTTTCAGGGAGCTCCCGGTCAAACTCTGGAAGTTGGACCTCCAGGGCTCTTCAGAGGTACGAACCTGGAATCTGGGACAGTTTGCGGTTGAAGGTGGCCGGCTTGGCTCTCGCCGTTGAGTTGGTCACCTAATGGAACTTTTTTTCAAAGTTGCTCCAAACTTCTCGAACATTTCTCTGAAGTTCCTCTTAAGTGTCCAAAGGTTCTGTAGCACAGTCCAAGGGTCTGGAAGCTCCAAGAGGGTCCTTGAAAGTTTGGGACCACAATTCCCACAATGCAACTGAACAAAACCCTTACAAATCCACTGGATGCCTTCCAGGCAGGGGCAGCTTGGTGGTGATGTTCCAGGTGAGCTCTGTTAACCCGTGACTTGCAGGAAGTCCACTCTTTAATCCTTTAGAAGCAAGGTGCATCCACAGGGCTGTAGTTCCAGATTGTGCAGCAGGTGAAGTCAGTCAGAATGGAGGGCCTGGTGGTGAAAATCAAGGTTGGAGCATGGCAATCCTTCTTCTTCTCTTAGTTTCAAGCAGGAGATCTGAGAGGCTCTGCTCCTCTCACATATTTATTCAGTGTTCTCTGTGATCAAGCAGGAGAGCACTCCTGTCCAATGAAGTGCAAGGCAACATCCCAGGGCATTACCACTTCATCAAAAGTGTGGCATAATCTTCTCCCAGAAAGCACTAATCCTCCAAAATTCAACATGGCTGAAATCTCAGCAGAGCATGAAGAGCTAACTAAACCAACCCCTTAGATGGCTCATTTCCCAGACCCTCCAGGATTTCGCGATTTTGCGATTTCGCGGTTTGCCGCGAAATCGGCACTTTTGTAAAAATGCCGCGATTTTTACAAAAGTGCCCGCGAAATCGGCACTTTTGTAAAAATGCCTCAATTTTTACAAAAGTGCCCGCGAAATCGGCAATGCGCACAATTAGACAGTAACTGCTGGTGACTAAGTTTCATGGGGAGACGCTTCTTCCACATTTTAAGAGGGTGCCTTTATCATAGCAAACTCGGGCAGAAAGAGGACATCTTGGGAGCTAAACCCAGTGAAGGAACTGGTATGGTAATGGCAACATGACAAATGTAGGTGGCAGGCGAGAGAAGGGCAGGCGGCAAGCTTCCTGGTAACAGAGTTGGCACAAGTAAGGGCCAGGCGGACGAAAGGTGTCGGGCATCATGGCGCAAAAGGCAGCACAAGAAGATGAGATGAGGACAAAGGCAGGAACGAGTGGGATGGCAGCAAGCACCTTAGGGCAGAACCTGGCGCGGGTAGAAATCAAGAGAGAGGAGGACATTTTCCAGAAGGTGATGGGTACCATGGAGACAAGGGGCCAGAACAGGACACTTAGCGGGCAGGCAGTGAACCCAATGGGGCAGATCAGGTGAAAAGAAGTCACACTCTGGAAACTGTCAGGCGGCAAGGAAGTGGTGGAGAGAGGACAGAGCAGCAGCAAAATCCATCCATACATGTCCTGTGTAAATGTCTGTCACCCTAGCAGAATAGTAAAAAAACAAGCATTTGCAATGCAATCGGTCTCGCATTTACGCAAGTTTGAGCTATTGGCATTGTAAATGACAATGCCTTTATTTATGTTTTGGTTTTTAAAACATAAATAAATGGCATTGTCATTTACAATGACAATAGCTTGAACGCGCGTAAATGCGAG
This sequence comes from Calotriton arnoldi, assembly GCA_963921515.1. Taxonomy (NCBI): domain Eukaryota; kingdom Metazoa; phylum Chordata; class Amphibia; order Caudata; family Salamandridae; genus Calotriton; species Calotriton arnoldi. Next base: position 1,447,893 of record CAWUFW010002922.1, read on the forward strand.
TCCTATTACATTGCAAATGTTATAACGTTGTGCCCCCGCCCCCTTCACCCGTGAAAACATAAACGGTCGGAGCCCTAGCCAGACCCTCCAGGATTTCGCGGTTTGCCTTGAAGTATTGCACGGTTGTATAGTTCCTTTATTATGAGTTTCTCCTCTGCTGCTCCTAAGTGGATTCCACAGGTCATATACTGTGACTGGTTGCATAATTTCAATTTCTTTGGGTATCTCCCTGTCCCTCCAATCTGGACCCCCAGAGCATACACTAAGGTAGGTTCTAGAATGCCATTTCCTATGGGATGCTACCAGGCCATCTTTGATGGGCTTCTCAGAACCTATACTAAAGCAAATGGAGGATTGCATTTCCAAGGGATAACAGCCTTCACCTGTGGGCTGCTTCCTCTGTTCCATATCCCAGGTTGCCTATTCAAAGTGGAATACTCTGCTAAAACAGTTTCCATTGATTTAAGGCTGAAAATGAATGATTATGAGTAAAATAAAGTGCCGCAAAAATGCCGCTAAATTTCCATATTTGTGCCGCTAAATTTCCATATTTGTGCCGCTAAATTTGCTAATCCATGCCGCAATATCCTGGGGGGTCTGATTTCCATAGCTCTCCACCTCCTAACATCTGCAGATTCCTTCCTTAAGCCTCCCATGTGGTTGGGTCTGAGGGAATGGGGGTAGATGGACCTGGCATTCCCTGACTGTCCTATTCCTCCTTTGAAGATTCATGCTTTCCGACCCCTCCTCCCTGCTCTGGTATCCTGTGTAGCAGAGCTCTTTCCAACAGATAGCCTCTCCCTGGGTGAGCCACTGATCACTTTATCAAATTTTGGCTAACAGACAAGAAAATCTTACCACTTATTTTCTGTATATTTTGGATAAATTCAACAATAGCACATTGTTGGATTTATCAGTACCATTCTCCTAAGCCCTTGAATGATATTTCATGTAATTCCTAGAAATATTTATGCGTTCATAAACTATTGCAATGTTATCCTATGTGGCTGGGGATCTACAATAGGGGAAATGAAATGCGCAATTTCTCCAATACCAGGGCATATAAAACATCTTTTATAAGGACCCTGTTTATAGTTACATGAATGCCCCCACCCTTGGGACACCTAGGGGAGACCTCGGGGTTCTGAATATGCACAGATATTGTAGATTACAACTTTTTAAGTGCCCCTACCACCAAAGTTGAGTTTGCAGTGAATTTGCTTTTAAAAGCAGTGCTGCAATGCAGGGCTGCTTTTAAAATGACTTCAGGGGCTCAGCAGTGCACACATGCAAGTGCAGAAAGGACTGCTGACCTCTAAACTGCCATGCCCTATTATATACTAGGGACTTATAGGTAGTTTTATTATCCCCCTGCCCTACCATCTACTAGGGACATATAGGGTAGGTCATGCCAATTGTATGTGTACCCTAATATATAGTGTACCCTAATGCATGTGGGTGTTTTCACTTGTGTTTTCAACATAGCACTGGCCCTGAGTCTGGTTAAACAGAGGCCAGGGACAGTCAGAGTCAGTTACGACCAGTATCAATCAGCAAAAAAAAATAAAAAATAGGGTGCACAGGGCACACAAGATGACTTTGCAACAGCGGCACAGCTAAATTGCTTGCAGCGCAACGGCATTTCTCTGTAAATATACCCCTATATGAGATTATAAATAGCTCCATTAATACGGTCATTGTTTCAGACAGGATTAGAGAGGTGTGGCCAATCCACATCATTAAGATAGGGTTTGCCAATGTTTTGCTTAAACATTTCTGAAATTAATTTTTGTACCTTGGAAAACCCCAGAGCCGCAACTGAAATCCTTGCTGTATTCCCCAGAATACTCTCACGCCAAAAAACCTTAACATATGTGTAGACACCAGTGATGCCTCGGTGCCACTCAGTACACACAAACACAATTTGCTCTTCTAGTTACTTCATGCTCAAGTCTATATGGTAAACATCTGGGCTATAACTTAGGCGTTTTACTATTCCTAAGCAGGACTAAAGTAATGCTCTTAAACCCTAAAGACGCTCTAAATTTTGCGAAATTCTCCTGAGATATTAAGGGGCTTATTTACAAGCCCCTTGCGCCACTTTAGCGTCATTTTTAACATGGGAAACGTGACGTACGGGTGGCGCAAGGGGCTGGTAAATAAGCCCCTAAATACATATACCGTCCCTTTTTACCCAGTGAAACTGATCCTGAAAGTACTCTGTTCCCGAAAGATTTATCCAGGCTTGCCATATCCCATAATACCAGAATCACAATGTGATCATCCACCATGAACCCTTTAGACTTCCATTATTCTCCCCTTCCTTTTTTGCACCTTCTGAACTCCTTTCCTCAGCAACTCAGAGACACTTTGAACTTACTCTGTCTCAGAAATCAATGAAAAACCTAGCGGGTTGCCTCCACTTTCGTTGACTTATCTTCTTTAACAACTTCAGTCATCTAACATTGTGCTTTAAGATCTAGGTGTATGTCGCACCTTGCATTTATCCAAGCAAATATACATTTTCAAAATACATAAAAATAAATTAGGAATCGACATTAAATCCACATGTACAATGGATCTTTGCACTGGCATGTAATCTTCCATTTCCTGCTGACCTTTAAAAGGTCACACTAACCATTGAACAGCAGAAATGTGTGGATCCATACAACATATGAAGTGCCAGCATAAACTGACTTCCGAATCACAACACACTGAGCACAACACAAAAGTAGTGCTCATAGGGGTATATTCACAAGAACGTGTGATAACTACCGCAAGAGTAGCGTAACGCAACTTTCAATAATGCAGCCTATCACGGGAAAATACCCCGTGTCAACGTGGAATTCACAACAAGGCGGTAGCATGCGATAGCCTGCCGAAACCGCGGACAAAGTCCGCAATACAACCACCACGATGGAGATAAAAACCCAAACTACAACACCAAAAAACACACGATGGGCCAAATAGCGATTAGAAAACAGTGACAACCAGCGCGAGGGCAGCAATACGCACGCGCAATGCGGGAAAAAGCACAAGAACAGTAAACGGAAAATGCCACAGAACAAAATACATCAACAGCGGAGTACCACAGATGCACCCTGGCCAACTGCAGAGGACAACATGCACACCACAACATCCACGCACCGTGGAAGAACAGAAGCCACAGGCACACCACTTGAAAGAGACCAGTGGCAGACAAATCAGAGCCGCAGGTGCGACACACCCACCGTGCAGCATACGCACACAAGCAGAAGTGCACCCGGACAGTGACAACATCCCGGTACAAACAGCAACACCTCCACAACTGAACACAGGACACGACTGGATCGGAAAATGCGCACAACCTGGCAAATCACACCTGAAACCCCAGGGACATGTAACATGACAATGTACAATTCCAACCTGTGACCTGCAAACATGTTTATTCACACATGCAGTGCAATTGGACATCCACTACTGTCCCATGAATGCCACGGAGGGTCACAATGTGACGTGTTCATGAGAAGTAAGTGTCAATGATGGAGTCCCTACAGGCCATTCCTGCCGCAGCTGCAGTGGGATGTGGGCCACCTGCCCCATCACCCCATCATCGTCCGGTACCTCTGGAACTGGGATCCATGGGGCCCTGGTGCGCACACAGATGTTGTGCAACACACAACATGCAACGACCATCTTGCACACGACGTCCGGGCTGTACAGGAGCTTCCCACCAGTGCCGTCCAGGCACCTGAAACGTGACTTCAACACACCAAAGGTGCGTTCAATGATGCCCCTGGTGCGTATTTGGGCCGCATTGTACTGCCTCTGGGCGGGTGTGTTCGGGTCTCGGAGGGGTGTCATCATCCAAGGGCAGAGTGCATATCCTTGATCACCTGGGACAGTGCAGGGAGAAAAGAGTCAATACTTTGTTCGGCAGGATGTGATGGCAGGCCAACCAATTCAGTGACGCCTGTGCTGGCTGGGGGGGGGGGTTGAGTGTAAGCCAGCCCTCAGGGAGTAGCATGTGCTGGCAACTACACTAACAGTCATCAGGCACACAGACATGCAATGTCTGAACTACAAGGGGGGATGACTCGAGTCGCACAGGGCTAGTCACCCCGGATGCACAGCGGCTGACACGGGCCCACCACCACGGGACGCTGACCTGCGGGAGACCAGGGTAGGGTCATGGGGGCAGATCAGTGCCTCACATGTGTCATGGCCGCATTCCTCATCTCCACACGTTCAGCTGTTGTGTGGCTGTGGTGCTATGTGGAGTCTGTATTGGGTGCAGGGGCAGCCCCGGATGACCATGGAGTGGTGTAGTTGTGTCTGGTAGGGGGTCGTGTAGTTTAACATGTCGGATGTGGTTAGGTCACGTGTGCATCCCCACAGTTGTGCCTTGTGCGTTGGTGGCTGTGGGATGTGTGGTGTGTTGATTTGGTACTTACCAACGAGCAGTCCCGTTCCATATGTGCCATCCTGGAAGCGCTGGTTGATGATGGACTGTCGGAAGATGAAGGAATCATGCACACTGCCTGGGCAGTTGGCGACGACATTGGTGAACATTCCCCGGTGGTCCACTATTGCCTGCACATTGATGGAATGCGTGTGCTTCCTGTTGCGGTAGTGGTGTGCAGTATCCGTAGGGGGCACACGTGGGACATGTGTGCAGTCGATTGCCCCCAACACGGCCGGGAATCCGGCTATGGCGTAGATGCCTTGCTTAGTCTCCAGCTGGTCCTGCGCAGTGTTGGGGAAGTGAAGGTACTGGGGTATGAAGCTGATGATGGCATCCAGGACGGTGTGATGAACTTTGATAGGGCTGGCTGAGAGACCCCTCCGACTCTGGCAGTTGTTGGTTGGAAGGTCCCAGAGGCCAACAGGTGCAGCACTGCCAGCTGCTTTGTCTGCGGGGGGATGTTTGTTCTCCGCTGTGTTGGGACCGTCAGCCTGTGGGCAATGTGGGTCAGGATGCGGAGGATGGTTGTCCTTTTGAGCCTGTAGTGGGCAATGACTTCCGCGGGCATTAGGTCTGTGAGAGTGGTGCGTTTACGGTAGCTCCGCTGTCTTGCTCTACGCTGCCTCTGTGGTGGTCCGGGGGGAGCGGGTCCAGGTCCTGGGGGGGGTGGCGGTCCAGGGGGTGGTGGCGGGGGGTGTTGTGGCCCTGTTGGGGCTCCGAGCTGCATGTAGAGTAGCTCCATGGCATCGTTTGTTCTTTGGGTATGGCTGTGTGCGGGACTCCGTTGCCTACTGCAGGTAGACGTCCTTCTTTACACCTGCTTGAGGCAGGTGTTAAATACCTGCGGCTAGCGCACCTCATCGCCTGTTTTGTGTTCTTATCGCAGATGTGGCTGGTCGCTGTGAATGTTGAGGTGTGATGTTGTCTCGACTTTTCACACGGGAACGCCTACTCTGCATCTCATTAGCGATATTTGCGGGGGTCCTCTGTGGTGATGTTTTTTGCGGCTGCTATCGTGGGTAAACTGGTGCTGTGGGCTGTTAACACCAGCTTGTGAATGGGGGGGTAAATTTATCACGACTTTGGCTGCGATAAAGTGCCATTAATTCGGCGATAGCTCCTTGTGAATATGCCCCATAGCTTTAAATGCGAGATGGTTACAGGCGCTGTATGTTCCGTCTGTGTCAGCCTTCAGCACTTTTTTTTTCAATGCCTCCCCCTCGGACTAGGCTCGGACATAGGTCTACTTCTTCCACCGAAAACAGACAGCAACATTCTCCTAATTAATTATACTGGAGGAATAGAGCATGTCACTGAGATGATGCTTTTAGTCCCTGTCTTTAATATATGGACTTTCCTCGCAGGCATGGTCGTTTGGATTAATTTCATAACCATGTTGACAACACACAGCTTCAGCTGGTCTCATGGAAGGACTGCTGACAGCAGTCACATACCAGTTGCAATGTCTTATACCTGAACCTGGTCTTAATTTGTGCTTGAAGTTGCAGGTGATGGAAACAGTGCTCGTTTTTGTGGACTGTGGGGCATATTATCAAGAAACGGCGGTACAATTATCGCCGCTTTACTGCCGCTAAAGCGGTGATAATGGGCTTGATAATATGCCCTTGAGAATTCCAATAGAAGCCCATGTTCTGGGGTCAACATGGGCTTCTATTGGAATCCTCAAGGGCATATTATCAAGCACATTATCGCCGCTTTAGCGGCAGTTTTCTGCCGCTAAAGCAGCGATAATTTTAACACCGTTCTTGATAATATGCCCCTGTGACTTATTTTCATTAACCGATGATGAGAGAGAAAGGCAGAAAGGGGAAAAGGGGAGGAATAGAGAAAGAGAAAACGAATGAAAAGAACCAGCAAGAGTGAGATAAACAGACAGGAAGTGTATGGTGGAGGAAAAAGAGGCATCTTTAGTCATCCGGACGTTTTTTGCTAACAAATTAAGCCCTGGCCTGGTCATTTTCAAATCAGAAGATAGATTAAGCCAGGTCTTCTGGGTTCAGTCCAAAGGACCACTGCCGATACTCAAAAACTCTGAAATATGGTTAGGAGTTATACTCGTTTGTGAAAAGAGAGAGCAACTGGCACATACGTATTGGCACTATCTGACAACGCTGGCTTCATGTCCACACTCTCAGCTGTGCTTGCCCTGTTGAGCTCCAAGCTGGACTATGTCAACTGAGTGTGCCTGGTCAAACAGAAACCAAATGAAACAATAATCTGCTGCGTGTGCAGAACAGAAGAGCCCAGGTGAGCGCCCTGCAGGCCAGATTCAATGTGAAGTAATTTGCATTGCACAGCGTGTCATCCACACAAATAGGCTACTCTTCCTGACTGAGAAGTTATCAGTGTGTGCCACAATCACACCTCGCTCGTCACATGCCAGGCAAGTAACAACTCACAATATCCACGACTGTGAATCATAAATGGGGTTGCGGCGGAGAAAGGTGCAGAGAATTCCAGGTGCAAGACCCTCCTTTGAGGAATAAAATCCAGCTCAGCCTAAGAGCAACTGACAACCAACTAGCTACATATGAAGGCAATTAGGAGCTGGCTATCCTCCGCTGATTGAGCTGTTAGATTAGTGGTTAGAAGCGAGAGCTGCGCGCCTCTAGGGGGAAGAACAAAGGTCCATATTTATGGCAAGGCAAAGTAATGCAACGCAGTACAGCAAGTCACCTTATTGCGCTGTGTTACAGGGAAAGGGCCTTATTTCAAAGAATATGACACATTCCTGTCCTTGTCCCTGGGCAGGCGCTGTTTTGGCTGCCTAACGCCTATGCAGGCACCTCTGCACTAAGGTGCAAGGGTGCCTGCTTTGCAGGCAGAATGTTTTTGTGCAGGAAGGGACACCTCAGGATTGTTTTTGTGCAGGAAGGGACACCTTCCTGCACAAAAACAATCCTGAGAGGCAAATTCCTCTATGTGTGCTGCATTAGCACCCATAGAAAGAGGAAGTAACAAGGAGAAAGAAGCATAAATAAGCATATTTCTCCTTGTTACGCCTCACCTGGGGAAGCTTATCTTTTTGGCTCATTCCTAGGTTTACCAGTTGTGATAAAGCTGGGAATGCGTCAAAAACCATAGGAGTTGCGTGGGAACACCCACACAACGCCCATGGAACTCCTCCCTGGCGCAGAGTAAAGCCACACAGCGATTTGCGCTGCGTTACATTACTTGAGATTTATGAAGCCACTCAGGGCCACGCAAGGTGGTCTAGCGTGGCTTCATAAATCTCATTTTTGAGTTGTGTTGCTCTTTCACTACGTTGCATGGTTCAAGAGCGACACACTGGGCTTGTAAATATGCCCCAAAGTGCACCGCTTTTGAGATTCAGTGATCATTTTTTCAATTAAAACATAGCACCCTGTATGCCAGTGTAATTAGGAGAGCATATTTGTGACAGACGCAAATAAAACCATGAACATCATTTAGAAACTATCACAAATACCGAGCTATATTTTAAAGCGCAATTCCACTTACAGAAACGTCTCAAAAGTGTATTTTTTCATGATAAGCGCGAAATAACGCACGCACACGGTATTCTACCTTTACTCTTCTAAACAACTTCTCAAAATGACAGCTTGTACATAATAAGTACAGAAAACGAAATTTGCTAATTAAAGGACCGGCCACGAGGTACCCTTGGGCGTTAGTTCAAATTGGCAACTGCACCCTCGTGCCAAACCGTTTAAAAACGTTCCCAGAAGTAAATTAAACTCCCATATATAATGAATCATCGGAGGCATGTCCGCATCATAAAGAATATACTAAACGTTAAACTAATAACTAAATAAGTATACAAAATACTACAATGTTATGTACTGTTCATAATGCACAGAAAAATATATTCATATGCTCCATTATGTGCTGTTTTCATATACTCAATGTTTGATTGTAAGTTATCGGTGACCAACAATTATTTAAAAAGGCAAAAGGATAACAGAAGTAATTTCAATGAGCCAAAATAGCATTTCTGTAGCATTGTAATCAAACTCTTATGCAGTGATTCGGAGTAATGCGCAGACTAGCTTATTAATAAGCACAAAGAGCACAAGAGGGCGGCAGAGGACTAAAAATAAGAAGGTTTTAGTATTGCTTTCGTTTCCAAATGATCACACTTAAATTATATATTATAATCTTAGGACAAATAATCATTAGATAGCACGCATCCAGTGCTTAGCTTGTACAAAAACAAAATGTCAGCAGGCCACTTCCGCTTGCACCGCCTGCTGCTGTCAATTACAGTAACAGCATAACTAATAACCGTCACACTCCTTCCTACAAGTGTGACAATTCTGCCAATGCTAGGTAGGACCCAAAGTTAAAAAAATGGCTTTGGCAGCAGGTATTTGTTATTTTTAAGGTATATTGAATCAATGAACAACTGTTGTTGAGCTCATCTCTAAATTAAACAAACACAGCACCATGTTGCAGACTGTCAGAGGTACTTACTGGTGCTGACAACTAAAGGCCTGAATACAAGTTTGGCGGTGTGGGAGCGGAGTGTTATGCCACTGCCTTGCTCCCGCACCGCCAAACTCAACCGCCAGCTGCCCTCCAGACTAGGAGTTTTGTCCTGGTCTGGCGGGTGGTCCTTTGGTGTTCCCACAGTGGTGGCTTTCAAAAAGGCACTGCAATGAGAACGTCAAAGCCCGTTCCTGCACGGCATGGACTGTGAAGTACATGCCGTGCAGGAAAAGGGGTGCATGCACACAGGGGAGGCACACCATGTGTCTCCCTGCATGCATCCCATGGGCCATGAGACAACAGGGGGTGTTGTAGGGGATTCGTCACTGCCACCCTAACAAATGCGGTCTCTCCGCCGTGGTAAGGGTCACAGTGAGGGAACTTGGAATATACTTGGCAGTGCTGCAGCGGCTCCACCAAGCATATTGCTGCCTCAAGACCGCCGCACCAGGGATCGGGGATTCCTCTTGGGTGCGGCATTCCACTCCCGCAATATGGCGGTCGGACCAATGGTGCAGCGGTCCCCAACCACCACCGAACCTCCACCATGAGTTTGGCGGTCCGAACTTGTAATTAATAACAATGTATCCCATAATCTATTCCAGCACATCAGTGTCAATACCGGCAGTAACAATGTCAATGCCATAATCCATTCATGCATAACAATGTTGTTACCAGTAGAAACAATGTCGATGTATGCCCTGATCTAGGCACGCCTATCTATGTCAATATTAGAAAAGACAATGTTGATGTACGCAGTGACAACTCGACGCACGATGTTGAGAATGTTGGTAAAAATTATATTAATGACTGCAATAATATTATTTTCAGAAGTTTCTAATGAACTTGTATCATTGCTGCCGGATTCACCCAAGGTGACCTCCCGCCAACCCTGAGTCAGAGATACGTGGTCAGACAGGTCCTGCGACCTCAACCCACACCTATTGAGTGACAGGTCACAGGTGGGGTTCTCACTTAGCCCAAAGACAAACGTGCACCCAGGGAAAACCCTCTATGATCCACAGACAGACAGTTGCACCACAAACAGGTACGAGGATCTTGGCCCAATAAAACACGTTCGGCCAAAGGCACAAGCTAGATGTCACAAATAGATAGGAACACTCAGCCAATCAGGACACGACGTGCACACCACATGTAGTGATCATGTGCTCCCCGCACCGGACATCTAGACACATACACACTGTCCCACACTAGCTCTCCGCGAGGTCGAGAGCCATCTGTGTCCTTATCAGATGTCCAAACTTGTTAATTTATGGCTGAGATGCTTTTTCAAGAATGCAGAATTGTTTTATTGTACATCATGAGATGTAGAAATTGTCAGCTGAAACTTGTCCAAAGAGAGAGAGACTTTCTTCAGACGCACACTGTCGAGACTCTCTCGGCCGCTGCGTTTAACTGAACCAACATGTTCCTGTTTTGCCAAACGCCTCTTGTCTTTTAATTTGTTTAAGTTAAAATCATGTCCCAGCAACACTGGTTCTTGGGATATTATGTGAAGCTTAAGGATGTCCCCTCTGGATCCCTTAAAGAAATGATAAGACAAGGCATCTAAGATAAAAGACTCCAGTGGGAGAACTACGTGAGGAATGCAATTGACTCTCCTGGAGCCCATAACCGCCTCAAACAAAATTTGACGCCAAAGCAAATTGCCAAATTGTTGACCAAAACAGCTAAAATAAAATCTGGAGACGAAGACAGGCAAGAGCTTTCACAAAAGGCCCACTCCGACCTACTTGGGACTTTGTACCAATGACAGGGGAGAGCACTTCAAGAAAGAACTCCTGAGACTGCGATGCGGTTTAATCCCGTTAAAAGGCCACAAATTTTGGTGTTTAAACAGATCCTCGGACCACAACCGCCATTTGTGTAACTACAAGAAGGAATCTCTGATACATGTGGTCTGTGTTTGCCCTACCTTAAAGAGCGTAAGGTGCTACTGGCTGAAACCGTTGTCCCACCACCTGGGAATAACACAATGCAACAAGGCCATTTCTGCATGTCTGAGTGGAGCTGACGTGCAGCTATCAGTCAGATGTGTGTAACTCTTCAGAGAGGCACTCAAGCTACTGAACTTGTGCCCTGCAGGCTGCTAAAAGTAAAAACTCCCGCCCTTCCATCCTTTTGAGGGAGTGCCATCTACGTCAATCTGATGAGGCAACGCCGGTGTGGCTCATAGTGGCAGGGTATGGGGCTGGCCTACTCTATTTGAGTCAATTCACACCTGACCCTTTTTGCATCTCAGAATAATCACATTATTAAATCTAGCCAAAACTAATTTGCCTCGAGCCATCGCATATGCACTTTATTTTTTTCAAAACTGAGTGCAGTCTGCACCTTAGCTACCGGGCTGTGCCTTTTTAGAGCACATTTAAAATTATCATGCCTGATGTCATTTGAGCTATGCATTTTATCAAACTCACTTTGATTACTCCCTCTAACTGACTCACTGGTCCTTTCAGTGCAAAAGAACCATGGTAGCAATCGGCTCAAGAAAAGGCAACCCCAGGACAGTAAGAATCTGAATGAGCTGAATCTATGGGCCACAAGACACTGCAACATGCACCATATTAAACTCATTTCGAATGCAGCAGCCATTGTAAATAATGGCTTACGCCCTAATATGTCTGGAGGGGGGTTATCATCGCCGCCTGTTCTCGAACAGTCCTCAGGTTGCTGGCTGCTTTCTTTTTTAGATCCTGATTTTTTAAAAGCTTCAATGAACAGGTCCTTTTATGATGTATTAAATGGATAGAATTAAGCATGATGAGGCTAAACGGGGCATTTTCTGTTCCCTTTGCAGTTTTAACTGTTTTATCATTGGTGCCTTTTATATTGCAATGGTTTTAAATAACAATAAAATCTATCTATCTATCTATCTATCTTCGGGTCATTTTTTACCCATAACAGCATGTGAATATGTGGAGCACCTCAAGCTTATTACTCTTTACGCCAAAAGAAATCAGTTACTTCATCGAGAGGAAGATTACTTTTGCTGCAGATAAAAGCCATCACTGCTCGAAACCTGTGGTTAAAATATCTGCAAACGTTTGTAGGGTCCAACAAGCAAAGTTCTCCTGATGTCTTCAGATTGATGTCTTTTATGTTTAGGTTTGCTACTCGCAAGAATTCAAGCAGGTCATCCCACTCATACTCAGCACAACTGAGTGTTAGAAACAAATTAGGTGCTCCTACTTTTCTCAACATACATTTCAGCTCACCATGACAATGTTACCAGTACTCGTTGGTACCACGTTGAGACGCCATCAAATTAATCAGGCTGTATTCCAGGTTTTCATCTTTTCCATGAAGTTTGTCAACAAATTCCCTTGCTGAAAGATTTTGCAGATTCACTCCTGTTTTAAGAATGTGATTTACTGCATAAGATTGCCCAGACAAGTCACTCTCAAATAGTAGATGAAATATATAGGGAATGAATACACTGGCAAAATCTAGGGTCCTCTGAATAAAGTCTAGTTGATCTGTACTCGGCTGATGGTATTTGTACAGGTCGGTCATCATACCTACCACCTACTCCAGTAGGAAACAGATGTGGAAAACAGTGAGCTTCTAAAATGTTCTCCCACACACTTAAGGGAGCTCCTTTTGCTTATTTCATTTGAAAGAGATCTGCAGCATCATCAATAATCTCTTTAGAATGCAGAGGATGAATACTGTAGTGTTCATAAATTTCTTCTGATCTGGATCGATCCACCTTTTCAATCTGACCTCTTGATGATAATGTGTCAAGAAATCTACATTTTTATAGTAAATGTTATTTTGTGCCTGATATAATGTGTTTTGTTTTACTTTACTAACATCTACTAACCCTTGCCATATTGTTTTATTTTTGGTAGGGACAACATTGACTAGAATAACAAATGCTTCTTCAAAATCTCTATGCACCCTTATAGTTTCAAGATTCTGCTTGAAATCTAATGGCAAGTACACAACTCTACTTTTAAGACCTTTCTGGAGCTCATTTGGAGGTAAATTAACTGTCTTTGGTTCCATACCAACTATAGCTTGGAATGGATGTATACATTGTATCAGAATTGATTTGTCAACATTTAAATCTTGAAGTTTGGGTGGTATTGTAACTAGCTCTAACTTGTTATGGACTGCTCTAGCTGTCATTGTATTATCCTCCAACTTATAATAACAGTACTTACATATAACTTGAAGTGTGCTCAAATCAAACCATTCTTCGACAAATAAATGTGCAGCAAATTGTTGGCACTTATCATTGTTCTCTTTTTTTGCTTTTTAGATCCAAATCAACATTCCAAGTTTGACTTTTGTAGTGAGTGCGTTGACAACAAATGCAAACACAGTGTAGTTTCTCTGAAGAAATGCTGTTAAACTTTGCTATATCTTTTACAAAACTTTCAGTTCTAATGCCTGTATCCTGCTCTTTTAAACTTCCAATAGTCAAATCTTCATTTTCCCTAGACTCCTGTTCAGGACCAAAGAAATGAGACTAAATATCTTCACAAATGTTTTCTACCTCTGCTACTGTACGATGCAATAGACTTTTATTCATCTCTCCTAAACATAAAGCAGGAGTTTTCACATGGTAAATTCTTCTAACCAAATATCACATTTTAGAGTAATGCACAGCTAACATCCTGAAGTGATGAAAGCTGCTTGTGCACACTTTCTTTTATAGACATGTCAGTGAATGTTCCTGTCAATTACTGTACTCCCTGACTTTGCATGGATCTAATCCTTGCAAAATTGCAATTATTCTCTTGATACTTATATCTGGAAATTGACATAAAAATTATCTAAATTTGTCAATTGATTGTTACAGAACACTGCAAATACTACTACAGTTCTACTTGTATACAGGAGCCTGTTCACGCCTTCCTTGTAGCTCTGCAGCTATTACTTCCTCTATATTGCTAAGAACTATCTACTATTTTGCAATAGGTGTGCCATCTTTTACCTCATAACAACGACCAGTTGTATCAACTGCATGCAATAGTGTGTTCTCTTGGAAATAGCTTTCCTCATTAAAATAAGGTTTTGTACTAGAGGTATGCTTCCATTCACCTTTAAAAATCTTGCAAAAATGAGTTCTATTAATAAACCTATTTCAAAGTTTTTTTTTCTTCATACACAGTACTGTTTTAACTAATGTCTTCATTCTATTCAATATTAAGATAAATATTTTCCTACTTAGAGCAAACGCTTTCTCAACAATGCTCTCAAAATGATGCTTTTGTTTAAATGCAGCACTTCTCTTATATTTCTTCATCCTTTCTAGCAAATTCTGTATTACTCTAATGCAAAACATTTGAGCTCATAAGTTTTTAAACTGTTTCTGTCTCCTTGACAAACTACCTCCTTTCTTTGAACATTTCCTACTGTTAGAAACAGGTACTCCTTGCTTTTTCCCAGGTGAAGTCTAAATAATTTTTTTAGATAAGACTTTACCCTCATTCTACATTTTACGACATGTTTGCTTCAGTAACTGCTCAGTACGCTTATCAGTTTCTTTATTTTCCCTCTGGACATTCTCCACATTATTTTCTTTTTCTTCTCAGTTTGAAGTTGGTAATGCTGTTTTCTTTGTCTCTTTCTTGTTTGTCTCTTGTCTGGCATGGTAATTCTTCTTTTTTTTTAGAGTGCATATCTGGGAAAAAGATAAACAACAAATTAACATCTACATCAATTTTCTTTTTTGCTAATTCACTAAGTAACTGGTGTATTTTTTACTCTATGGTTTGTAAATAGTTATAGAACATATAGTTTCCTTTTTTCTTTGCTCTATTTCTTACAGTAGGCACATTTAACTGTGTATATATATACCTCTCTTGCTCACAGCCACTGAAAGTCTGTTACTTTCCCTGTCTAAATTAGTGTGTACCTCAGTGTTTCAGCATATGCATCAGTGTGTACCTGGGAGTGTAAGCATATGTGTTAGTGAGCCCCTCGGTGTGTTAGTGTATGTATGCGTGCTTCCCTAAATGTGTCAGTGTATGCATAATTGTGTTGTTAGCTGTGTTAGTATATGTATAAATGTGTCCCTGGGTGTGTCAGTGTATCCATCATTGTCTGTTTGGGTGTGTTAGTGTATACATAGGTCTAGCTGGGTGTGTTAGTGTATGCATGAGTGTGTGCCTGGGTCTGTCAGTGTATACGGAGTGTATGCCTGGGTGTCTTAGAGTATGGGTCAGTGTGTGATTGGGTGTGTTAGTGTCTGCATCAGTGTGTGCCTGGGTGCGTCAGTGTATGTCTTAGTGTATATGCGGCCGTGTCACTATATACATCAGAGTGTATCTGGTTGGGTTAGTAGAAGCATGAGCATCTGCCTGGGTGTGTCAGTGTATGCATCAGTGTGTGTCTGGGTCTCTTAGTGTATTGGTCGTTGTGTGAGTGGGTATGTTAGTGTCTGCATCAGTGTGTGCCTGGGTGTGTCAGTGTATGCCTTAGTGTATGTGCAGCCATGTCTCTATTTGTGTTAGAGTATATTTGGGTATGTTAGTGGATGCATGAGTGTATATGCAGCCATGTCACTATATATATCTGAATGTATCTGCCTGAGTATGTCAGTGTATGCATCTGAGTGTGCCTGGGTGTGTCAGTGTATGCCTTAGTGTATATGTGGCTGAGCCACTATATGCATTAGAGTGTATTTGGGTGTGTTAGTGTATGCATGAGTGTCTGGCTGGGTGTGTCAGTGTATGGATCAGTGTATGCCTGGGTGTCTTTGTGTATGAGTCAGTGTGTGATTGGGTGTGTTAGTATATGAATAAGTGTGTGGCTGGGTGTGTCAGTGTATGCATCAGTGTGTGCCTGTGTGTCTTATTGTATGGGTCGGTGTCTGCCTGGATATGTCAGTGTATGTATCAGTGTGTGCCTGGGTGTGTCTGTGTATGCCTTAGTGTATATGCAGCTATGTCTCTATAAGCATTAGAGTGTATTTGAGTGTGTTAGTGCATGTATGAGTGTCTAGCTGGGTGTGTCAGTGTATGGATCAGGGTGTCAGTGTATGGGTCACGAAGCAAAGCAGTATTGCTTTTGGACAAGGGGAGCTACATGTCAGCAGCTCCCCTTGTCCAAAAGCAATGCCGGCTCCCAATGTAAGGCCTGGCCCCGGGGGATGGGGTCCCTGGGGCCAGAAGTGGCCCAGGGAAGGGGGGGCCCCCTTCCGTGAAAAAACTTAATAAAAAAAAAAAATGAGGCAATGCCACCGGATATGGGGTCCCCGGGGCCAATAATGGCCTCAGGAGGGGGGCTGCGCGGCCCCCCTCAAAAATAAGTTTGAAAAAAAAATTAAATATGTGGCCACTGCTGGTGGGGCGATGAGGTCCTCTTGTGCTCTGAGGACCTCAGGTCTAAAGTGGACTTCATCCCCCGAGCAGCAGTGTGCCAGGAGGCACGTTTGCATAGTGGTGTAAAAAGCTGGCGTGGCCTCGGACAACTCACAGCAATCCAGCTGTGTGGGGCTTACTAGTGATAACAGGAGGGCTAGTTGGCCCCCAGGGACCCTCAGGAGGCAAGGGAACTTCTTCCCCCAACCAAGAGCATGCCAGGAGGTCGTTTGCAGAGTGGTGGAGAAAGGGGGCGTGGCCTGTGTCCACCTCTCAGCAATCCCACTTTCTGGGGCTTACTGGAGGTGTCAGGTAGGCTAGTTGGCCCCTAAGGACCCTCAGCATCGAAGGGGACTTTAATCCCCATCCAAGAGCGTGCCAGGGAGCGCGTTTGCAGAGTGGTGGGCAAAGGGGGCGTGGCCTGCTATGAGAACTTAGCAATCCTGCTGTGTGGGACTTACTGGAGGTAATAGAAGGGGTAGTTGCCCCCAAGGATGTCCTTGGGGGCCAACTACCACTCCTGTTACCTCCAGTAAGTCCCATACAGTGGGATTGCTAAGAAGTCTTCAGAGGCCACCCCCCCTTTCTCCACCACTCTGCAAACACACCTCCTGGCACACTATTGGTTGTGGGATGAAGTCCACTTTACTCCTGTGGGACTTTGGGGGCCAAGAAGCCTTCCTGGTACCTCCTGGAAGGCCTACGCAGCGGAATTCCTGAGCACTGGTTGGAGGCCCAGCCCCCTTTCTCCACCACTGTGCAAACACGACTACTAGTTAAAGAAGCATTTGGAATGTAATAGGTCTTGCATTTGTGAAAGTTAAGGCTATTGGTGTTGTAAATGTAAAAGTTTTTTACTAATGTTTTTTGGAGTGGAGTGGATGTACGTTGTGTGTAGTGGAATTATGGGGTATGTTGTGCACTGAAATTATGTGGATAGAAAGTATGTGGTATTTAGTGTATAGGAATTATGTAGAGCGAGATTATGTGTTATGGAGAGTAATTATGTGGTATGGTAGTCTGTGTTGTGGAGTGGTAACCTCAGGTTTAGTCTTCCTCGTTTCCATAGAAGCTAAACTATAAACTCAATGAGACAAAAAAAAGAAGGAACCACTGAGGAGCACTTCTGGAACTAGTCAGAGGTATGAGCAGGGCCACTGGAATTATGCGAATTTTCGGCTGCACCGATTTTCGCATAATTAGACATTTTCCGCATTCGCCACATAATCCATCATCTGCTGCATAATCTGCAGATTTGAACAAAAAAAACCTTGTTTCTAGCTCAAACGGCTCAAATGTTACCAAAAATGCAGCGACAAGTGTTACAGTGTGGTGGAAGGCCCTTTGCAAACCTGGAATGGTCACCTGTTACTTATTGCTAAATGTGTGTGTTAAATTGGTACTAATGGTGTGCAAACCACTCTTGCTTCTTTCTGCACCTCTCTTCCTTCTTTCTTCTGCACCTCTCTTGCCTCTTTCTGCACCTCTGTTGCTTCTTTCTGCACCTCTCTTGCCTCTTTCTGCACCCCTGTTCACTCTTTCTGCACCTCTCCTGCCTGTTTCGGCACCTCTGTTGGTTCTTTCTGCACTCCTCTTGCCTCTTTCTGCACCTATGTTGCTTCTTTCTGCACCCCTGTTGTCTCTTTATGCACCTCTCCTGCCTGTTTCTGCACCTCTCTTGCCTCTTTCTGTGCTTCTCTTGCCTCTTTCTGCACCTCTGTTGCTTCTTTCTGCACCCCTCTTGTCTCTTTCTGTACCCCTGCTCCCTCTTTCGGCACATCTCTTCCCTCTTTCTGCACTTCTCTTCCCTCTTTCTGCACCCCTCTTGTCTCTTTCTGCACCTCAGTTGCCTCTTTCTGCACTTATCTTTCCTCTTTCTGCAACTCTCTTGCCTCTTTCTGCACCTTACTTGCCTCTTTCTGCACCTCTCTTGCCTCTTTCTGCACCTGTCTTGCCTCTTTCTGCGCCTCACTTGCCTCTTTCTGCACTTCTTTTCCTTTTTTCTGTACCTTTCTTGTTTCTTTCTGCAACTCTCTTGTCTGTTTCATCGCTTCTCTTGCTTCTTTCTGCACCTCTGTTGCTTCTTTCAGCACTTCTCTTGCCTCTTTCTGCACATCTTTTGCCTGTTTCTGCAACTCTCTTGTCTCTTTCATCACTTGTCTTGCTTCTTTCTGCACCTGTGCTGCTTCTTTCTGCACCCCTCTTGCCTCTTTCTGCACCCCTCTTCATTCTTTCTGTACCTCTCTTGCCTCTTTCTGCACCCCTGTTCCTTCGTTCTGCACCTCTCCTGCCTGTTTCTGCACCTCTCTTGCCTCTTTCTGCACTTCTCTTGCCTCTTTCTGCATCTGTGTTGCTTCTTTCTGCACCCCTGTTCTCTCTTTCTGCACCTCTCCTGCCTGTTTCTGCACCTCTCTTGCCTCTTTCTGTACTTCTCTTGCCTCTTTCTGCACCTCTGTTGCTTCTTTCTGCACTCCTCTGGCCTCTTTCTGTACCCCTGATCCCTCTTTCTGCATCTCTCTTCCCTCTTTCTGCACTTCTCTTCCCTCTTTCTGCACTTCTCTTCCCTCTTTCTGCACCCCTCTTGTCTCTTTCTGCACCTCACTTGCCTCTTTCTGCACTTCTCTTGCCTCTTTCTGCATCTTACTTGCCTCTTCCTGCACTTCTCTTCCTTTTTTCTGCACCTTTCTTGTTTCTTTCTGCAACTCTCTTGTCTGTTTCATCACTTCTCTCGATTCTTTCTGCACTTCTTTTGCTTCTTTCAGCACTTCTCTTGCCTCTTTCTGCACTTCTTTTGCCTCTTTCTACAACTCTCTTGTCTCTTTCATCACTTCTCTTGCTTCTTTCTGCACCTCTGTTGCTTCTTTCTGCACCCCTCTTGCCTCTTTCTGCACCCCTCTTTCCTCTTTCTGCACCTCTCTTTCCTCTTTCTGCACCTCTCTTGCCTCTTTCTGCATCCCTGTTCCCTCTTTCTGCACCTCTCTTGCCTCTTACTGCACCCCTGTTCCCTCTTCCTGCAGTTCTCTTGCCTCTTTCTACACCTCTGTTGCTTCTTTATGCACTTTTGTTGGTTCTTTCTGCTCTCCTCTTGCTTCTTTCGGCACCACTCTTGCAAATTTCTGCACCTCTGGTGGTTCTTTCTGCACTTCTCTTGCTTCTTTCTACACCTCTCTTGCTTTTTTCTGCACCCCTCATGCCTCTTTCTGTATCCCTATTCCCTCTTTCTGCACTTCTCTTGCCTGTTTCCGCACCCCTGTTCCTTCTTTCAGCACCTCTCTTGCCTCTTTCTGCACCCCTGTTCCCTCTTTCTGCAGTTCTCTTGCCTCTTTCTACACCTCTGTTGCTTCTTTCTGCACTTTTGTTGGTTCTTTCTGCACTCCTCTTGCCTCTTTGTGCACCCCTCTTGCCTCTTCACCCATTTTGCTTCTTTCTGCACTTCCCTCGCTTCTTTCTGTACCTCTCTTGCTTCTTTCTGTACCCCCTTGCCTCTTTCTGCACCCCTCTTCCCTCTTTCTGCACCCCCTTCCCTCTTTCTGCACCTCTCTTGCCTCTTTCTGCACTTCTCTTGCCTTTTTCTACACCACTGTTGCTTTTTTTCTGCACTTCTCTTGCCTCTTTCTGCACCTCTGTTGCTTCTTTCTGCACCCCTCTTGCCTCTTTCTGTACCCCCTTCCCTATTTCTGCACATCTTTTCCCTCTTTCTGTACTTATCTTCCCTCTTTCTGCTCCTCTCGTGCCTCTTTCTGCTCCTCTCTTGCCTCTTTCTGTACTTCTCTTATCTCTTTCTACACTTCTGTTGCCTCTTTCTGCACTTCTCTTGCCTCTTTCTGCACATTTCTTACTCTTTCTGCACCTCTCTTGTTTTTCTGCAATTCTCTTGCTTCTTTCTGTACTTCTCTCGCCTGTTTCTATATTGAAATGGGAAGTGCAAGCTGTTAAGTTTAAAGGTCAGCATGCTCTTGTGACTGAGGTATATGTCTACTTGTACATGTATTCTCACATGTGTTATGGATCTGAAGATGGTAGCTTAAAAAGCGAGTAGCTTCTCTTATAGGTGGTCAGATCTTGTTAGTTCTGCTCTGTCTTTCGGTTGCACAGGCAGACTATGTTATGTAGATAGGTGTTATAGAGCCCCTCAAATGTGCTATTGAATATGCATGTGCCCTGTATTAGGAGCAGAAAGAAATACATGCACCTTCTTGTACAGAGTATGCTGTTTGAAACACAGATATTCAAGTTTTTGTATGTTTATTTTTATGTAACATGTCACCAGGTAAAAGCAGAGACACATGCATGCATACCTTCACAAACTTGGTCAGACGTACAACAGTGCTATGGTTAGGATTGCTGTTTTACAATTTGTAGGCCTACCATTCTGAAGAGTCGATGAATAGTGAACCTTCAAGAGAAAAGTGAGGTTTAAGACATCTTGGGAAAAGGATTAGTGATTAGGCTACTTTGTATGACCGGACAGACTGAGAAGAAAAGGCCTACTTTCTAATGAGGAATTCCTATTACACCAATATTATATTTTATACCAAAGATTCATAAAGAAATATCACCAGTCCCCGGAAGACCATAATCAGTGCAAAAAGAGGACTGTTAGAAAAAATGTCACAGTATGTGGACTTTTTTTTACAGGAATTTGTTACATCTTTGCCCTCATATATCAGGGATACAAATGTTTTGGATAAAATAAGAAATGTACCGTGGACAATGAATGTTATCTCATTACTCTTGATATAAGTGCTTTATATACCAGCAATAATCATGTAGATGGCATAAAGGCAGTGAAATTCATTTTAAACAACAGAGCCATTGAAAAGTATAAACATGGTGAATTGATTTTGGACATGATTAATTTTTGTTTGCCCAATAATTTCTTCTTATTTAATAAGGATGTGTATCAGCAGACAAGAGGAGTTGCTATGGAAGCCTGCTTCTCCCCCAGCTATGCGTGTTTACATGTAGGCTGGTGGGAGGAGCAGGTTCTCAAGGTATTCAGTAAGGAGGTGTGGGACAAACACATACTATGTTGGATGCGTTTCATAGACGACATCTTCTTAGTATGGAAGGGCTCGAAAGAACAAGCTGGTGCATTCATTGATAACATCAACAAAAATAATTTAAATTTACAATTTAATGCACAGATTGACAAGGGAGCCATAGACTTCCTAGATGTTCATGTTTGAATCATTAATAACAAACTAGAAACTACTTTACATAGGAAGAGCACTGCTGGAAACTCTACTTTCCATGCATCCAGTTTTCATCCACACCACCTGATCAAGAGCATCCCTTACGGGGAGTTTCTCAGACTGCGGAGAATATGCAGCACAGAGCAGGCGTTCAAAAGTTGTGTCAGAGAGACCAGCAGCAGATTTACTGCTAGGGGTTACAAGAATCAAATCATACAACTGGCCCTTGATAAAGTTAAAAAGGTCCCTCGAGAGGTCTTGTTGTGCAATACGGAAGGTAGATCCTTCACTAATCTAAATGCTGAAGCAACATTGAACAAGAGCAGTCAGGAAACGCTTCTTATCACAACCTATAACAAGCAACATAGACAAATCAGGGCTATCATCAGTAACAATTGGCCCATCATACAAACAGATGTGATTTTAGGAGAATTGTTTCCATCCTAACCCACTTTGACATTCAGAAAAGCCAAATCCATGCATAATGCCTTGGTTAGTACCAGCCCGGAGATACCAGTGGGAGACTCCAAGTCAAAATCTTCTTGGCTGGGACCAAAAAACGGTTTCTATAAGCGCAGCTCATGCAGAGCTTGTAAATTTGGCACCAATACGACGCAATACTCGACAGTGTTCGGTTCCAACATAAATCAGCTCAAAGGGAGATATAATTGCCGTACTGAATTCACAGTTTATGTTTTAACTTGCACCTGTGGGTTACAATACGTAGGGAGCACTAAACTGCAAGTACATGTGCGAATTCTACAACATCTTAGAGCAATAGTTAACTCCGACATGTCTTATCCAGTTGCGAGGCACATTAAAACAGCGCACAACAACGACTTGAGCTGTTTGAAATATCTCGTTATTGGCGCAGTGCCACCATTAAGAAGAGGAGGAAATAGAGAGAAACTGTTGGGAAGGCTGGAATCCAAATTTATCTTGGAGTTAGACACACGGACTCCTAATGGGTTGAACAATGGGGAGGAGCTGCATAATTATTTATAACTGCAATGGTCTCACTTTTTGGTTTAGATATTAATGTGTTCTAGGGGCCTACGGTTATAAATATACGATATAGCTAGTTGAGTAGAACAGTAAAGTAGGTATTTTGACTTTTCCATTCAAAAGAAGTCCTCGTAAATAATTGTTTTGACAATAGAGAAGTAGAATGCTGTGGAGAGTGAAGAATATAATAGTTAACTCCGACATGTCTTATCCAGTTGCGAGGCACATTAAAACAGCGCACAACAACGACTTGAGCTGTTTGAAATATCTCGTTATTGGCGCAGTGCCACCATTAAGAAGAGGAGGAAATAGAGAGAAACTGTTGGGAAGGCTGGAATCCAAATTTATCTTGGAGTTAGACACACGGACTCCTAATGGGTTGAACAATGGGGAGGAGCTGCAAAATTATTTATAACTGCAATGGTCTCACTTTTTGGTTTAGATATTAATGTGTTCTAGGGGCCTACGGTTATAAATATACGATATAGCTAGTTGAGTAGAACAGTAAAGTAGGTATTTTGACTTTTCCATTCAAAAGAAGTCCTCGTAAATAATTGTTTTGACAATAGAGAAGTAGAATGCTGTGGAGAGTGAAGAATATAATAGAGCAGTCAGCTCGATGAGTTTAAAGAATATTTGCTGCTGCCTATCCCATCCCTAAACAGTTATGAGATTTTAGAATTTAGCACATGAGCACTTATACACGCACTTAGGCTCTTTGTTAACTCAAGTTTGGGACAGATTATTTTAAACATGAAAGTTTAGTGAAATGACCCCAAAAAAGAGATTTAATGACGAATGTATGCTATAATTATTATGCCTATTAGCTATGTTTTAAAATTATTGTATTGAGGGCTTTAGAGGTTTTTAAATTATACAAGAATGTTTTTGGTATTTATAACATACAGGCACAATGCACTTTATTAAAACCCCAAGTGGAGATATGTACTGTATGGATATATCTGCATGATGCACTTTAGTACCAATCAACAAGATGATATATATTGTATATTAAATGGATCATATGTACTTGAAGGGTACGCTACATGTAGTCTAGGCTACAAGCGTTAAAAATATTGCATGTGAAGTTAGCATTGTTTCAAGTTCAAGTATGTTTAGTTTATGTTAAAATCCCTTTGAACCATTATGATGAAGGAACATCTGATTAACAAATGCGGATATTTCGACAGCACATGAGCACTTTATATGCTTCCAAAGGATTAATTATATCCAGGTTTTAGCATTTTTGTGGTAATGATTATATTTAGTTGCATTGGAGCAAATAACATCTTACATAAAGGATCATTACAAAAATAAGGAAAAGAAAGACAATAACCGAGCAGATGGATATGATTGATTGATTTATTTACATTTGCACTTTCAGTGACAATGTGGTTTTAAGAGTTTAAAAAAAATATATATATTTTTTTTAACTATCTAAAACACAGTTGTTTATAATTTTCTGTGTAAATGAATTGTTAGATTAGCATTTGCTTTTGTGACCTATTGAGGAATGAAATTCTCAGTATTTCTTTCATGTTAATGTAGAGTGGCGGTCAGGTGGTGTGTGTAGCACTGCATATAATGGCTTCACAATGTTGTCTCGTTATGTGATCAAGCCCAGTGAGGTGGGTGAAACGCGTCATCCTGTCGTGAGAAGCTAATAAAAGACATTTCAGCACGAAGCTGGTGTCCGCGTCCCGTTAGCAGCTGGCAAGCGCTGTGGGAACTGTTGTTTGGATATATATATATATATAAGCACTTTCAGCGCTTATTGGAAGCAAAATCAACCCCGCTATGGTACTTACCATCATGGTGCACTTTGGGAACTGTAGTCTCCCATTTGATTACAGCTGTTCCTAATGTAGCAGGGTCAGCTGATCTCCCACCAATGGGAGCGCCGCAGGAAGATCTTAGGAGGGAGAAAGTGCATTCCGGTGGTGAGCGGCGTCTGAGGAAGGCTTGATTAGCCGAAATGCATTACGCTGTGCCACGATGTGAATAAAGGGCTCCTGAACATATCCCCGCTGTGTCCTTGGATTACTTCGTATTGAGTGGTCTTTTTTGCTATATATATACATTATGACTTAAAGAATATGTTTGACTTACTATATGATTTAAATGATGATCAGATGTCAGAAGAACAAGTGCTGGAATCTTTGGATATTCAAACTGATAAAAGAATTGAAAGTGGACTAAAGAAAAAATCTAGATATTGTCCGGTTCTGTCACCTGGAAATAAATTTGACTTATTTACAGATGCTATCGTTGAGGAACTGGAAAAATTGCCAAAAAACGAAATCAAAATCAAAGAGAGAATCTAACTAGCAAGGAAAAGGAAGCAATAAAGAAACTAATGAAAAATAAAGAAATCACGGTGAAACCCGCCGACAAAGGGGGAACATTGTCCTGATGGACACAAAGGATTATGTAAAAGAAGCCATGATGCAATTGAATGACAACTCTAACTATTGCAGAATTAAAAATAATCCTATAAACAACATGGTCACAGATTTGAATCAAAACCTGCAAAAATGGCATTCAAACAATTTGATCAGTGATGATGAATTGAAATTTCTTACTAAAGACTTCCCTGTTATACCAACGATATATTTCCTGCCGAAAATCCACAAAACACTACAAAATCCACCGGGGAGACCTATAGTCTCTTCATGTGACTCCCTCTATGAAAACCTCTCGCAGTATGTGGATAAGTTTCTGGCCCCAATCGCACAAAGCATGAGCTCCTATATAAAAGACACAGGGGATTTTCTTAGGATCCTAACAGGAATTACATGGAGTAATCAATACCTCTTGGTGACAATAGACGTTGTGTCTTTGTGCACATCAATACGGCATGAAATAGGCTTGGAGGCATGTACATTCTTCTTAAAACAGCGAAGCATTACGGAATTAAAACACACTGAAATGTTACTGAAAATGATCGTGATATGTCTCACAAACAACATCTTTCTCTTCAATAAGGAACTATTCAAACAATCATGTGGTACAGCCATGGGGATTTCCTTCTCTCCGAATTTTGCGAATATAACCATGGGCTGGTGGGAGAGAGAAATAGCGTGGAATTCAGACAACCAAGAAGAACTCGAGCGGATTGTGCTATGGGTCCGATTCATTGATGACTTGTTTTTAATATGGAACGGCACTGAGCAGGATTTTAATGAGTACTTTTTGAAATTGAACAATAATCAGATTGGTTTATCATTCACGTGTGCCAAGAGTAGGAAAGAAATTGAATTCTTGGACACCAAAATTTTCATTGATAATGATCAAATTCAATCCACGCTATTTAGGAAAAAGACTGCAACCAACAGTATTCTGCATGGGACTAGCTTCCACCCGAAACCACTGCTGGAAAATATCCCCTATGGGGAATTTATACGCATGAAACGTAATTGTTCCAAAAAGGAAGATGCAGAAGAGAAAATTCAGGAAACTATACAGAGACTTAAAACGAGAGGATACCATGAAATAACATTAAGAAAATGCAAACAACGTGCCGATCAGGAACCAAGGGAAGACACATTGATCCCAAAAGTCAAAATCAAGGAAGCCAGAGATCAGGGACCACCAAGGTTTATCACAACATACAGTAAAGAAAGTGGCATAATAACTAACAAAATCAAAAAATACTGGCATCTAATCGCAGGAGACCCAGACATTGGAAAATTTTTAGGCCCAAAACCAATTGTTACTTACAGGAAGACCTCGGGGCATATTAGCAAGACCCACGTTAAAATTATCGCCGTTTTAGCGTCAGGAAACTGCCGCTAAAACGGCGATAATGGGCTTGCTAATATGCGTTATGGAATTCAATAGAAGCCCAGGTTAGATGTCCTGCACATCTAACCTGGGCTTCTATTGGAATTCTATAACGCATATTAGCAAGCCCATTATCGCCGTTTTAGCGGCAGTTTCCTGCCGCTAAAACGGCGATAATTTTAACGTGGGTCTTGCTAATATGCCCCTAAATCTTTAAAGGACATGCTAGTGAAAAGCCACTTTCAGGAAAACCCACATACAAACTGGCTCATAGATCAACAAAAGGGGTTCAAGAAATGCAATGTATGTAAGGCTTGCAAAATTGGTAAGAACATGAGAACAATTGTGGAACCAAACGGCAAGCCAATCACAATTGAGCAAAATATTTCCTGTACATCACAGTTTGTCATCTATATAATAGAATGTAACTGCGGAATGAAATATATTGGAAGTACAACATGTATGCTCAAGAAACGCATTCTTGAACACATTCGCGCAGTAAAAAATGGAAATATGACCTACGCTACAGCGAAACATATGTCACAATGCCAGAAAGGAGATTGGAGGGCAATGAACTACTATGGCATTCATATGATACCCCCGGAAGAACGTGGTGGGGACAGAGTGAAAAAACTGCGACAGATGGAATCAAGATATATTATCAGGCTCAGAACTAAGACTCCAAGAGGAATAAATAACGATGAGGAACTTTTTGTACATTTGGAATAAAATAGAAACTGCCAAATTGATTCAGAATAGTGTTAGTATAATATGGACATCACGCTTCTCTCCAAACTAAAGTAGGGGTACTATACCCAATTTGAGAATTTTCATCATGATTGACGTATGTTAAAAGCATCAAATTGTTGACATAAGTTACAAGCGCACTAAATATAACAAAATGCCCTGAAATGCAATTTAAGAGGTACTATACCCAAATGATTTATAATAATAATGATGAAATAATTTGGTGCATGATAAAGATCGCTTACAAGCAATGCGCACTAAGGGGCCGATTCCGATCTCGGTCGGAGGCGCACCCAATACTATTCGGTCGGGAAAAAAGCCATGCGAAAGCCAGTTTCCCGACCGATCCGTACAGCACACCGAACGAGCAAGTACGATGCGCACAACAGCAAAAATTCCGGCCGAGCCGTACTCACCCAAACCAGGTCCTGTTCTCCGACCGAGGCGAATCCGGAAACGCCGAATCGAGTCGCACGGAAGGGAAAATGCAGCCCCGTCCGGCCGGACAAGTACGATGCGCTTTCCGTACGCGCCGAACCCGTCGCTACGCACGGCACGTCAAAGCATCCGGGAGAGGCGCACATAAGCGCCGAATCGCGCCACAACACGATCCACGGCTACGAGGCGAACACAGCACCGACGAGGACGACGCGAAGCGACGAGGACGAAGCGAAGCGACGAGGACGAAGCCAAGCGGCGAGGACGACGCGAAGCAACGAGAAGGACGAACGACACGAACCAACCATGAATCCCTTCGTCCCGATCATACCAATATTCTACATCTACTACCGGAACAGGCACGGACGCGTACGGCGCAGAAGGTAAGTCAGACACCAACCACAAAACACATACAACACGTACACGACACATCACACACATACACTGGGAATCTGAATATACTTACACCAGCAACAGCAGCACCATAGGGGCGGGATGCCCATCACCAATGCCACATATGCACACAGGGGCCTGAATGCGCGCCACCACCCCAACCCAGGGGGGCAGGATGCCTACCACTACTACCACCCTCACCCACGGGGGGCTGGATGCCTACCACTACTACCACCCTCACCCAGGGGGGCAGGATGCCCACAACTACTACCACCCTTAGCCAGGGGGCAGGATGCCTACCACTACTACCACCCTCACCCACGGGGGGCAGGATGCCTACCACTACTACCACCCTCACCCAGGGGGGCAGGATGCCCACCACTACTACCACCCTTAGCCAGGGGGCTGGATGCCTACCACTACTACCACCCTCACCCAGGGGGGCAGGATGCCCACCACTACTACCACCCTTAGCCAGGGGGCAGGATGCCCACCACTACTACCACCCTCACCCAGGGGGGCAGGATGCCCACCACTACTACCACCCTTAGCCAGGGGGCAGGATGCCTACCACTACTACCACCCTCACCCACGGGGGGCAGGATGCCTACCACTACTACCACCCTCACCCAGGGGGGCAGGATGCCCACCACTACTACCACCCTTAGCCAGGGGGCAGGATGCCCACCACCACTACCACCCTCACCCAGGGGGGCAGGATGCCCACCACTACTACCACCCTTAGCCAGGGGGCTGGATGCCTACCACTACTACCACCCTCACCCACGGGGGGCTGGATGCCTACCACTACTACCACCCTCACCCAGGGGGGCAGGATGCCCACAACTACTACCACCCTTAGCCAGGGGGCAGGATGCCTACCACTACTACCACCCTCACCCACGGGGGCAGGATGCCTACCACTACTACCACCCTCACCCAGGGGGGCAGGATGCCCACAACTACTACCACCCTTAGCCAGGGGGCAGGATGCCTACCACTACTACCACCCTCACCCACGGGGGGCAGGATGCCTACCACTACTACCACCCTCACCCAGGGGGGCAGGATGCCCACCACTACTACCACCCTTAGCCAGGGGGCAGGATGCCCACCACTACTACCACCCTCACCCAGGGGGGCAGGATGCCCACCACTACTACCACCCTTAGCCAGGGGGCAGGATGCCTACCACTACTACCACCCTTAGCCAGGGTGGCAGGATGCCTACCACTACTACCACCCTTAGCCAGGGGGGCAGGATGCCTACCACTACTACCACCCTTAGCCAGGGGGCAGGATGCCCACTACTACTACCACCCTTAGCCAGGGGGCAGGATGCCTACCACTACTACCACCCTCACCCAGGGGGGCAGGATGCCCACCACTACTACCACCCTTAGCCAGGGGGCAGGATGCCTACCACTATTACCACCCTCACCCACGGGGGGCAGGATGCCTACCACTACTACCACCCTCACCCAGGGGGGGCAGGATGCCCACAACTACTACCACCCTTAGCCAGGGGGCAGGATGCCTACCACTACTACCACCCTCACCCACGGGGGCAGGATGCCTACCACTACTACCACCCTCACCCAGGGGGGCAGGATGCCCACCACTACTACCACCCTTAGCCAGGGGGCTGGATGCCTACCACTACTACCACCCTTAGCCAGGGGGCAGGATGCCTACCACTACTACCACCCTCACCCAGGGGGGCAGGATGCCCACCACTACTACCACCCTTAGCCAGGGGGCAGGAAGCCTACCACTACTACCACCCTTAGCCAGGGGGCTGGATGCCTACCACTACTACCACCCCCACTCATAGGATGGACAATGCATGACACAACAAGCACACCACAACCTAGGGAATGCAAGATTAAGACATCCCCCCACCACCATGACAAGCGTGTGAGCAGGCTGTGTCAAATGCCTACAACACCGAACATGACTTTGAACATACAATGTGACCCCCTAGCACATGTGCCACACATATATGTGTGTGGCACCCACAATGCAAGCAGCCCATGACCATTGTGGCAATGGGGCCTAAACCCCCATCATCACAGTGACCAAAAGGCAAGTGTGGGGTCCATAGCTGAAGCACATTTTGACCATTGTGGCAATGGGGTCTAAACCCCCATCATCACAGTGACCAAAAGGTAAGTGTGGGGTCCATAGCTGAAGCACATTTTGACCATTGTGGCAATGGGGTCTACACCCTCATCATCACAGTGACCAAAAGGTAATTGTTGACAAAGAAAGAGCTGCAACTGCCAAACTGCATGGATCATTCCTGGTCACAGAACCAAAAACTCATCTGTGGCAAAGTAGTGTATGTGTCCCATTGCAACATAAATTGGGGGAGCCAAATACTGCAGTGCAAATGAAACATTCCTTTGGCCATGTGCAGACAAACAACACCCATGGGGGCTGAGACCGTCAACAGTCATCAATGACACAATGACAGAAGTGACCATCAGAATGCAGAACCACATATTTGCACCAATGGGCACACAAATGCAGATACCCTGTGGAGACAGCAGATGTGAGGTGAACAGATACCATACCATGGCAGCAATGGGACACACAAACCATGATCACTGTGCTGACCGATGACCTAGGAGTCCCAGGGACAGCAGGGGAAACACACCAAACAACATACAGCCAATGGCACACCCAAGATATGCCAATGCAGTGGTGCAGATGCACAAACACAAACAGGCAGACCAACACTGTCATCATACACAGCAGGTGAGGGGTGGGGGTGCCAGTGTCCCCAGGCAACAACACAACACATGAGGAGAGCTGAATACCAATCATACAGATGTGCATACACTGCCACACTAAGGTAACTCATGGATCCAAATCCCCTATGTAGGCAAGCAGGCATTGACAGGTGAGAGGGAGCACAAAACACACATGTCACACAGGCACGTAGGAACAACAACTGACACAGCAAGTCACAGACACACCACAGCACCACCCCCAGGGCCCCCACAATGTGGTGACCCTGGGCTGAATAAAAATACCACTGTGATGACAAAGCTAAATGTCGATCACACTGTGAACCACAGTCAGGTGTCCTGAGCAACTAACTACCATCACACCTACACAAGCACAAATCAATCAGCATGGCCAGTAAGCCAAGGCCAACATGGAGGCAGGGGACTAGCCGGGCAACAACTCTCATCTGCACACACTCAAGACCACACCCCTCGACCTCCAACAATGTGCAGCAGTGAAGTACACATGCACTGGTGACATTGCACATGCACCCATGACTATTCCAGGGTGGTGGGTGGGAACCAAGGTGTAGAAACACATCACACATGGACACTCAACAAGACTCCTGAATGTCTGACACACTGCACACTACGCTGTACATGGACATGACGGCAATACCACACCGACCAATGGGATCCCAGCCACAGTCACACACCAATGAAGAAGCCAAGGTCACCCACAAAGAACACACATAGACAACAACCAACATTGCAGCCTGGACCCTAAGGAGTGCCAGCAGTCACACACACAACGTGTCACAATCACTGAAAGATAACACAAACTGGAAATCACATGACAGGGGCAAACAACAAGTGCCAAAGGGAAACCTGACTGTGACCCATCTGCGTCTGCACACAAACTCTGCCCTGACAGCAAACACACCTATGGGTGACACCCTGATGACCAGTAATGTGCCATGCACCCACATCACAGAGAACACAGGGAGAAGACTTTGGGGGAACATAGCTCAAGTCAGCAAGCATCACAAACAGGTACAACACTAGGGATCACAGCATGCGCAGATGAATGGAAGTGAACACACAGACATGCACATACAACACACACCTTGGGCGCAGGCAATGTCACACGTGTACACACTGCCATGAGGGGACTCCACTCCTGTGTGAGGAAAGCTGTGCCATATGTTGCCTCAGTAGGGCCCCATCATGTCAGCTGAGCACTTGGTCACACAATCAACAATTAGCACCAAATGAGGGCTCCCATCACATCAGCCTGGTCATGGATGTGCCAACGGAATCATCAGCACAGATCCAACACACTTGTATAGCAATGTTGCACTGACTACACGGATGAGTCCCTCCCCATTGATGCCCAAACCTGCATGTCCACTGGAGATGGCAACACGGTCAGGGAAGTAGACAAATGCAACGATGGCAGGCACAACAGATGTGCAGGGGTGGAAGCCACAGATATGAAATTGCCAATGTAAGTAGGAAACCCATTGCCAAATACTGAACACATGACACCCTCAGATGCTGCTATTGATGACATGGATACACCACATGATAGGACACATTCCCCCTGGACCACATGGGTTCCTGCACAGTAACACTTCATAATCATGAGACCAGATATCACCATCACTGCAGCAAGGGCATGGTTAGCTGCACCAACAACATGTACATCTGAAGCATGAGCACTAGAGAAAAGAAAGTTGCTTTATTCAGCATATGTGTTGTTTGATAACGACGTCCAGAAGAAATTAGAGCAAAGGCCAATGGCCAGTCCATTGTCAAAGTTCAAACAGGGTGACACTGGCAGATGTCACCCTACGCATGCCTGCACAATACCAGGGACAATCCACTAGGAGGGGCAACCGGGGGGCAGGCCAGGCACCGCAGGGACAGGATCAGGGCTCACCAGGGGAGTCAGGGAAGGGGTGGTGGGTGCTGGAGAGCCACTGACAACTGCAGTGGAGGTGTCTGACATGGTGTGTGCCGGCACAACTGGGGGGCATGACACAGATGTCGTGGGTGCCGGCACAACTGCAGTGGACCCTGCAGATGGGGTGGACAGGTCCGCCACTGCAGTGCCCAAGTCAGACAGGGCGGTAGTGGACTCCACTGCAGTGCCTACCTCCAGGGGAGGAGAATGGGGAACAGGCAAGGTGGGTTGGACAGAGGGGGAGGACACCCTCACCACATCAGTGGCACAGACAAGCGCAGCGGGGGTGTGGTGCTGGGAGAGCAAGTGGCAGGGGAGAAGGCCGGAGCATCTTGGGGATGGTATATCTGTGGGTGGGGGAACCTGGGGCAGGGTGTGGTGGGGGCACCTGTGCAGTGGGGGCCTGAGGGATGGAGGACGGAGACCTTGTGCCTGAGCTGCAGGGCGGTGGCGGGGTCTTGCTCTTAGCACTCCGGGGGACTTGCGGGTGTGGGCCTCAGTCCGTCTGCGCCTGGGGGAGGGTGTCCGGGGGCGAGGGGCACTCTGCTCCGTGTGGGTGGGCTTCCTCTTCCCCGGGATGCTGGAGCAGCTTCATCGGTGGGGAAGAGGCCGAGGTCACAGAGGAAGAGCTGCTGTGACTTTGGGGTTGCAGGTGAGGCAAGGGAGGGTGCTTTGGAGGAGAGGGAACTGAGGACTGCGCAGTGCATGTGGATGCGTGTGTGTGTTCCAGGGCCCCATCCCCTGTGAGTCTGGCTTCAGTCCCCTGAATGTGCGTGCGTGTGCGTTTTGTCATTGGCGTGTGTGTCAGTGTGCTGGATGTGTGTGTGCTGGTGTGTGCCTGTGCCGGTGTGTGTGTGCCTGGGATGGGTAAGGTGCTGGGGAGTGTGGATGGAGCAGAGGCAGGAGGGTGAGGGACCGTTTGAGGAGGGACACTGCTGCCGTCAGGGAGGAGTCCATGGACCTATTGCCCCTCTGTAGGTCAGACATGCCCGATGAGATGCCCTCCATGAACGACACCAGCTGAGTCAACAGCGCGGTGTGCGCATGGAGGACACTCAGCATGGCTGTCTGCCCTACATGGAGCTGGCGAAGGAGGTACACAGACTCCTCACTCAGGGCAGCAGGGGACACAGGGGCAGGGGGTGCGGTGCCTGGCCCAAAGGAGACACGCTCCCGGACATGGGAGCCTCCACGGACCTGGGGAATGGGAGCCGATGGGAGGGCGGTGGTGGTGCTGGTGGTGGCGGGGACAGCAACACTAGCTGGGGTGTGGTGGCTGCTGACACCCGCCTCCACAAGGGAGTCATCCTCCGAGTTGCTCTGGTCCTCAGCTGAGGTGGATGCTGCTGAGGACTCCTCGGTGTGGCTCCCCTCGCCCTCCGTGCCACTGGGTCCCTCCGACCACTCCTCGGCTGCTGACCCAGTCTGGCTCTCCGGCTCCTCCTGGTCCGTGGAGCTGTCCCCTTCCGTGGCCGTGGATGTATCTGCAAACAATGGGGAAACAGACAGACATCAGTCACCTGCACCAAACGCACACACCACTGTGAGCACAGCACATTACAGAGCAAGCCCTGGCATCATTAGTTGTACATTGCTAAAAGTGCCCTAATTGAACAGGAGAAGTCAATTGTCAGTCTGATGCCAAGCATGGCACTCACATCCCACATGGCCTTGCACCCATCTGTCTGGTGTCTGTTGGATTGCAACACCCCAGTGTTGACACATGCACCAAGTACACAGTAGTTGGACAGTGCAGAGGACACGGTGTGGACACATCACAGCTCTTGCCACTGAGTCAGTACAGGTTTACGGATGTAAGGGATGCCCAGAGTCAAATAGGAAATGCATGTGATGCATACCAGCGACAGACACCATGATGCACCCATGTCCTGATAGCCAGCGCCACTATGGTGTGCATGTAGCACATGTCACTCCCCTGCAGGATCACCAATCAGTAGACACATGCCATGGCGGAGGCATGACTGCAAAGTCATACATCACTGTCTCAGTGATGTATGACTTTGCAGCCAGACAACAACACTCTGCACTGTGTCACAATAGTAGGTCATGGGGAATGCAAGTCCTGGAGCTGCACAAGTGCACATGTACATCCCCCCACAACACATCCTCTTAACCCTCATCTGTCCAGGTCATACCTATTGGACATATGGGAGACCTGTGACACTACCCTCTGAACCTGAGCCCCTCACACTCTGCTGTGCATGGGGAACAGCTGCCTGAACTTCACATTTACATGCCCCAGTCTGCATGGGCAGCTGATCAGACACCTATGTGTCACACAAGTATCGTCTCCTATGGTCACATCTCCAGTGGCATGCTGAGCCCCTACCAAGAAACTCCACAGCAGTCCTGGCGACTAATCCACAGCACACTGACACAGAGGCAGACACCTGAGGGGTCAAATCACTGTGCACAATGTGTCCTCTGATACACGGGAGTGGGAGTACAGAGTGTATTGTATGGCCTGGAGTAGGCATGACTGTCCAGCCCCACATGAATGAGGGATGAGCCCTGGACTGTAGGCAGCTGGCTAAGTATGTGTGACACACGTCATATACATACTCCTGGGGCCCGAACATTGTTCCCACCCGCAGCATGGGTGTGTGCCAGGTACCCCAGCCACATGTGGTGGATCAGCTCAGCAATTGGACCACAGATCAAAGTAACACGCTGAATACATGTCAGAATACAGGCATTGTGTAAGCAATGGACCCACCCATGATGCCCACCACAGAGTCAGGGAAACAGATGCTGTCTCCCACCTTGAGTCAAGCAAACTGCAAGGACACAGTCCTAAGTGACAGAATTCCCTGCATGTAAGGGCCACACCTGGGTATCAGATGAGGAGTGGGCAGTGCACAATAGAGGGACATGGCTCCTGGACAACATGACTGCTGTACTGTGGCAGTTCAACCTGGCCCGAGGAGGGCACATAGCATGTTAGACAGAGTACACAGTGCAGTCTTTGACTCACCCCCTCCTTGCTGCTCTCTGGCCTTCAGCTGCCCATCCAGGTCTGGAAAGACCACCGCCAGGATCCTGAGCATGTGGGGGTCAGGGTCCGTGTTCCGCCCCTCCTGCGAGGAGGCGACAGCTTCAGCTGGACCCGTGCAATCCTCCGGGTCCAGCCCCGAAGGTCCTGCCACCTCTTCTGGCAGTTGCGGATCCGGCGCTTGTAGACCCCCACGGACCGGACAGCCCGGACGATGTCCTTCCAGATCTCATGCTTCCGATGGGCAGAAGCCTGTCAGGATGACAAAGTGATAAGGCCATTACTACACATGCAACATATCCGTGCATGACACAGTTGCATATACATGTCGCAATCACAGGGGCACATGGTGTACCCAGGCAGTGCACGGCTGCCCATGGACAGTTTTCCAGAAGTCACTACATGGTATCATTGCATGGGGAGTAAAACCCTGTTCAGAAGCACTGTCACTGCACCATACCTGTCCAGTGCAAGTCACTACACACTATGGGGGGTGACAACTACTCAGTGAGCCTGCTAGCCAGTGGTGTGCTGACTCTCAGCCTTGCTAGTCAGACAAAATGCACATTCAGAAAGGCAGTGCACAGAACACTCACCTGCTCCCCTGGTGTCCCATACAGCTTGCTGTACTGTGGAAGTAGGCTGTCCAGCAGGGCCTGGTTCTCTTCAAGGCTGAAGGCTGGGGCTCTCTCCACAGTACGTGCCATTGCAGGGTCCAGAGGGGCAGAGACAGCAGCAGTGCAGTGGCAGATGTCGTCCTGGAGCATGTAGTGCAGGCAAGTGGGCTCTCAGGGGAACATGCAGCAATATATATGTGCTGGAGAGGCAGATACTGTCCCTTGTGTCCAAAGTGATAGGTCCAAGTCGTTTGCATCTTCTGAATCTGGCCAATCCATGGAATAGCAGCACCAAAACACGCCCACAGCATCCTTCAAAATTTCAACTTCATGACATACATGATTTTGCAACATTGTTGTGGGTGACCAACTGATTTTCCAGCAACCGACTCGTTCGAATATTCGAAAACGCGTCCGTTGCCAGGCAAGCCCATTGTCAATGGGTGCGCACCGATCGGTCCATTGAGGTACAACGCGCACAGGGGTACAACGCGTACCCGCACACATTGAAAGCAATGGGCCGGCCGGAGGCACCGATCGGTCCATTGCTGTTCAACGCGCACAGGGGTACAACGCGTACCCGCACACATTGAATGCAATGGGCCGGCCGGAGGCACCGATCGGTCCATTGCTGTTCAACGCGCACAGGGGTACAACGCGTACCCGCACACATTGAATGCAATGGGCCGGCCGGAGGCACCGATCGGTCCATTGCAGTACAACGCGCACAGGGGTACAACGCGTACCCGCACACATTGAAAGCAATGGGCCGGCCGGAGGCACCGATCGGTCCATTGCTGTTCAACGCGCACAGAGGTACAACGCGTACCCGCACACATTGAATGCAATGGGCCGGCCGGAGGCACCGATCGGTCCATTGCTGTTCAACGCGCACAGGGTACAACGCGTACCCGCACACATTGAATGCAATGGGCCGGCCGGAGGCACCGATCGGTCCATTGCAGTACAACGCGCACAGGGGTACAACGCGTACCCGCACACATTGAAAGCAATGGGCCGGCCGAGGCACCGATCGGTCCATTGCTGTTCAACGCGCACAGGGGTACAACGCGTACCCGCACACATTGAATGCAATGGGCCGGCCGGAGGCACCGATCGGTCCATTGCAGTACAACGCGCACAGGGGTACAACGCGTACCCGCACACATTGAAAGCAATGGGCCGGCCGGAGGCACCGATCGGTCCATTGCTGTTCAACGCGCACAGGGGTACAACGCGTACCCGCACACATTGAATGCAATGGGCCGGCCGGAGGCACCGATCGGTCCATTGCTGTTCAACGCGCACAGGGGTACAACGCGTACCCGCACACATTGAAAGCAATGGGCCGGCCGGAGGCACCGATCGGTCCATTGCTGTTCAACGCGCACAGGGGTACAACGCGTACCCGCACACATTGAATGCAATGGGCCGGCCGGAGGCACCGATCGGTCCATTGCTGTTCAACGCTGCACAGGGGTACAACGCGTACCCGCACACATTGAATGCAATGGGCCGGCCGGAGGCACCGATCGGTCCATTGCTGTTCAACGCATCACTGTACATGTGACTGGCATATGTCAGCATGCCTATCTCAGATGGACATATGCCAGCCACAGATAGCTCCCAGGGAGTGAGGGGCACACCTACATCACGACAGCCTGTCCAAACCTTATCATAAGGCATGTAAGGCTGCATTTCCTATTGTGTGTATGTTGGTGTACATGTTGTCCTGTGGGTGTCACCTGTGGGCAGCCACCCCCAGGCTGTGCACGTGTTAATGGGGACAGGATCCTGGGTGTTACGTGTACGTGACCACTGTGATGTGCAACTGTTCATATCTGTGCATGTGCCATGGTCACATTTCACAGTGGTGTTTGTGTATGTCATGTCACATACCCCGTGAGTCCCATGTGGGACGGTATGTTTGAGCCAGGGTGTCCCAGTGGCACAATAGTGATGGCCCTCCACAGTCTTTGTGCATGTAGTGTTTACAATGTCTCTGATTTCATGTGCACAATGGGAGACAGTCTCCACATCCACGTTGTGTGTGCATGGACTCTGATGTTGTGCGTGTGTGTCACAGACGTCCATGGCTCTCCTGCCATGGCAAGTGTAGCCACTACCTGTGGGGGTCATGTTTGTTTTGTTGTGGTGTACACATGATACTCCAGGTGATGCCAGTGTCCATGTGGCATTACAGGGTCCCTGGGAATGTGCCTGTCGTTGAGCTGTGGTGCCTGGGGCACATCTGTCCTCACATGTCACTGGGGGGTGACTGTGACACAGCATCATGATATCCAATGGGCCAACCTGGGACAAATTGATGCCACCTGTAGGACCGTGTTGACAGATGTTGGCCATGTATGTACCATACATGTCGTTCCGGTACTGCACACTTCATGTAGTTGTGCCTCATGATGATGTATGTTGGGATCTTGAGTGTGTTCAATGCCGCATATGTGGGGTGACTGACGATCTTGCTTACTTCTCCTCTGCACTGCAGGGCTCCTGCTGTCCATCGGCCATTCCCAGACCTGGCAACGATGGTGGAACGGGACAGCATCCGACGGTACCGCTTCACCAGGCAGCTGATTGAGGATTTGGCAGTGCAGTTGTCCCCACATTTGCAGCCTGGCCGGCCGTATCCTACAGCGCTGACCCCCAAGGTGAAGGTGATGGCAGCCCTACACTTCTTTGCCACCGGTACCTTCCAACATACTGTGGCGTCTGCTGGTGGGATGTCACAGACCATGTTCAGCCGTGTGCTCCGCGATTTCTTGGCGGCAATGTTGCTCTTCCTGAACCGGTACATCTATTTCCCTAGACTGCGACGACTCACTGACGTGAAGAGTGACTTTTATGCCCTGGGGAGGATGCCGCATGTCATTGGCTCCATTGATGGGACACATGTGGCTTTGGTACCACCACAGGCCCAGGAGCAGGCCTACAGGAACCGCAAGCACTACCACTCGGTCAATGCACTGGTGGTGTGTCTTGCAGACATGACCATCACACACGTGTGTGCCCGTTTCCCTGGTTCAGCACACGATGCCTTTGTGATGAGGAGTAGTCGCATCCCCAGGTTGATGGCACAGATGCAGAACCAGCGTGCCTGGCTTGTCGGTGTGTACTGACTTTGTGCCATTGTGTGTGATCTGATCTGTAGTATTCCGCCCACTTTTCCAAGTCAGCTGATGTGCACTTGTCTGTCCGTAGGTGACTCGGGATACCCCAACATGCCGTGGTTGCTGACACCCCTCAGGAACCCTGTGACACCTGCCCAGATGCGCTACAATGAGGCACATGGTCGGACCAGGAGAGTGATTGAGCGGACCTTTGGTCTCCTGAAGAGCCGCTTCCGCTGCCTGGACAAGACCGGAGGGTCCCTCCCATATGCCCCTGCGAAAGTGTGCAAGATTATCATCGTCTGCTGCATGCTCCACAACCTGGCAGTGCGGAAGGAGTTGCCTCTCATCCAGGATGACGATGACCAACATCCGCCACCTGTGGAGGATCCTGGCCTGGACCACGATGCCAGTGACGATGATGATGATGATGGTGATGGTGATGTCCGCACACAGCTCATCACCAACTTCTTTAGCTGAATGTGAGTATCCTGAGGTGTCATGTCAATGATGTGAGTTGGCATGATGTGTGGGTGGTGCTCTGGTGCCTTTGGAGTGTGTCCATGGGCTACTTGACTGGATGTGTGTTGCGATGTGTGCTTACAGGTGGGCTGTACTCCCCAACAGTGTTGACATGCTAACTTGGTTCTGGGTGGGTATCTTGTAACATGTATTGTGCATGAGTTTTGCTGTTCTGTCCTGTACTCCATTGCTTTTGACTGTGTGTCATTTCTGTCCTTCACAGGGTACTTTCAGATTCGTTTGGTCAACTGTGTCCACCGACGACGTGATTGCACATCCAGGCTGGTAGCTGTTGTGTCCCTACAGGTGATGTGCGCCACACCCATGGACTTCCTTCTGTCTACAGTTGTTGACTGTGTGCCCGCTACCAGGTGGGGTTACCTTGCATCTGTAGTGGTTACGGCATGTTGCTACTGTGTAATAAACCTGTGCTTCACTTAGTGATGTGCGTTGTCTGTGGTCACACATTTGACTGCCATTTGCTTACTGCACCTGTGGGCTACTTGACTACAACTGGGAATGGGTGTGGTGTCTGTGCATTGCACCGTCTTCCCTGGCAACATCAGTGTAGGCAATGAGTCAGATGGCCTAGGTGTGTATGTGTTGTGTAGCCCTGGTGGTGTGTCTCCCTCATATGTGTCACGTTGCCTGTACTCAC
The DNA here is from genome assembly GCA_963921515.1 of Calotriton arnoldi. Taxonomy (NCBI): domain Eukaryota; kingdom Metazoa; phylum Chordata; class Amphibia; order Caudata; family Salamandridae; genus Calotriton; species Calotriton arnoldi. The sequence continues at coordinate 1,488,359 of CAWUFW010002922.1, forward strand.
ATGCCTGTGTTGTCCTTGCTGTTGCAGTTCGCATACACAGTGTAATTTTGCTGTTCATCATCCCCATAACAGCACCCACGTTGGAATCACGACAGAGGCAAGTATGGTGTATTATTGTGTTTATTGTGATACATCTGTGATAATAGTGCATAGGATGGATTGTGCTGTACATGAATCTTGCAATCCCAAGTTCCTAGATGAATAGAAAGTCCAGGTAGACAGGATCCCCAGTATCGGGGCCACAGTTGTCTGACACATTGTTCCAACTTGTACTCCCCATGCAATGTGTGGGAGTAGTGTTGCCATCAACAGGGTGAACAGTCTGTGCACAAAGGCGAAAATCCAGAACAGGTTCAGGCTTCCTGGGAGTTGCGCTTGGCCATCAGCCTCTCACTTTCCCCTCCTCGGACGACCCCTCTTCTTGGGGGGGGCCCTCAAGTGCAGGCTGCTGCGGTGCAGGGGACTCTCCGCCAGAGTCCTCCTCCCTCCCTGTGGCAGTTGCAGTTTGTTCGGTACCAGATGTTGTTGGCACACAGGGAGGTGTGGACTGGTTGCTGTTCATCTGGCGGAGGCATTGTAAAATGTCCCTGTGCACCGCCGTCATCTCATGTAGTACATCCCACTTGGACTCCACGCGGGTCATGTGGGAGTCCACACGTGACATGTGTGACTCCACGTGGGACATGTGGGAGTCCAAGCGGGCATGATGGGCAGCCTGCTGCTGTTTGATGTCTCTGAGGAGCCCCACTACCTGGCTGAGCTCTCCGGTGCTGGACTGGTACGCATCAGCTATGCGTACCAGTTGTGGGTCTTCATGCACACCAGCAACGTCTGCAAGCAGCGACCTCTGTCTCCCACCCCTCCCACCACCCCTGCTGACATGTGCAGTGTGTGCAGTTGCACGCACAGATAACCCTGGTCCACCTTGGGGGTTGGTGGTGGTGGTGGTGTCCATGGCCCCAGGTTGGTCCAGGGTCACTGCGCTGGTGTTGTTCCTTATTCTGTCCATGTCGGCAGGGATGGTATTCGTGGTGACAGTCGTTGGAGGGGTGGGTGCAGAGGGTGCAGCTGGTGGACCTGCTGGTGCTGCAGCTGGTGGTCCTGCTGGTGCAGCATGTTGACTTGCACCGGATGTGCCAGGTTGTTCTTCATCGTCCGAGGAGGACAGAGGCTGTACGACGCCAGTGAGCTCGGCATCCTCTTGAGCCTGGGACTGGGACTCCTCAGCGTCTGCTGCTGTGTCCCTATCATCACCTGTTTTTGGGAGACACAAACAATGTATGTCATGTTTCTGCAGGCATCAGTGGTTGACACACCTGACAGTTGTGACTGTGCCTCGGGGTGCGGGCCTGTACATTGTATTGTCCTAAGTCGTCACAGTCAGGGGTTGATATTGGTGTGGCACATTGTCCTGCATTATTTGGGCATTTCTATGTATTCTCTGGGGTGTGAACATGGTCTGCATTGATTGTGTTTGGTTGACAGCCAGACCTCCTTCCACCACCCACCCACCCACCCAGTCAGTTATCCCACCATGGAACGTGCTTGCATTGCAGGGAGTGTAAGTTGTCTCTCAGGATGTCAGTCAGTGGTGTCCTGCTGTTTGTTGGTGCACAGTTGCCAGCAGGGCCTTGTGCTCCCCACAGCAGTAGCCAGTGTCAGCCATCTTGTGAGTCCTTCTCCACTCCCTGTGATGTGAGCATGGTTCAGGGTGGTGTTGATGGGCCAGTTGTGAGGCTGAGCAATGTCTGTGACTACGACTCCCATCATGCTATTGCCTCCACCCCCTTCCCAGCATGCCCATGCTTCCTTCCTTTTGACTCTGCTTCCCTGTGGGGTGGGCTGGCTGTGCTGACAGGATGGCTGGGAGTGTTGTCCTGGCAGTTGTTTGGCTAAGAGTCCCAAGAGTGTCCCTGTGCTTCACACAACATAACCCAGGGTGGTGGTGCTTTGTGGGATCTTGTGTTAGGATGGAGGGCATTGCATTCTACCAGGTGGGTACTGTGGAGTTTGTGTTGGGGGGGTGTGAGGGGAGGTGCTGGTGACTATGGTCAGTGCTGCAAGTCCCCCTTCCCACCCAGCCAGCCAGATATCCCACCATGGAACGTGCTTGCATTGCAGGGAGTGTAAGTTGTCTCTCAGGATGTCAGTCAGTGGTGTCCTGCTGTTTGTTGGTGCACAGTTGGCAGCAGGGCCTTGTGCTCCCCACAGCAGTAGCCAGTGTCAGCCATCTTGTGAGTCCTTCTCCACTCCCTGTGATGTGAGCATGGTTCAGGAGTGGTGTTGATGGGCCAGTTGTGAGGCTGAGCAATGTCTGTGACTACGACTCCCATCATGCTATTGCCTCCACCCCCTTCCCAGCATGCCCATGCTTCCTTCCTTTTGACTCTGCTTCCCTGTGGGGTGGGCTGGCTGTGCTGACAGGATGGCTGGGAGTGTTGTCCTGGCAGTTGTTTGGCTAAGAGTCCCAAGAGTGTCCCTGTGCTTCACACAACATAACCCAGGGTGGTGGTGCTTTGTGGGATCTTGTGTTAGGATGGAGGGCATTGCATTCTACCAGGTGGGTACTGTGGAGTTTGTGTTGGGGGGGTGTGAGGGGAGGTGCTGGTGACTATGGTCAGTGCTGCAAGTCCCCCTTCCCACCCAGCCAGCCAGATATCCCACCATGGACTGTGCTTGCATTGCAGGGAGTGGAAGTTGTCTCTCAGGATGTCAGTCAGTGGTGTCCTGCTGTTTGTTGGTGCACAGTTGCCAGCAGGGCCTTGTGCTCCTCACAGCAGTAGCCAGTGTCAGCCATCTTGTGAGTCCTTCTCCACTCCCTGTGATGTGCGCATGGTTCATGGTGGTGTTGATGGGACAGTTGTGGGGGGGCAATATGTGTGACTGCGACTCCCATGATGCTATTGGCTACACTGACTTGGCCAGCATACACAGAATTCCTTCCTTTGAGTGGTCTTCACTGTGTGTTGGTGTTGTTGTGGTGGCTACATGTGTGGATGTGTGTGTTAGTTCTATTTGTGCCACTGCCTAGCTGTAGTTGTGGTTGTGTTTGTACATGTGTTGGCACAGTTGGATGTGACTTTTTTGATGGCATGTGTTGTGTTTATCTGACTGACATACACATTTTGGGATGATTCTGTTCTAGTTGCTGTGTAATTGCTATGAGTGCATGGTTTGACTCTCCCTTGACAGTGATGTGTGTGTTTTGTGGCAGTATATTGTGTACATTTGTTGTGTACTCACCAGGCTCTGGGATGTCCTCTAGTCCATATATGCTCACTGGCGGTAGGATGGCCCGCACCTTCTCCTCCCAGGGCCTGAGGTATATTGGCTTGGCAGGAGGGCCACTGCCGGTGTGTTGGCTGTTGATGTAGTCTTGCTTCAGCAGTTTCCGTACCCTCCTGCGCACGTCATACCACCTGTTCTGGATGTCGGTCTTTGTGCGCCGACATGGTGATTGGGCGTTCACCCTGTTGATGATCCTCTCCCACATCTTGGTTTTCTGTGACATGGGGGTCTGTTGGACCAATGTGCCAAACAGCTGTGGCTCTACCCTGAGGATCTCGTCTACCAGGACTTCCAATTCACAATCTAGGAACTTGTGATTCTTCTTGGGGGCATGGTGATGGGTGGTGATGGTGGGTGATGTGTGTGTTGGTGTGCAGGTGAGGGTGTGTGGGTGTGTGTTGTGCTGGGTGTATGTGAGGTAGGTATTTGTTGGTGTGCTGCTGGTGTGTGGCTTGTGTGAGGGATGAGCTGTGGGTGTGTGGTTGCTTTCTCTTGGGTGCTGGCAGTGGAATGGCATTTGCAAAGGCTCATGGTAGTGATTTGTGTCCTTTATATAGGTGGAGTTGTGGGTGTGTCTTTGTTCTCTGTCCCCACCCCCCAGTATTTATTGGCTTGGTAATTGCTTGTTTGGCCTTTTTTTGGTTGATTTTTCCTTTGTGCTGTTTGTGTATGTTGGAAACGTTCTTGTGACCGAGTCGGACCCTGCATTGGTCTCGTACGGTGTTTTCCGTTTCGTTCACGCTGTGTTTGTGCAGTTTTGTATGCTGCGTACGCGTCGGTCGCGGTGTATTGTGTTGCTTCGGCTCGGTTTTGTATGCGTGTCGGTCGTACGGCTTGTCCTCCGTCCGACTCGGTCGTGTTTTCGCGCCTTGCATCGTACTTTGCGGGTTGGAGTTGGCGGAGTACGATTCGGTCGGATTTGTTCCGGGTGCGTGTCGGTCGGTTGGATTCGCGTGTTTTTCCGGCCGGATTGCTATTTTCCGAGCGGCTCGGTCGGTCGGCTTGGTTTCCTGACGTGTCGGTCGGATTTATCGCGGCTTGCATCGTACTTGGCGTGTCGGGCGCCACTGGTACGTGTCGGTCGGTAATTTTTCCGGCTCCGAGTCGGTCGGTGCTTTTTCCGGCCCGAATCGGAATCGACCTCTAAGTATAATACAAATGAAATCACTGCAATGTAAGATCCTGACATAAGCGCAACTGTCCTTTTTGTATATATGTATAAAGTTTATTTTAAAACAAACGCACTACATATCCCAGAATGCCCCATTATGGCAGAGATGGGTATATAAAGCGTAATCAAAGAAGGACTCACTTACCGTGAAGAAAGCCGTGTGAAGGCTGAAACGCGTTGGTTGAGTGGTGTTGTGCTTAAATAAATTAAGCAAATCTAGCTTTGGAGTGCCGCGTCCTTTGTTGAAAGAAATTAATTTGGGGCCTGGATCCGGCCCATACGCTGAGCACCCGCTGTGGAGCGCCTTTGAGCTGAAAGGATCACATTGTGGGCAATATATATATATATATATATATATATATATATATATATATATATACATATATATATATATATATATATATATATATATATATATATATGTTTTTTTGTTTAAAATTCAACTGGCATTGTCACCTAACTATAACATCATCTTAACCTTTGTTTTTTATCTTGTTCATATATATGTATATACTTGAAAATATACTTGAAAATATAACAGCAAACATAGATACATCTAAATAAAATATGTAACCTAATTTAAATACTAAAATAATCATATAGAATAGTTTTATTTATACTGTACACTAAATCTAGAAACATTATACAATTTTATCTATTTTTAAACATTAATAACAATATTTAACAAGTTAATAACATTTCAAAAATAATATTAAGAGAAACAAAAAGAAATTAAAAAGTACATATATATTAAAACATAATAATTAGAGTAACATAGTCAATAAAAATAATTACAAAAATAACATTAAAGAATAATATTAAAAACAATATAAATCCACTCTAACTAACATTAGGGAAGGTGTTGGTGTTCAGAGGGGTTTGATTTGCTATTACCACTCAAATTTATACAACCACAGAGAACACGCTGGACTTTGGAGGAATTAAATTTACAACTTCCACTCTAGTCTAAGCAACAGCAAGTAGAGTGTTGGACTTTGGAGGGGCTGGACTTACTATTCCCAATGCAGTCTAAGCAACAATATGGAAAGTGATGGACTTCGGAGGGGTTAAATTTACTATTCCCACTCCAATTTATGCAACAGTAGGGAAAGTGTTTGACTTCAGAGGGATTAAATTTACTATTCCAACTGCAGTTTATGCAACAGTAGAGATAGGGGTTGATTCTGATCTCAGTCGGAAGGACTCTGAATCGGATTCGGAATTGCCTAAACCAATCCGGAGACCTTGTTTCCGACCAAATCGTTCACAGTTCCGAAAGACCAAGTACGATGCCTGGAAAGCCTTAGCGCTGACTGAATCGGTTCCGGAAGTCATTCGGAGAGATAGAGCTTTCCGGAGCCGATTCGTACAGCTCTATGGACTAAGTACAATGACCGATTCGGACAGCCTTTTGAATTTGGTTTGCCCGTATTGAAAAAGCTTCCAGAATCGGCCTTTGGCTGCCCATAGCACGCCCCCTTCAACCAGGGCCCTCCGAATCGGGCCCCTGGTGGTTACCCATGGGTCCCCTCTTCCCAACCATGCACAGTGTGGCAGGCACCAAGGGGTGCCCGCCACAGGGTGCATGATTATCCCCAACCATCCCTTTTGTCAATGTGAGCCTGTGTACGCGTTCTGTACACAGGCCCCCATTGCGACCGAATCGTATCCGGATGCATTCAAATGCATCATACTCGTTCGGTTGGACTCCCCCGATCCGAGTCTTATGGAAAGCATTCTGGACCCTAGTCATTCGGTATGCTTTCTGAACGAGATCGGAATTGGGCCCAAAGTGTTGGACTTTGGAGGGGTTCAATTTACTTTTCTAATTCCAGTCTAAGCAACAGTAGGGAAAATGTTGAACTTAGCAGAGGTTAGATTGACTATTTCTACTCCAGTCTAAGCAACAATGGGGAAAGTGTTGGACTTCAGTAGGGTTACACTTACTATTCCCACTCCAATGTATGCAACAGTCGGGAAAGTGTTGAACTTTATAAGGATTGTATATACCATTCCAACTCATAATTGTTTTCCTCAAAACATTGCAATACCTAACAACAATATATTTTTTAATCAGATTTTATATGTAAATGCATACAGTATAAAAAACATACAAAAATAATCTAAAAAATGTATTAAAATTAAATTAACTTCCTCACTAGAGCATAAAAAACACAAATACCCAACACATAAAAAAAAAAATTATCTCTTAAATTAAACAAATAAAATAAAAATAAAAAAACATTTTACAAATGTTAATATTAAATATATGTATCAATGAATTCATGACTCATCAAATAAAACAAACCATTTAAGTAATAAATAGAGAATTAAAATATACCTAATTCTCAATAATTAAGATTAACAATTAATAAAAAACATATAGTTTCATTAACTTCCCACCCTATTCCCCTACAAAACCAACATCCCACTACTAAAATATAAATTACAAATAAAGCATAAAATTGAAATATAGATAATTAACAAATTACCTTAAATAAAGTAAATAACAAAAATAGACAGTTAAAACAATTATTAATCAATTAAACATTTAAGTTACAATAAAAATATAGTTAACATATAAATTAATTGATTATAATTTAATGAACTTCCCACCCTGTTCCCCTAAGCACTCAACAACCAACTACTATAAATAAATTACTAACAAATAAAAATGAAAATAAAGAAATTAAACTTAAACAAATTTAAAAACAATTAAAAATGCACATAATCTATTAAATATTTAATTAAAAATCAAAAATAATTACCATTAAAATTCAATCAACTATAATTTAATTTAATTATTTATAATTTAATTAAAGTCCCACCCTATTCCCCTATAAACCCAACAACCCACTGCTACATTATAAATTATTATTTACATTTAAAAATACACATTGAAAATTACAAGCTATGTTTTTAAAAATAATTATAATTATACTAACAATACAAGCAGTTAATATTAATATTCTAACTAATACATATTAAATTAATAACAAACTATATTTATTACAACTATATTAGTGTAAATAACATTAAATACACTAATATTCTTAAAAATGATATACCAAAAGAACAATATTCTTACCTAAAATATTCTGATCCACAATATTTTGGTAGTCACAATATTTTTGACACAATCTCATGTCACATGATATTTTTAATTTGATATATTTTGGTCATTCACAAAGCAGAGGATTGCCGACTGGAGACAGCTTTGCCAATAACCACATCGTTGTATCTTCTGCTCTGGCTAGGAAATCTCTTATCATGCCATGCAATAAGATATTGTAGATATGAATGTCCTTGAACTGTATGGGCAGCTGTGTCATCCTCACCATGTTTGAATTTTTTCCAGCTAACCTAATGTTTTCCCTGCATTGGATTTGACACCTCTAGCCTATATGTCTAGGCTTTCTGTTGTATTCAAATGAAGTCCGTTACTCCAAGCGTAGATTAGATAAGTTCTTTATTAAGATATTAACATGAAGTAATGAGGAAAACCCCACCAGGAGCAGCCGCCCTGCTGCTCAGCCCATACCCAACTGACACTCACAGACATCCAACATTCCATCCATCCAACATTCCACGCCACACTCATTCTGGCTGAGCAGCAGGTAAACATAAGTTACAACACATCTCCCTTCTTTAGGGGAAACAAATGCATTGTGAAATAGATTAGATGAAACAATTAGAATAATGACAATATGGTAAATAACATATAGACATATCATCAAGAAATTGGATACAATGCATAAATTAAATTGAAAAGAACGTGCAGGTGTAAATACTAAGAACAACCTCACATCACATCTCTTATTCATATAAACCACCATCCAAACAACATCACATCACATCTCCTACTCATATAAACCACCATCCAAACAACATCACATCACATCTCTTACTCATATAAACCACCATCCATCCAACAAACCAAACCCCACATGCCACGGATCATGTCAGTTGGCCAGACCGGCATGAAGAGCAATACACAGGGAACAAACCTGGATGCGGTACGTAAGGGAACAACACAACATAAAAGCGCACTACACATCAGCGCACTACACATCAGCAATCCAACACCCTCATAACACTGCTACACGCACAACTGAAAATAGTGCATGAAGAAACAACACAACGTAAAGGCGCACCACACATCAGCAAACAAACATCCTCATAACACTGCCATACGCACTCAACAACATGGCGCATCACATATTCGCTAGCTAACATACCAATCAAAACAATACTACACTCTCTTACCCACAAAAGGGGAACTCAAACAGTGAGACAATGGGTGACTTATTCACACACCGTCATTCAACAACAAATATCTTGTAATGAGTGACTTAACAACACACAGCCATCTCATACACGACTCAGACCAATGAGTGGCTTAACACTTCACAGCCACCTCATACACAACATCAATCGTGGTTCAAATTCTGGGATCTTAGTCCCCTCCCAATTCTAATTATGGGACTAGGCTCTCTGTCGTGGTTCAAATTCTGGGACCTTTGTCCCCTACCAATTCTGGCTCAATAACCAGCTTCTGGGATCACTATCCCGATTCCAGGCTCACTCTGGACTCTAGGTTCTAGAATCACTGTCCCGGTTCTGGGCTCACTATGGACTCTGACCCTCATTTCAGGGATCACAGTCTCGGTTCTGGGCTCTCTGCCCCTTTCTCTCTCTTGTAATTTTTTTTTTTATGCTCACTGTTGCCATACTGGTTTCTTGGACTCTCAACCCACTGCCGATATTCACACAGCGGTATTCAATGCTATCATCAGCTTTTAATCAACACTGTTGCCATAAGAGTAATATGGTGGGCAGGCATCGGCAAGAAGAAACTGCACTGAAAATCTCTACACAATTCTCAATCCCCTCGTAGCGACATTCACAGTAATATGGAGGTTTCTGTTAGCTTCATTGACAGTACCTGGTATAACAGTTTATCCATTAAGTTCTGAGTAACTCATGGATGCCACAAGACAGTACCAGGAAAGTACTACAGAGATCTGGACTCGCCGTGTCTCTAACAAGTCAGCTTTTCTTTCCTTGTCCTGGTGCAGTGGTGCTAGATAACCATCAGATGACACTGTTGTATTCTTTTAAAATCCATTTGAAGAGAGTGCAAAAATACGATCACCCAATACGACACTCCATAAGCACCGGAAAGCAGTGCACCGTGAGAATGAGAAACACGCATCTGAGAAGAAAACTCTCTTGCACGAAGGAGGAAAACATGCGCCTCATAAACGCAATACAAACACGGTGCTTGTGGCTAGATCCAACCACAAGATGGCGGCACGTACGTGACGTTGAGCCGGATGGCTCACGGCACGTCTTTTCAGGCAGCACAGATTGTAATTGGTAGGGCACTGCGCGAGAAGAAACAGAGCTCGCGCTGATGATTGCGAATGAAGGAAAGAAGACCGTTGAAGGTAGGTGACAGTTTGCAATTGAAATTTTAAACTAGTGGGGCACCAAACACTGCATAGCAATGTCCCAAACACTGCACAGTCTGCACAATAGAGTCAGCACCCAGACGCAAGCAGCACCCACAACATTCTTCCCACGGGCTGCCGAGGATCACTCCAGCACAAAAGTAGAAATGTCAAATGTGCCCATTTCCAATACCATACAGCGAGCATGGTCTCCGCCCATATCTGTCACTCCATCGGCAATCGTGTAGCTAGCACCTTTACACTGGGACCCGATCCTTGTCCCCGATCACTACACTTCAAGGTGTGAATTGCTACAGTCCCAACACCATCACGTGGCTATCACTTCACACCGGGCCCGATCCTTGCCCCCGTTCAACATATTCAAAGTACAAGTCCGCAGAGTGCTGAACACCCTCTCTACATCCAAAAGTGTAAAACATCCTTGACAATACCAACAGTCAACACCGGGGCCCGATCTTTGCCCCCGAACAACACTTCACACCGGGACCCGATCCTTGCCCCCGATCACAAGTGGGTGTGTAAAAGTAATCAGTGCCTCAAACCGGGGTATAATCTTTGCACTCGATGAACTCATTTCATGGTGTATATCATCCCTGCAAAACACCATCAGTTAGCACCTGGGGCCGATCTTTGCTCCCGATCAGCACATTTAAGTTGCGAATCTTCACAGTGCTCTGTGCTTAACCACTTCACACCGGGTCGTCAACACTTCACACCGGGGCCCGATCTTTGCCCCCGATCAAATTTACACTATGCCCTTGATAAACACAGCTGAATCTGGCACACTTGGGTTTTAGGGCGACCAGTGACAGGGTCACTGGTGGGGTTCGGGCGCCAGACAGCCTTACATAGTTTTTAATTTCCATTTACCTTGTGACATCAAAGGGCTACATTTTCCGGTTTCCATAAAGTTTCTGTTAGGATATTTTCAGTTTCCTTAAAGTTGCACACGTGGATTCTTCTTCAAAATCGTCGCCAAATGTTGTATTCAAATGAAGTCCGGTACTCCAAGCGTAGATTAGATAAGTTCTTTATTAAGATATTAACATGAAGTAATGAGGAAAACCCCACCAGGAGCAGCCGCCCTGCTGCTCAGCCCATACCCAACTGACACTCACAGACATCCAACATTCCATCCATCCAACATTCCACGCCACACTCATTCTGGCTGAGCAGCAGGTAAACATAAGTTACAACACTTTCCTCACAGGAAAGAATTAGGCCCTGCTGATGTGCAGGGTACAGTACTCCCCACAAAGCATACTCCTACTAAGAGTAGGTGATGGGTACTGTTATCTTGTCAAGCCATGGGGAGACTGATATTTGGTTGTGACCAAAGGCCTAATTACTAATTTAATGGTGTGGCAGCGGGCCGCCAAGCCAGGCCCCGCTGCCACACCGCCAAGCCTGTAATCAGACCTCCTGCCGGATGACAGGTATAATCCTGGTGGGCGGTCCTGCAGCTGCTGTCCAATGGCGGTGCCTTTCAAAGGCTTATATCTTTTTTTTTTTTTACAGAGTTTTATATAGCGCAAACTTGACCCAAATCGGGTATCAGAGCGCTTTACACAGCACCAGTTGCATTACATGAGAACACATTAATTTTTGTTAGGCACGGGGAGATTAAGTGATTTGCCCAGAATCACAGGATGTTCAGCGTCATTGCCGAGACTCGAACCCAGTTCCCCAGATTCGAGGTCGACCACCCTAGCCATTAGGCCAACTCCTCTCCCCAATATCTGAGCCTTAGAAAGGCACCACTATGGAAGCAACACAGCATGTTCCTGCAAAGCATGCATGCAGGAACTGGGGGTGCCTTTATACAGGGGGGCGCAACATGTGCCACCCTGCATGCATCCCCAGGCACTGAGGCAACAGGGGGCGCTAAAGGGCCCCCGTAGTTTTCGCACGCCACACTTTTCATGGCGGGCTCACCACCATGAAAACTGTGGCAGTGAAGAAACTAGTAATATGCTTGGCGGTGCTGCCGCCTCACCACCTTCCTTCTACCACCACACGCTCTCTGGCTTGCAGCTTTGACCGTCTTCAGGCCGCACTATACACCCCAGGCTCCACCCCAGGTGCTCACTACACCACCGGGCTGATCCCACTGCTCTCCTGTTCAAGCAGCCCAGCTGCTCAGCTGCCCAGATAACTTGGAGAGACTAAAGACTGAAGGTTGTGAGTGAAAAATGCTGTCAGTCCTTTCTGCACAGACCCCTCTTTTTTCCTGGTGGTAGGTGAAGGAGGTAGATAGGTGGCTCCCCCCCTGGTGAGCATAAAAAGTCGGGAGGATGCAAAAGGGTGGGAGGATGTAAAGGGTGAGGCAAGGACAGAGGGGGGCATGGGTGCGGGACAGGAGTGGCCCTAACCGTTCATGCAAGCCGCATTGGCCTGATGCGAGCCGCCTCCCCACGGACGGACGAGAGGAGTTGCAGCACTGGCCTCATCTGCCCGCCCCACGACGCAACTCGCTTGCCTCGCCACCTTTCCTGCCCACGGGCACGTCCTAGGGTTGCGGTAGTCCTTTCCACCTGTATGCCTCAGTCTGCCTCTGCTCATCTGCTCATCGGTCGTTGCGGGCATCTGCAGCTCGCACCGTCACATTCGCCGGAACTCCGTTCATGATTAACTAACCAATAATTTCCAGATTAGTAATTTGCCTTACAGATTATTATGAAAATCCAATAAATCACAGTTAGTTGTATGAACCAACTAAACAAAGCACCCAAGCTCAACACTGCCCAATACAATTTGTGATATTTTTGTTACAGGTCATAATATTCATTATAGAGAGACGGTACCCTTGCTAGTTATCTAGAGATCCAGAAACAATAATGCTTTTAATGAGGATCTGTTAGACTGCTACCTGTTTTCCTTTGTCCTGAGGTTCCCTTTTTACTTTTCACTTAAGTGCACAGTTTGTGGAGTCCTGATCCCACGCAGCCCCATTTAATAACAGATATGGAGCTCCTAAGAGACATCTTAAGAGTTTCCTAATATTGGGAATCCTCAAGTTGATCTCCCACCCTACAGTAATAATAGGTTAAGCCATCTCAAACCCATTGTCTATATATATACCTGCAGGAGGCTGCATTTACAGCCGGTTGAGGTTCAGAGTGTGAATATAGGGATACTGCCCAGTGGCCTCCATTCGAAATGAACATGTTTGTGATCACTCAGTGCATTGGTTTTACATTAATATTAATGAGCTTTGGGACCTGTGGGAACAGGGGATAGTTAACAATTACCTCAAGGTGCTTTTTGATAGGGTTGCCTTTGGATGTTCACAAACAGCTTTTTATGCAAAATAGTGATTTTAAGATAAAGGACCACTGCTGCCCTCTGGTTAAAATAGACACCTCCGCCTTATACTTTTTCTTCCTTTCCTGATTTCCTAGGTAGCAAACAGAAAAGTGGTTGAAAGAATGTGTGAGATAGTTTTATCAACTGGCAATTGCATGTAGTCACTTTCTGGACCACTGTGTATCCTCCTTTATGCTAATCTAGCCATACACCAGCCATATGCAAATCAATCTTGATCCTGCTCCAATAGAAACTGATGAACCCAAAATACTAGACCAGCTTGGCTCAAGTTGGGAACCCAAGCAACACCTGACTAATGGCAGCCTACTTGGGCCTCTTCAGTGAGTTATACCTTGAGTCCTGTGGTACAGCAAGCATGAGACACATGTCTGGGAAAAACTGTCACACGTAGAGCACATACTGTAACAAATAACAAAGTGGTAGTAGGAATACTTGAATTAATGTTAGCCACTGGCAATGAATTAGGCATCATTACAGTGCATCGTTTTTCAACTACCTTGCCATTCCTGACAGAGACTAGCCATATGTAAATCAGTTTTAATCCTTATCCAAAAGGAACAGCAGCCTGAACTGCCCAGATATGTCCCCCATGAATGGGAACAAAAGCAATCCAAGACCGTTTTAGGCTTAGCTAGGACTGGAATGTTGCCCAGTTTTTCAACCAGTGACTGAAATTAAATCAAGGATTCCACCCATAGTTTTTTCGTTCTCCTCACTGATATCCTATATATACAGGTCCTGTCAGAGAGCAATGTACACAATGTACCCATCGGAGATCCTGCCATGTCACGTAGGCAAGAAATCAAACAGTACAACTTATAATAAGGGCTAGGAATGTCCTTCCCAAAAACCTCTGTCGGGTAGGGTATACTGCCCAAAACATGGTTGCTTGTATTTATGAGCCGAAGCGATCCACTGGCTCTAACTAGCAGCAGAATGCTGCCCAGCTGCCAGTGACTAGGCATATAAGTTGGAGCTCCACTCAAGCACATGAAATGCTGACATTGATACAGATCTTCAAGGACACTACTCTGATAACTCCAAAATGTTGATCTGAGGGCTGGCTATTTTCCTGAGTAGTAGGAATAAGTCTCCAGGCCAAGAGAAAGCTTTGGTAGTATGGAAGGGAGCACTTGCCTGATCTGAGAGACTCTTGCTGCAACTCTCCATCAGGATATATGGGTCCCATGTAACCTGAAAGGAACAGTAACGAAAAGCGACATAGGCAGGACAATATGGAAGGAAAAGTACTATCAGGACAAAAGAAAACAGATGGAATAGCTATAAAAACAGAAGGACTAATAACTTTTGGTTGAGAGAAAGAAAAGAATAACATACATAGAGTGTCTGACAAGGAAGCCTATCTGTGAAGGTGAAGTGCAGTCATGGCAGATAAGAGGTCCCTGGGAGACCTCAATGTCACATGTTGCTTGTCTTTAGGGGGAGAGCACTGTCTAAGCAAAGAAAGGACAGAGTGGGAGAAGCCCATCGAGAAATGCGGGCAAGGGAGAGCAGTCCTGGTGTGAGGACTGGTGGTGCCCACTCACCCACTAGTAATGTTCAATGTCTCACCAGACTCCAGGGAAGGACTGCGGCTATACTAGGTATGGGTTGGGTGGCAGGGAATGAGTGCTAAATTGCAGAGGTAGTGGATGGAAAAAGAGCCAGAGACATAAAGATACAGAAATTCCTTAAGGTCTTTATTTACTTGTATCGTTATGGTCATTACAAGAAGTGTGCAATCGGCTGAAGGAAATTACAAGGTACTGATATGCCTTCGTTGTGACATGTAAGTTACCTTAAAATAGAATGTGGGCTCTTTAAATGAGTGAGAAATCCAGCAGTCTGTTTCTTTAAAGAGCTGGAAAGAGGAATTAACCGAGCAAGAAACAACTAATTGAAAGAAGAAAGGAAGTATTGAGGAGTTGAGTTAAGGCTCAAAGATAGAACAAGTGTTAGAAATGTGGTATCTAGTTGGCAGAGGTTTGCACCCTGTCCAAGTAGGGACTGCTACTCTAGTCAGGGTAAGTCAGATACACACCCTAAATTAACCTGTGCTCACCCTCTGGTAGAATGGCGCAGAGCAGTCATGCTTAACTTAAGAGGCAATGTGTATAGTATTTGTGCAACACTTAAATTACAGTAACTCAATGAAAACACTACAAAAAGGCTCCACACAGGTTTAGAACAATAGAGAATATTTATCTGAGTAAAACAAGACCAAAATGACAAAAATCAAATAAGTAGAAGTTGAGATATTAATTTTTAATTATTACATCTGAAAACAGTGCTTAGAAGTCTCCAGTGGCAAAAGGTTACTTGAAGTTGCGAGAGGCCAGTGTAAATTCAAAGTTCAGGCTGACCATGATGGAGGGCAGGCCATCTACATGATCCAGACAGGTCCCATAATACCTTGGATGGAGCTTTTGTTGAGAGTCTACTGCATCGTTGTTGAGCGTGCAAAGGGGTGTCCCGTGTCATCGTCATGCTCTGTTGAAGTGAATGCAATGCGTTGTCGTTGAGCCGCAAAGAGTGTCCTCGTCGACCCGCACAGGCTGTGAATCCGTCATCATCCAGCAGCCTCTGCATTCACGTCAAAGGACGATGCAGCGGAAATTTGCACACAGTCAAGACATTGGGGCCGATTCCGATTCGGGCCGGAAAACGGACCGACCGACTCGGTGCGGGATTTTAGTCTGACCGACTCGGACCGGCGCCGTACGACCCGGGTAGTACGATGAAATGCATGTGAAACCCAACTGACTCAGACGGAATACAAAACGAACGACCGAGCCGGACGGAAACAATCCATCCGGCCGGAAAATCTGCCGAAACGAACCAACCGACACGCTCCCGGATTGAACTCGAACGAAACGTACCCGCGAACTCCGACCCGCGTAGTACGATGCTGTGCGTGCAAAACACGACCGACTCGCACGGAGCTCAAGCCGTACGACCATACCCAGCCGAAGCAACCCAATACTCCGCGCCCGACTCGTACGCCGCATATGAAATATAGCTGACACACAGCGGGAACGAGTCGGACAACATCGCACCAGACAACAGCAGCGTCCGACTCGGACACAAGAACGACACCTACATGCACCAATAGCACCAAGGAAAAAAGTCACAAAAAAGGGCCAAACAAGCAACCACTAAGCCAATAAATACTTGGGGGGGGCCGTGGAACAAGGACACACCTCCAACTCCACCTACATAAAGGCCACAAATCCCTACCATGATCCTTTGCAAATTCCACTGACCTGCCAGCAAACAACACCATCCCACAGCAACCACAGACACACTCACAGCTCATACATCACACAAGCCACACACCATTACCACACCTACAAATCGCACCCTCACACACACCCAGCTAAACCTACACTCACACACCCCCACTTGCACACACACACACACATCAATCACCACCACCACCATGCCCCTAAAGAAGAATCCAAAGTTCCTAGATAGTGAATTGGAAGTCATGGTAGATGAGATTCTCAGGGTAGAGCCACAGTTGTTTGGTACATTGGTACAACAGACCCCCATGTCGCAGAAACAAGATGTGGGCGAGGATTGTCGACAGGGTGAACGCACAATCACCATGTTTGTGCACAAAGGAAGACATCCAGAACAGGTGGTATGATGTGCGCAGGAGGGTCCGGGACCTACTTAAAAAGGATTACCTCCTCAGCCAGCACTCCGGCAGTGGCCCTCCTGCAAAACTAGTATACCTCAGGCCCTGGGAGGAGAAGGTGCGGGCCATCCTACCACCAGTGAGCGTATACGGACTAACAGACATCCCAGAGCCTGGTGAGTACACAACTAATATACACAATATGGTATGACAACACACACACATCACAGTCAAGGGGATAGGCAAACCATGCACCCTTAGCAAATACACAGCAACTAAAACATATTCATCCCAAGATGTGAATGCTAGTCAGACAAACACAATACCTGCCATCTCATACTGATATCTAACTGTGTCATGAGATGTACAAACCTAACAACAAATACAGCAAGGCAGTGGCACAAATAGAACCAACAAACACTCTCAGATATTTTGACACCACTAGAACACCACCTCACAGGGAAGATCACTGAAAGGAAGGAATTCTGTGTATGCTGGTCAAGTCAGTGTAGCCAATAGCATGATGGGAGTTGGAGTCCACTGACTGACATCCTGAAAGCCAACTTGCACTCCCTGCAATGGAAGCACGTTCCATGGTGGGATATCTGGCTGGGTGGGAAGGAGGACTCACAGCTCTGACCATAGTTACCAGCACCTCCCCTCACACACCCCCTCAACACTAACTCCACATAACCCACCTGGGAGAATGCAATGCCTCACATTCTAACTGAAGATCCCACAAAGAACCACCACCCTGGGTCATGCTGTGTGAAGCACAGGGACACTCTTGGGACTTGTAGCCAAACAACCGCAAGGACAACACTCACAGCCATCCTGTCAGCACAGGCACCCCACCCCACAGGGAAGCAGAGTCAAAAGGAAGGAAGGATGGGCATGCTGGGAAGGGGGTGGAGGCAATAGCATGATGGGAGTGGTAGTCACAGCTCAACATCCCCCACCCACATGGCCCAGCAAGCTACCACTGAAGCATGCACACCTCACAGGGAGTGAAAAGCCACTTCAAAGATGTCTGACACTGGCCTCAGCTGTGGGGAGCACAAGGCCCTGCTGGGAACTGGGCACCAACAAACAACACGACCACATTGTCAGCCATCTTGCCATTGCTGTCACACTCACACACACTGAAGTCCACTCAAAAGGAAGGAAGGATGGGCATGCTGGGAAGGGGGTGGAGGCAATAGCATGATGGGAGTGGTAGTCACAGATATTGCTCACCCTCACAATTGGCCCATCAACACCACCCTGAACCATGCACACATCACAGGGAGTGGAAAAGGACTCACAAGATGGCTGACACTGGGTACTGCTGGGGAAGCACAAGGCCCTGCTGGGAACTGTGCAACAACCAACAGCAGGACACCACTGACTGACATCCTGAAAGACAACTTGCACTCCCTGCAATGGAAGCACGTTCCATGGTGGGATATCTGGCTGGGTGGGAAGGAGGACTCACAGCACTGACCATAGTTACAAGCACCTCCCCTCACACACCCCCTTAACACTAACTCCACATAACCCACCTGGGAGAATGCAATGCCTCACATTCTAACTGAAGATCCCACAAAGAACCACCACCCTGGGTCATGCTGTGTGAAGCACAGGGACACTCTTGGGACTTGTAGCCAAACAACCGCAAGGAGAACACTCACAGCCATCCTGTCAGCACAGGCACCCCACCCCACAGGGAAGCAGAGTCAAAAGGAAGGAAGGATGGACATGCTGGGAAGGGGGGTAGAGGCAATAGCATGATGGGAGTGGTAGTCACAGATATTGCTCACCCTCACAATTGGCCCATCAACACCACCCTGAACCATGCACACATCACAGGGAGTGGAAAAGGACTCACAAGATGGCTGACACTGGGTACTGCTGGGAGAAGCACAAGGCCCTGCTGGGAACTGTGCAACAACCAACAGCAGGACACCACTGACTGACATCCTGAAAGACAACTTGCACTCCCTGCAATGGAAGCACGTTCCATGGTGGGATATCTGGCTGGGTGGGAAGGAGGACTCACAGCACTGACCATAGTTACAAGCACCTCCCCTCACACACCCCCTCAACACTAACTCCACATAACCCACCTGGGAGAATGCAATGCCTCACATTCTAACTGACGATCCCACAAAGAACCACCACCCTGGGTCATGCTGTGTGAAGCACAGGGACACTCTTGGGACTTGTAGCCAAACAACCGTAAGGACAACACTCACAGCCATCCTGTCAGCACAGGCACCCCACCCCACAGGGAAGCAGAGTCAAAAGGAAGGAAGGATGGGCATGCTGGGAAGGGGGTGGAGGCAATAGCATGATGGGAGTGGTAGTCACAGCTCAACATCCCCCACCCACATGGCCCAGCAAGCTACCACTGAAGCATGCACACCTCACAGGGAGTGAAAAGCCACTTCAAAGATGTCTGACACTGGCCTCAGCTGTGGGGAGCACAAGGCCCTGCTGGGAACTGGGCACCAACAAACAACACGACCACATTGTCAGCCATCTTGCCATTGCTGTCACACTCACACACACTGAAGTCCACTCAAAAGGAAGGAAGGATGGGCATTCTGGGAAGGGGGTGGAGGCAATAGCATGATGGGAGTGGTAGTCACAGATATTGCTCACCCTCACAATTGGCCCATCAACACCACCCTGAACCATGCACACATCACAGGGAGTGGAAAAGGACTCACAAGATGGCTGACACTGGGTACTGCTGGGGGAAGCACAAGGCCCTGCTGGGAACTGTGCAACAACCAACAGCAGGACACCACTGACTGACATCCTGAAAGACAACTTGCACTCCCTGCAATGGAAGCACGGTCCATGGTGGGATATCTGGGCTGGGGGAGAAGGAGGCCCGGATGGCAACCAAATAGCACCAATGCTGGTCAGGCACACACCTCAACATTCACATTGACATGCCACAGGTTGGCAGGACAATGTGCTACACCAATATCACTCTCTGACCGTCACAATTTAGGAGAATGCTATGTCCAGGCCCGCATCCAGAGGTACAGTCACAACTGTCAGGTGTTTGAACAATTGATGCCTGTAGAAACATACCATACAATCTGTGTCTCTCCCCAAAACAGGTGATGATGGGGACTCAGCAGCAGACCAGGAGGAGTCTCTGTCCCAGGCTCCGGGGACACTGAGCTCACTGGTGTGGATCAGCCTCTGCACTCCTCGGATGGCGAAGAACTAGCTGGACCCTCCGGTGTCAGTCATCATGCAGCACCAGCAGGACCAATATCTGCACCCCCTGCACCCACCCCTCCAACTACTGCCAACACACAGGCCACCCCTTCCAACACGGACACACCAAGGACCACAGGTGACAACAGCGCAGGGACCCAGGCCCAAACTGGAGCTGCTGACAATGAGCCCACGAACAACACCCAGGTGAGCACACGGTCACCTGTGCGTGCCACCGCAGGTCCCTCACGTGTCGCCAGGGGTGGTGGGAGGGGTGGTAGACACAGGTCGCTCTTTGCAGAGGGGTCGGGACTGCATGATGACCCACAACTGGCACGCATCGCGGATGCGTACCAGACTAGCATCGGAGAGGTCAGCCAGGTAGTGGTGATCCTCAAGGACATACAACAGCAGCAGGCTGCCCATCATGCCTGCTTGGACTCCCACATGTCCTGTGTCGAGACACACATGTCACGTGTCGAGACACACATGTCACATGTCGATACACACATGTCTGGCATAGAGTCCAAGTGGGACACATTGGAACAACTAACAGCGGTGCATAGGGACATACTGACATGCCTCCGCCAGATTAGCACCAACATGGCCTCACCTCCCTGTGTGCCCACAACATCTGCTGCTGAAACAACTGCAAATGCCACAGGGAGGGTGGAGGACTCTGGCGGAGAGTCCCCTGCACCGCCGCAGCCTGCACCTGAGGGTCCCCCCCAAGAAGAGGGGCCGTCCGAGGAGGCCAAACTGAGAGGCCGATGGCCAGCTACATCCCCCAGGAAGCCAACACCTGTTCTGGAACTTTTCCTCTGTGTGCAAACTGCACGCCCTGTCGAAGGCAACCCAACTCGCCCACATGACATGGGGAGCTCTAGTTGTCCAAATTCATCAGATGACTGTGGTCTTTACTCTGGACATTTCAGCTACCAAGACTTCCAAATCACATGGGAACTTTGGATTCCAATTTCTATGTACAGCACCCACCATCCTGTGCACCATCCCCACACCTTTGTAAATAAACTCACCAATACACCATATCTGCCTCTGTTGTGATTCCAACGTGGTGTCTGTCATGGAGATGGTGATCAGAAAGATTACACTGTGCATGCTAACTGCTACAGCAACTCCAACACCGTCATGTCAGTCATGGCGAAGTGACACATATGAGGGAGACACACCACTAGGGCCACACAACACATACACACCAGGGCCATCAGACTCATCCCTTCACTGATGTTGCCAGGAAATACAGTGCAATGCACAGACACCACACCTATTCACAGTCTGTGTCAACTAGACTACAGGTGCAGTAAGCAAATGTCACTCAGATGTGTGACTACAGACAACGCACATCCCAAAGTGAAGCACAGGTTTATTACACATTTGCAACATGTTGTTTCCACTACAAATGCAAGCTAATCCCACCTGGCTGTGGCCACAAAGTCAAACAATGCAGAAGATAGAAAGTCCAGGGGTGTGTGGCACATCACCTGTAGGTAAACAACTGCTGCCACCTTGGAAGTTGAATCATGGATTCGGGGATCCAAGTTGATCAAACAACTCCGGCAGCACCCTGTGAAGGACAGACATGACACACAGTCAGAACCACTGAAGAACAGCACAGAACGGCAATACTCATGTCTAATACCTGTCACAAGATAACTACACAAAAGCAAGTTAGCAGGTCAACACTGTTGGGCAGTACAGACCACCTGCAAGGACACATTCCTGCACGCATCCAGTCAAGTTGCACATGGCCACACTCAAACAGCACCAGAGCACCACACACACATATCATGCAAATCTAAAGCATTGACATCACAACCCTCTGGATACTCACATTCAGCTGAAGAAGTTGGTGATGAGCTGTGTGCGGACATCACCATCATCATCATCATCATCATCACTGGCATCGTGGCCCAGGCCAGGATCCTCCACAGGTGGCGGATGTTGGTCATCGTCATCCAGGATGAGAGGCAACTCCTTCCGCACTGCCAGGTTGTGTAGCATGCAGCAGACGATGACAATCTTGCACACCTTTGCTGGGGCATATGGGAGGGACCCTCCTGTCTTGTCCAGGCAGCGAAAGCGGCTCTTCAGGAGACCAAAGGTCCGCTCAATCACCCTCCTCGTCCGACCATGTGCCTCATTGTAGCGCATCTGGGCTGGTGTCACAGGGTTCCTGAGGGGTGTCAGCAACCACGGCATGTTGGGGTATCCCGAGTCACCTACAGACAGACAATTGCACATTAGCCGATTTGGAAAAGTGTGCGGAAAGCAACATAGCAGAACACACACAATGGTACAAAGTCAGTACACACCGACAAGCCAGGTACGCTGGTTCTGCATCTGTGACATCATCCTCGGGATGCGACTACTCCTCATCACGTAGGCATCGTGTGCCGAACCGGGGAAACGGGCACAGACATGTGTGATGGTCATATCTGCAAGACATACCACCAGAGCATTTATAGAATGGTAATGTTTACGGTTCCTGTATGCCTACTCATGTGCCTGTGGTGGTACCAAAGCCACATGTGTCCCATCAATGGAGCCAATGACATGTGGCATCCTCCCCAGGGCATAGAAGTCACTCTTGATGTCAGTGAGTCATTGACGTGGTGGGAAATAGATGTACTGGTTAAGGCATCTCAACATTGCCACCAAAACATCGCGTAGCACACGGCTGAACATAGTCTGTGACATACCACCAGTAGATGCCACAGTGTGTTCAAAGGTACCGGTGGCAAAGAAGTGTAGGGCTGCCATCACCTTCACCTTGGGGTCAGCGCTGTAGGATACGGCCGGCCAGGCTGCAAATGTGGGTCCAACCGCACTGCCAAATCCTCAATCAGCTGCCTGGTGAAGCGGTACCATCGGATGCTGTCACGCTCCACCATCGTTGCCAGGTCTGGGAATGGTCTATGGACAGCAGGAGCCCTGCAGTGCAGAGGTGAAGAAAGCAAGATTGCCAGTCACCCCACATATGTTCTATTCACCATACTCAATTTCACATGATACATCATTACCAAACACAAGTACTTGATGTGTGTCTCGTTCTGTTTGGGCATATATGGCACCTACATGGACATCATCTAACATCTCTGTTCAACAAGTGTGGACAACAGGTCCCAGGGTGTGCAATGTGAAACCATTTGGATGTGTCACAGTACCCATTTACTGCTCTCACATTCCACACACATACCACAGTGACATGTCTGGACAGATGCGCCACAGGCATCACGACTCATTGACGGGTAGATTCCCAGGGACCCTGTCTTGCCACATGGACACTGGCATGACATGGCGTATCATGTACACATCAGAAAAACAAACATGACACCCACAGGTGGTGGACCCTGTAGCCTCTGCAGGACAGACATGGACGTCTGTGACACACATACACAACATCTAAGTCCATGCACAAACAACGTGGATGTGGATACTGTCTCCCATTGTGCACATGGAGTCAGACATGTGAAACTCAACATGCACACAGACTGTGGAGGGACATGACTATTGTGGCAATGGTCCACCCTGTGACGTACATGCCTTCCCACGTGAGCCTGGGGGTATGTGACATGTCATACACATACACAACCTGGAAATGTGGCCATGCCACATGCTCCAAAATGAACATTTGCACATCACAGTGGTCATGTGCACAACACACAAAGGACCCTGTCCCCATGAACACGTGCACAGCCTGGGTGTGTCTGCCCCCAAGTGCCATCCCAAAAACAACATGTACACCCCCATACACAGATAAGGCCATGCTGCCACACATGCCTTAGATACAGTGTGGACTGGGTGTGGTGTAGTAGGTGTGCCCCAGAGTCCCTGGAAAGTATATGTGGCTGGCATAGGTTCACCAGTGACCAGCATGGTGACATATGCGTGTGGCCTGTCCAGGGACGCGTTGTAGAGCAATGGTCCGATCGGTGTGCCCGCATGGACCATTGCATTGAATGTGTGCGGGTACGCGTTGTATCGCGGGTACGCGTTGTACAGCAATGGTCCGATCGGTGTGCCCGCACGGACCATTGCATTGAATGTGAGCGGGTACGCGTTGTATCGCGGGTACGCGTTGTACATCAATGGTCCGATCGGTGTGCCCGCACGGACCATTGCATTGAATGTGAGTGGGTACGCGTTGTCTCGTGGGTACGCGTTGTACAGCAATGGTCCGATCGGTGTGCCCGCACGGACCATTGCATTGAATATGAGTGGGTACGCGTTGTATCGCGGGTATGCATTGTACAGCAATGGTCCGATCGGTGTGCCAGCACGGACCATTGCATTGAATGTGTACGGGTACGCGTTGTATCGCGGGTACGCGTTGTACAGCAATGGTCCGATCGGTGTGCCTGCAGGGACCATTGCATTGAATGTGAGCGGGTACGCGTTGTATCGCGGGTACGCGTTGTACAGCAATGGTCCGATCGGTGTGCCCGCACGGACCATTGCATTGAATGTGAGCGGGTACGCGTTGTATCGCGGGTACTCGTTGTACAGCAATGGTCCGATCGGTGTGCCCGCACGGACCATTGCATTGAATGTGTGCGGGTACGCGTTGTATCGCGGGTACGCGTTGTACAGCAATGGTCCGATCGTAGCGCACGCATTGGCTGGGGCCTGGCATGGCAACGGACGCGTTTTTGAAGCTTCAACGAGTCTGATGCAGTGAATTCAGTTGGCCAGCCACAACAATGTTGCAAATTCATGGGTGTCATGAAGTTGAAATTTTTGAAGAATGCTGTGGGCGTGTCTTGGTGCTGCAATTCCATGGATTGGTCAGATTCATAAGATGCATACGACTTGGACCTATCACTTTGGACACATGGCACAGTATCTGCCTCTGCAGCACACATATAATGCTGGCTGTTCCCCTGAGGGCTCACTTGCCTGCACTACATGCTCCAGGACGACATCTGCCACTACACTGCTGCTGTCTCTGCATCCTCTGGCTACTGCAATGGCACGTACTGTGGAGAGAGCCCCAGCCTTCACCCATGAGGAGAACCAGGCCCTGCTGGACAACCTCCTTCCACAGTACAGCAAGCTGTATGGGACACCAGGGGAGCAGGTGAGTGTGCTGTCCACTGCCTTACTAATTGTGCATGTTGTCTGACTAGCAGGATTTACAGTGTGCACACCACTGGCTAGCATGCTCACTGAGTAGTTCGCACCCCCCAAAGTGTGTAGTCACATGCACTGAACAGGTACAGTGCAGTAACAGTGCATTCCAACAAGGTTCACTTCCCATGCAATGATACCATGTATTAACTGCTGGCAAACTGTCCATAGCCCTCGGTGCACTGCCTGTGTACATCATATGCCCCTGTGATTGAGACATGTATTTCCAACTGTGTGATGCACGGATATGTTGCATGTTTAGTAATGGCCTTTTCACTTTGTCATCCTCACAGGTTGATGCCCATCAGAAGCAGGATATCTGGCTGGCCATCGTCCGGGCAGTCAGATCCGTGGGGGTCTACAAGCGCCGGATCCGCAACTGCCAGAAGAGGTGGCAGGACCTTCGGGGCTGGACCCGGAGGATCGCAAGGGTCCAGCTGAAGCTGTCACCTCCTCGCAGGAGGGGCGGACACCGGACCCTGACCCCCCACATGCTCCAGATCCTGCCGGTGGTCTTCCCGGAGCTGGATGGGCAGCTGAAGGCCAGACAGCAGCAAGGAGGGGGTGAGTGAAAGACTGCACTGTGAACTCTGTCTGACATTCTATGTGCCCTCCTGTGGCGTGGTTAAACTTCCCCAGTACATCAGTCTTGTTGTCCAGTACCCATGTCCCTCTATTGTGACATGGCCACTACCCATCTGATAGGCCGGTGTGCTCCTTACGCTCAGGATAATTGTGTCACTCGGGTACAGGGTCCTTGCATTTTGCTTTGCTCAAGGTGGGTGACAGCTTTTGTTCCTGTGATATTGTGTTAGCCTTCATGGGTGGGTCAATTGCTCACACAATGCCTGAGTCGTGCAATGTAGTCTGGGTGTAACTTTGATATGTGATCCACTTGCAGATCAGAATCACCACATGTCCCTGGGGTATTTGCCACACCCCATGCTGCGGGTGGGTAAAATGTTTGGGCCTCAGGAGTATGTATGTCAAGTGTGTCACACATGCTTAGCCACCTGCCTACTGACCAGGGCTCATCCATCTTGCAGGTGGAGCCGGACAGTCATGCCTACTCCAGGGCATACAATACACTCTGTACTCCCACTCCCGTGTATCAGCTGACATGCTGTGCTCAGTGAAATGTTCCCTCAGGTGTCTGCCTCTGTGTCGTTGTGCTGTGACTACGTTGTCGGGACTCCTGTGATGTTTATCGGTTAGGGGTCAGCATGCCATCTGCTATTGGACCATGTGAGACAAGACTTCTGTGACTTATAGGTGTTTGATCACATGACTGTGCAGACAGGTGTATGCCACTGTGACTTTCAGGCAGCTGTTTTTCATTCTCAGCACACTGTGAGGTGCTCATGTTCAGAGAGTTGTGTTTCATGTCCCCCATATGTCCAATTGGTATGACGTGGACAAATAGTAGTTCAGATGATGTGGTTTTTGGGGGATGGACATGTGCACTTGTCAGTTACATTACTTGCCTTCCCCATGTCCTAGGATTGTGACACAGTGCAGACTGTTGTTGGCTGGCTGCCATGGCCATGTGACTGGAGACAGTGATGTATGACTTTGCAGGCATTACAGCAAACAAATGATGGACGGAATACTGACAATGCAAACATTCTCGCCCAGTCAAAAGATCTGGGTTAAATCCATCGTTCTTTTGCCCACTACGCCACCCCCAGTTTGGACCCAGCCATATGCAAATCAGTCTTGACCCTGTGCCCCATGGGAACAGTCCAGACCGAACTGCCAGGCCAGGTCCTCCCTGGACCGGAAACAAGCATCCTGGGACCGGTTTCAGGGTATGTCACCCTTCTTCAGCCAGGCTAGCTTGAATCCAGTGGCACAGTGAGCAAGGGACCGACGTCTGGGCATACCCATCCCACTTAGGGCGAAAAGTGTTACAGCAAACAAATGATGGACGGAATGCTGACAATGCAAACATTCTCCCCCAGTCAAAAGATCTGGGTTAAATCCATCGTTCTTTTGCCCACTACGCCACCCCAGCCATATGCAAATCAGTCTTGACCCTGTGCCCCATGGGAACATTCCAGACCGAACTGCCAGGCCAGGTCCTCCTTGGACCGGAAACAAGCATCCTGGGACCGGTTTCAGGGTATGTCACCCTTCTTCAGCCAGGCTAGCTTGAATCCAGTGGCACAGTGAGCAAGGGACCCACGTCTGGGCATACCCATCCCACTTAGGGCGAAAAGTGTTACAGCAAATAAATGATGGACGGAATGCTGACAATGCAAACATTCTCCCCAGTCAAAAGATCTGGGTTAAATCCATCGTTCTTTTGCCCACTACGCCACCCCAGTTTGGACCCAGCCATGTGCAAATCAGTCTTGACCCTGTGCCCCATGGGAACAGTCCAGACCGAACTGCCAGGCCAGGTCCTCCCTGGACCGGAAACAAGCATCCTGGGACCGGTTTCAGGGTATGTCACCCTTCTTCAGCCAGGCTAGCTTGAATCCAGTGGCACAGTGAGCAAGGGACCCACGTCTGGGCATACCCATCCCACTTAGGGCGAAAAGTGTTACAGCAAACAAATGATGGACGGAATGCTGACAATGCAAACATTCTCCCCAGTCAAAAGATCTGGGTTAAATCCATCGTTCTTTTGCCCACTACGCCACCCCAGTTTGGACCCAGCCATATGCAAATCAGTCTTGACCCTGTGCCCCATGGGAACAGTCCAGACCGAACTGCCAGGCCAGGTCCTCCCTGGACCGGAAACAAGCATCCTGGGACCGGTTTCAGGGTATGTCACCCTTCTTCAGCCAGGCTAGCTTGAATCCAGTGGCACAGTGAGCAAGGGACCCACGTCTGGGCATACCCATCCCACTTAGGGCGAAAAGTGTTACAGCAAACAAATGATGGACGGAATGCTGACAATGCAAACATTCTCCCCAGTCAAAAGATCTGGGTTAAATCCATCGTTCTTTTGCCCACTACGCCACCCCAGTTTGGACCCAGCCATATGCAAATCAGTCTTGACCCTGTGCCCCATGGGAACAGTCCAGACCGAACTGCCAGGCCAGGTCCTCCCTGGACCGGAAACAAGCAGCATTTGTTTGCTGTAACACTTTTCGCCCTAAGTGGGATGGGTATGCCCAGACGTGGGTCCCTTGCTCACTGTGCCACTGGATTCAAGCTAGCCTGGCTGAAGAAGGGTGACATACCCTGAAACCGGTCCCAGGATGCTTGTTTCCGGTCCAGGAGGACCTGGCCTGGCAGTTCGGTCTGGACTGTTCCCATGGGGCACAGGGTCAAGACTGATTTGCATATGGCTGGGTCCAAACTGGGGTGGCGTAGTGGGCAAAAGAACGATGGATATAACCCAGATCTTTTGACTGGGGAGAATGTTTGCATTGTCAGCATTCCGTCCATCATTTGTTTGCTGTAACACTTTTCGCCCTAAGTGGGATGGGTATGCCCAGACGTGGGTCCCTTGCTCACTGTGCCACTGGATTCAAGCTAGCCTGGCTGAAGAAGGGTGACATACCCTGAAACCGGTCCCAGGATGCTTGTTTCCAGGCCAGGGAGGACCTGGCCTGGCAGTTCGGTCTGGACTGTTCCCATGGGGCACGGGGTCAAGACTGATTTGCATATGGCTGGGTCCAAACTGGGGTGGTGTAGTGGGCAAAAGAACGATGGATTTAACCCAGATCTTTTGACTGGGGGAGAATGTTTGCATTGTCAGCATTCCGTCCATCATTTGTTTGCTGTAATGACTTTGCAGGCATGCCTGTGTCATGGCATTAAACTTCCTAAGAGTGATCCTGCAGGGGAGTGACATGTGCAACATGCACCCCATTGTGGCATTGACTATCCGGACATGGGTGCTTCATGGGGTCTGGTATGCATCACATGCATTTCTATTTAGACTCTGGCCGTCCATTTATCCAGACACCTGCACTGACTCAGTGGCAAGAGATGTGACGTGGGCATGTTCACATACTTCACTGTGTTCTCAGCAATGTCCAACTACTGTGTAGGTGGTGCATGTGTCCACACTGGGGTCTTACCATCAGACAGGCACCAGACAGATGGGTGCAAGGGCAGGAGGGGTGTCTGTTCCATGGTTGACCATCAGACTGACAATTGGCTTCTCCTAATCTGTGTGATGACTTTTGGCAATGTTCTACTAAAGATGCCAGGGTTTGCTCTGTGATGTGCTGTACTTACTATGGTGTGTGCGGTCAGTGCAGGTGACTGATGTTTGTCTGTTTCCCTAATTGTTTGCAGATACATCCACAGCCACAGGAGGGGACAGCTCCATGGACCAGGAGGAGCAGCGGAGCCAGACTGGGTCAGCGTCCGACGAGTGGTCAGAGGGACCCAGTGGCACGGAGGGCGAGGGAGCCACACCGAGGAGTCCTCAGCACCATCCACCTCAGCTGAGGACCACAGCAGCTCGGAGGATGACTCCCTTGTGGATGCGGGTGTCAGCAGCCACCACACCCCAGCTAGTCTGTCTGACCCCGCCACCACCACCACCGCCCTCCCATTGGCTCCCATTCCTGAGGTCCGTGGAGGCTCCCGTGCTCGGGAGCGTGTCTCCTTCAAGCCAAGCACCGCACCCCTGCCCCTGTGTCCCCTGCTGCCCTGAGTGAGGAGTCTGTGTACCTCCTTCGGCAGCTCCATGTAGAGCAGACAGCAATGCTGACTGTCCTCCATGCACACACCACTCTGTTGACACAGCTGGTGTTGTTCATGGAGGGCATCTCAACGGGTATGTCTGCCCTACAGAGGAGCAATAGGTCCATGGACTCCTCCCTGACGGCAGCAGTGTCCCTCCTCCAACAGTCCCTCACCCCTCCCACCTCTGCCCCATCCACACTTCCTACCACCCTACCTGTCCAAAGCACATGCACACCTGCACAATCACCCAAACACACAGACACGAGCAGCACACACACACCCAAAACCAAGGCAAGACGTGCACACAAGCATCCTCAGGGGACTGATTCCACACACACAGGGGATGGGGAGCTGACACACACACAGGCAACCACAGTCACTCCGCAATCCTCAAGATCCTCTCCCTCCAAGACGCCCTTCCCTTGCCTCACCTGCAACCCCACCTACACAGCAGCTCTTCCTCTCTGACCTCGGCCTCTTCCCCTCTAATCCCGCTGATCCAGCATACCGGGGGAAGAGGAAGTCCACACACAGAGAGGGGAGTGCCCCTCGCCCCCGGACACCCTCCCCCAGGCGCAGGCAGAGTGAGCCCCCCACCCGCAAGTCCCCCCGGAAGAGCAAGACCCCGCCACCGCCCTGCAAGTCACCCACCCAGTCTCTCACCTCCATCCCCCAGGCCACCACTCCACAGGTTCCACTGCCACACCCTGCCCCAGGTTCCCCCACACACCGATACCGCATCCCCAAACTGCTCAGGCCCTCCCCCCCTGCCACTTGCTCTTCCACCCCCAAACCAGACGCTCTGCCTGTATATGCCACTGGTGTGGAGACCGTTTCCCCCTCTGTCCTGCCCAGCTCTTCTGCCCCCCTTCCACTCCCTTGGAGTCATGCACTGCGGTGGAGTCCACAACAACCCCGTCTGACTCGGGCACTGCATTGGGGACCCAGTCCACTCCATCTGCCCAGCCCACTGCAGTGGTTGCAGCACCAACACCATCGGACTTGAGCCCTGCGGTGGTGCCGGCCCCCTGAGTCAGACACCTCCACTGCAGTTGCCGGTGACACTCCTGCACCCACCTCACCTTCCCTGACTCCTTCTGGCATCCCCTGATCCTGTCCCTGCGGTGCCTGGCCTGCCCCTCGTATGCCCCTCCAAGGGGGATGTCCCCTGTCGGTACCTGTGCAGGCAAGCAATTGGTGACAAGTTGTCACACATCACCCTGTTGGGACTGTGTATTTGGACTGGATATTGGCCGTAGTTTATTTTGGACTTTTGATTTCAGTTGCACACTTGCTGAATAAAGCCTCTTTTTGTTTCCTTGTGGTTAATCTTTGGAGGTACATGATGTAGATGTGTAGAATCATGCATTTGCTGTTGTAATTGTGTTCAGATCAGGTAAATGAAGTTTTGCTGTGATGGGCTCCATGTGGTCCATGGGATATGTGTCCTAATCTAGTCTGGATCTATAGCATCCCTTGCTGCAGTCTGAGGGTGTAATGTTCAGCATTTGACACAGGGATGTACGTTTAGCATTTGTAGATTACCATCTTTGTCCTACACTGTTGCACATCTGTTGGGCTTACCACTGTCCAATGTTCCTAGTACCCTGACTGTGTGCCCGTCTCCACTGGATATGCAGTTTTGCACATCAATTTTGGAGGACTCATCTGTGTATACAGTACAACTGGATTGCCACGTGTTTTGGGTGTATGCAGATGACTGACGTGACACTCCCGTACCCAGGCTGATGTGAGCAGAGGCTTCTGTGTGTTGTAGTTGTTGACTCACTGACGGAGTGTCCTGCTGATATGTTTGAGTCGTGCACAGACAAGGTTTGGCACAGCGGACCTTCCACAGGAGTGGAGTGCCCTCATGGCTGTGTGTAATCCGGTGACATTGCGTGTGCCCGTGTTGTGTGTTGTGTGAGCATGTCTGTGCATGTTCCCTTCCCTTTTCATACACAGGCAGTGTCCCTAGGGATGTTCCTGTTTGTGATGCTTGCAGAGTTGGTATGTGTTCATCCAGCATCTTGGACCTGGTTTCTCCGTGATGTGGGTGCATGGCAAACTGATGTTCATGAGGTTGTCATCCCAGGTTGTCTTTGTTGTCAGGGCTGGGGATGTGGGCAAACGCTGATGGGACACATTCAGGATTCCCCTTGGCACTTGTTGTTTACACAAGTAATGTGATTTTGAGTTTGTGGTAGCTTTCAGTGATTGTGACGCGTTGTGTGTGTGACTGCTGCCACTCCTCAGGGTCAGAGCTGCAATGTTGGAAGTTGTGTACGTGTGTTCTTTGTGTCTCACCTTGGCTTCTTCGTTGGTGTGTGACTATGGCCAGGATCCCATTGTTTGTGGTGGATTTCACATCATGCGCATGTACGGCGTACTGTGCTCTGTGTCATACATAGACGAGTCATGTTGAGTGGGCATGTGTGATGGGTTTCTGCACCTTAGTTCCCCCACCACCCCTGGGATTGTCATGGGTGCATGTGCAATGTCACCAGTCCATGTGAGCTTCACTGCTGCACATTGGTGGAGATCAGGGTGTGTGGTGTTGAGTGTGCAAATGTGAGTTGTTGCACGGCTAGACCACTACCTCCATATTGGCCTTGGCTGGCAGGCCCTGCTGATTGATTGGAGCTTGTGTAGGTGTGATGGTAGTTTGTAGCTGAGGACACATGGCTGTGGTTCACAGTGTGATCAACATCTACCTTTGTCATCACAGTGGAATTGTCATGCAGGCTAGTGTCTGCACAATGTGGGGTCCCTGGGGGTAGTGCTGTGGTGGGTGTGTCTCTTGCTGTGTTAGTTGCTGTTCCTACAAGCTTGTGTGACATGTGTAATTTGGGCTCCCTCTCATCTAACAATGCCAGATTGCCCACATAGGGGAATCCAATCCATGAGTTACTTGTGTGTGGCACTGTATACACATTTGTGTAATTGGGATTCAGGCCTCCTCATGTGTTGTGTGGTTGCCTGGGGACACTGGCACACACCCCCATCACCTGTTGTGTTTGATATGCAGTGTGAGTCTGCCTGTTTGTGTTAGTGCATTTGCATCACTGCATTGGCATTTCTGTAGTGTGCCATTGGCTGTATGTAGTTTGGTGATTTTCCCCTGCTCTCCCTGGGACTCCTGGGTCATCAGTCAGCACAATGATCATGGTTTGTATGTCCCATTGCTGCCATGGTATGGTATTTGTTCACCTGACATCGACAGTCTCCACAGGTTATATACATTTGTGTGTCCATTGGTGCAGATATGTGGGTCACTTCTGTCATTGTGTAATTGGCTGATTGTTGACAATGTGGTCCCCCATGTGTGATGTTTGTATGCACATGGCCAAAACGATGTTTCTGTGACACTGCACTATTAGCCTCGCCCAATCTATGTTGCAATGGGACACAAGCACTACTATGCCACAGATGTTTTAGTTGTTGTGTGACCAGGATTCATCCATACAGTTTGTCTTTGGCAGCTTTTACCATGCCTACACTTACCTTATGATCACCGTGGTGATGGTGCTTTGGGCCCCATTGCCACACTGATCAAAAGGTGCATCAGCCTTGGACCCCACACTTACCTTTTGGTGACTGTGGTGATGGGGCTTTGGGCCCCATTGCCACACTGATCAAAAGGTGCATCAGCCTTGGACCCCACACTTACCTTTTGGTGACTGTGGTGATGGTGCTTTAGGCCCCATTGCCACACTGATCAAAAAGTGCATCAGCCATGGACCCCACACTTACCTTTTGGTGACTGTGGTGATGGGGCTTTGGGCCCCATTGCCACACTGATCAAAAGGTGCATCAGCCTTGGACCCCACACTTACCTTTTGGTGACTGTGGTGATGGGGCTTTGGGCCCCATTGCCACACTGATCAAAAGGTGCATCAGCCTTGGACCCCACACTTACCTTTTGGTGACTGTGGTGATGGTGCTTTAGGCCCCATTGCCACACTGATCAAAAGGTGCATCAACCATGGACCCCACACATACCTTTTGGTGACTGTGGTGATGGTGCTTTAGGCCCCATTGCCACACTGATCAAAAGGTGCATCAGCCATGGACCCCACACTTACCTTTTGGTGACTGTGGTGATGGGGCTTTGGGCCCCATTGCCACACTGATCAAAAGGTGCATCAGCCTTGGACCCCACACTTACCTTTTGGTGACTGTGGTGATGGGGCTTTGGGCCCCATTGCCACACTGATCAAAAGGTGCATCAGCCTTGGACCCCACACTTACCTTTTGGTGACTGTGGTGATGGTGCTTTAGGCCCCATTGCCACACTGATCAAAAGGTGCATCAACCATGGACCCCACACATACCTTTTGGTGACTGTGGTGATGGTGCTTTAGGCCCCATTGCCACACTGATCAAAAGGTGCATCAGCCATGGACCCCACACTTACCTTTTGGTGACTGTGGTGATGGGGCTTTGGGCCCCATTGCCACACTGATCCAAAGGTGCATCAGCCTTGGACCCCACACATACCTTTTGGTGACTGTGGTGATGGGGCTTTGGGCCCCATTGCCACAGTGGCCATGGTCGGCTTGTATTGTGGAGGCCACACACTTTTATGTGTCACACATGTGATAGTGGGTCACATTGTATGTTCATTGTCATGTTTAGTGTTGTAGGCATTTGACATGGACTACACACGCTTGTCATGTTGTTTGGGTGGATGTAATTTTCTGTGATTCCTTATGTGGGAGTATGCTGGTTGTGTCATGCATTACCCGTCCTATGAGTAGGGGTGGTGGTAGTGGCAGGCATCCTGCCCCCCATGAGTGGGGATGGTAGTAGTGATAGGCATCCTGCCCCCCATGAGTGGGGATGGTAATGGTAGCAGGCATCCTGCCCCCCATGAGTGGGGATGGTAGTAGTGATGGGCATCCAGCCCCCCATGAGTGGGGATGGTAGTAGTGATAGGCATCCTGCCCCCATGAGTGGGGATGGTAGTGGTGGCAGGCATCCTGCCCCCCATGAGTGGGGATGGTAGTAGTGATAGGCATCCTGCCCCCATGAGTGGGGATGGTAGTGGTGGCAGGCATCCTGCCCCCCATGAGTGGGGATGGTAGTAGTGATAGGCATCTAGCCCCCCATGAGTGGGGATGGTAGTAGTGATAGGCATCCAGGCCCCCATGAGTGGGGATGGTAGTAGTGATAGGCATCCAGCCCCCATGAGTGGGGATGGTAGTAGTGATAGGCATCCTGCCCCCCATGAGTGGGGATGGTAGTAGTGATAGGCATCCAGCCCCCCATGAGTGGTGATGGTAGTAGTGATAGGCATCCTGCCCCCCATGAGTGGGTATGGTAGTAGTGATGGGCATCCAGGCCCCCATGAGTAGAGGTAGTGGTGGTGGCAGGCATCCATCACACCAAGGGTGGGGATGGTAGTAGTGGCAGGCATCCAGCCCCCCATGAGTGGGGATGGTAGTAGTGATAGACATCCAGGCCACCATGAGTGGGGATGGTAGTAGTGATAGGCATCCTGCCCCCCATGAGTGGGGATGGTAGTAGTGATAGGCATCCTGCCCCCCATGAGTGGGGATGGTAGTGGTGGCAGGCATCCAGCCCCCCATGAGTGGGGATGGTAGTGGTGGCAGGCATCCAGCCCCCCATGAGTGGGGATGGTAGTAGTGATAGGCATCCAGCCCCCCATGAGTGGGGATGGTAGTAGTGATAGGCATCCTGCCCCCCAAGAGTGGGGATGGTAATGGTGGCAGGCATCCTGCCCCCCATGAGTG
The DNA here is from genome assembly GCA_963921515.1 of Calotriton arnoldi. NCBI lineage: Eukaryota > Metazoa > Chordata > Amphibia > Caudata > Salamandridae > Calotriton > Calotriton arnoldi. The sequence continues at coordinate 1,524,032 of CAWUFW010002922.1, forward strand.
GGGATGGTAGTAGTGATAGGCATCCTGCCCCCCATGAGTGGGGATGGTAGTGGTGGCAGGCATCCTACCCCCCATGAGTGGGGATGGTAGTGGTGGCAGGCATCCAGCCCCCCATGAGTGGGGATGGTAGTGGTGGCAGGCATCCAGCCCCCCATGAGTGGGGATGGTAGTAGTGATAGGCATCCTGCCCCCCATGAGTGGGGATGGTAGTGGTGGCAGGCATCCTGCCCCCCATGAGTGGGGATGGTAGTAGTGATAGGCATCCTGCCCCCCATGAGTGGGGATGGTAGTGGTGGCAGGCATCCTGCCCCCCATGAGTGGGGATGGTAGTGGTGGCAGGCATCCAGCCCCCCATGAGTGGGGATGGTGGTAGTGGTAGGCATCCAGCCCCCCATGAGTGGGGATGGTAGTAGTGACAGGCATCCAGGCCCCCCTGAGTAGGGGTGGTGGTGGTGGCAGGCATCCAGGCACCTATGGGTGTGTATGGCATTGGTGATGCCCATCCCACCCCTATGATTGTGCTGTTGCTAGTGTACGTCATTTGTGCTTCCCTGTGTGTGTGTGACATATTTTGGGGTCCGTGTAGTTAGTTTGTATTGTTGGTGTTTGACTTACCGTCTGCGCCGTACGCGTCCGAACCGGTCCCGGTAATAGATGTAGAGAATAGGTAGGACCTGCGCGATGGGATTCATGGTTGCGTCGTCTCGTTCGGGTTTCGCGTGTCTTCGACTCGTACTCGTCGCTGGCTTGTTCGTCTCGTAGCCGTGGATCTTCTTGTGGCGCGAATCGGAGCTTATGGGCGGCTCTCCCGGATGCTGAAACATGCCGGACGTAGCGACGGGTTCGGCGCGTACGGAAGACGCATCGTACTAGTCCGGCCGGAAGGTGCTGTGTATTTGGGTCCGTGCGGCTCGAATCGGCGTTTGCGGATCCAGCTCGGGCGGGGAACAGGAGCTGGATTGGGTAAGTACGGCTCGCTCGGAATCTGGCTGTTATGCGCATCGTACTTGTTCGTTCAGTGGGGTATTCGAATCGGTCGGAAAACACGCGTTCGGCTTGGTTTTTTTCCGGACGAATAGTGTTAGGTGTGCTTCCGGCCGACATCGGAATCGACCCCAATGTGTTGGTTGTTGCAGTAATCAGCAGCAGACCCACTTCTGAGGCCCAGTACTGGAGGGGGCACCTCAAGCAATGGTAGGACTCACAGATGGCAGAGTCCGGCAGCACTAGCAGGATTGCAGAAAGTCTTTGGTGTTCCTCAGAAAACAGGAGGCAAGCCAGCAGAGCACTCTTGGAGTCACTCTGGTTTGAGTGAGATGGGCCAAGTCCTTGCCCTCAGCAAGGCAGAGATCAGCAGACAGCAGGGCAGCATAGCACAGCAAAGCAGAGAAGCAGTTCCTTAGAACAATCAATCACAGCAAAGTGGCAATCTTTACAGCACAGCAGTCTTTATTCCAGCAGAGTTCTTCCAAGGTCCAGTAGTGTACTGATTTGGCAATGTCAAATCCCCAAACCCTTATACCCAAAATTGCATTTGATGTAGGGGGTGACTTTAAAGGAACTCCCTGAAATGTACAAGGATTCTTTTCAACCCAGTCCTGTCTGCCAGGCTATCTGTGGGAGACAATCAGCCCTTCATGTGAGGACAGGACACAGCCTATTCAGATGTAATTGTGAGCCATGTCTCCTCCTTTCTGCCCAAGAAAGCCATCAGAATGCAGATGAGTCCTCTGTCACACCAAGCCCTTCCTGTCTTTGTGGCTGTCTAGAGGGTATGCACAAAGTGGTAGCTGTCACCCAGCTCAGACGTGTATTGGAGACAGGCTGCAGGCACACAGAGCAAAGTGAAGAGCAGAGTCCACTTTCTAAAAGTGGTATTTATAAAATGAAAATGTCAAATCCAACATTACCACCAAAGAGGGTTTATCACCACCATTCCAAAGATATGAAACATGATGTAGCTTTTCCTTTCTGAACAGGAATTACATCTTAAATAGTGTTTTAAGAAATTCCCAATGCTAGCCTACAGGTTCTACATTTTAGTTACAGAGCACCCTGCCCTTAGGGTCACTTAGGGTCTAGCTTAGGGGTGACTTATGTGTAATAAAAGGGGAGTTTAATGCTTTGCAAGGGGTATTAAATGACAAGTTGACATGGCAGTGTAAACTGCACACACAGGCTCTGCAGTGGCAGGCCTGAGACATGTTTAAAGTGCTACTTGTGTGGGTGGCACGATCAGTGCTGCAGGCCCATTAGTAGCATTTAATGTAAAGGCCCTAGGCACTCTACTAGGAACTTATAGATACATTAAATATTCCAATTGTGGATAAGTCAATCAATCTATGTTTTAGGGGAGAAGCACATGCATTTTAGCACTGGTTGGCAGTGATAACGTGCTCAAAGTCCTAAGGCCAACAGAAAGAATACAGCAAAATTGGAGGAAAGCAGGCAAAACGTTTGGGGGAAGTCTGCCCTAAGGCTGTCAGGTTCAACAGAAGAATATTGGATAAGCAAATATCTAGTTGTCATCTCTAAATCATAAACTGATTTAAATGTGCTATATTTTTGCCTCATCTGTTAAAGTTTAGTAGCACTGGCAGGCACGTTGAGAGGCCAGTTCTCAGGGTCACTTCTCTAGTACGTTATTGATAAAACCAAAATATGCTGGTGTTACAAAGATATTACAATTAACCTCTCCTACCTTTATTATTTGTTTATTTGCAGTACGTTCCCCTGCCCTGGGAGTGATATCCGAGGGCGCTGTGGTGCTTGACTAAGGATAGGCGTGTGCGTTAGGAGGAACCACATTGCTCCCCTCGCATCACAAATGGGTGATGCTATGACATCTTCTTAACAATGAATGTAGCTGTTTATGTGTCATCTCATTGTTGCCAAACTACACAGGATGTTACAGAACAATAACATCCTGCCGACTGCTATATTACATTTACCCCCTTTTTTTGACACAGCTTCTTCCTAAGTCTTGTGCTGATTATATGTAGCTTGCTACACCTTTCGAGGCGGTAGAATTCTTATTTTTAGACAGACCGGAAGTGTAATAAATGGTTGAAAATATTAATCTGTTTAAACTATTAAAGGGATATGGTTATATATTTAGACGTCAAGTACGCAGTCTGCTGCAGGTATCTATTATCTTGTGTGTTGTCAGCTGTCTTTCCTAAGAGCAAAATGCAATTGCCTTACGCGTGAAGTGTATTATACCGTCTTTACAATGGCATTCACTGGGTCCAACCTGAAAATATAGTTGTATAATTGCTGGCATTTTGTACAAGTGGCACATTAATGTAAAAAATATATATTTACCAACTAGATTATTAAGGAAGAACACATTGAATTTGGCCAGTTATTTAAAAATTCACCCCTCCATGTCTTCTTTGTGTACAACACATCCTCACTACAGATTCCTCGATATCTTGGATTTATCTTAACATATCATGTGGACTATTCTTTTATATTCATGGACACCCTGAAGGGCGAACCTATAATGTTTAAGGATGTAATGCACCTGTGTGCAATTCTGTGTCAAGAGATTCATTTATAAATGTTTGCATTTTTAAACGAGAACTAGATTTGCTTGTTCTTAACACAAGATGTCACTGTTGTTCCTTGCATAGTTAAGGTTGGAAGCTTTATCGCTTATGTTCATTCTCACGAGAAGCATTCATGCAAAAACACAATGTATTTATGTATTTTAGATCTCTAAGCCTCGCGCATTTTCTCTTCAACCTGTGCTTGAAAGCATTTTTTCTACAAAGCTTTTCCAACATGTCAAATCAAAAAACTATTAGCTCTGACACAAATGTGTTATTGGTGGATTTGCTTTGAAGTAGCCAATAATGAAATTGCCAATATCTCTATTCCTTTCCTCGGACTCGGCCCAGATTTACTAAACTGTCACACAACAAGCGACCAAAGTTGCCCTGCTGTCAGTGAGTAAGAGAGCAGGAAAGCGCCCACAACCAGGTCGCACACCATAGTGCAAAGGTGTCTGTGTGAGTCTATCATTGGTTTTATACTGGAAGACAGCCCTGCCAAGTACCAGGCATCAGGCTAACGCATTTCAGTAAGGTGGTCCGCATCACTGCACTGAAATGCAAGTCACGCATAATAGTGCCTTCTCAGTACTAAGTAAATCATGCACCAATACTGAAAAACTAAAGCTGGTCTCCGAGTCTGGTCTGGAGTGGCAGCGCGCCGTGCACGCTGCTTCCAGCAGGCTTGGGGCGAGTCTGCAGCTATAAGCTGGTACAAACTAACAGAATTCACCAACATGTCCTTCAGCATGATTAATGACTATAAGTTATGACGCTGTGGCGCGAGGGGTGAGCAGGTGGCTCGTAGCTATAGTTGGAATAAACTAGTGGCAGGCTGCAGGCAGTGGCAATGGCATCGCTGCTCACAGCATCACCAAGTTGTGCCGCAGTTATTTAATCAAACACGGGATGGACCCGTCTGGCAGCTCAGCTGACCCCCATATGGACCGCGGTGGCCGCTGGAACTGTTCCTCAGCACACCAGCACCTCCTGTGTAGCTCCTGCTGAGCCACGCATTCATGCCCCGGCCGGAGTTTGTTGCGGCGGGAGTCCTTGTGGTGAGATGCACTCGTATGAAGAGTCGCATCGCAAAGTTAGGAAGTAGTGCCTCCTGAGGTATCCCTCTGCAAAATCATGTGCTTTTAAATTTTAAATTTTATTAATAGTGCTAGCGCGCCACATTGGTGCCTGTCTGACTTCCTGCGTTCTACTAGGGTTCAGCAGCTTGGATTACGGCAGCAATTGAGCTGGCCTAGGAAAAACTAGGCCGGTGTAGGTGAGCGATGATCAGTTGGCATGATGGGGCTCTGCAAGAGTGACCATTCGCCCAGCATCGTGTGAACCCGAGTGAACCTGTTCCCGCCTCTGACACAAACCAACTGAACGGCTGTACCAAGTCCAGTAACAGTGTCAAAAACAAAAGGCAGGCAGCAAGGAACTTCCAGTAAAAAACTCTGGGGCATATTAGCAAGGGCGTTATCGCCGCTTTAGCGGCACTTTTTGCCGATAAAGCGGCGATATTTTTATCGCCCTATTAGCAAGCTGTCGCTAACAGCTGTTAGCGACAGCTTAATGGCGATATCGGCCATTTTGTTGCCGCTTTGCATGTCAGCGATAATTATCGCTAATGACATGCAAAGTAGGCGTTCCCAACTAAAAGCAACTGCAAACAGTCGCAAACACAACTTCCCCCTATTAGCAATGCCCGCGAAGCGATAAAAAAACTCGCGCTAACCGCGATTATCGCTGGAATTTAACACCTGCTAAAAACTTGACTTAACCATCTTGTCAATGGGAGGTGGATTATAAGGTTAAGTCCTCACCTGCCTATTAGCAAGCTTTTCATTAGCGCAGTGAATTTATCGCTGGATTTCTCGCGTTATTGCTGGGTTTCGCCGCTATCGCTGGATTTTTTATCGCCTTGGAGATAAGCGTTGATAATAATGTGTTATCTCTGCAATGAAATCCAGCGATAGCAGGCGATAAAAAAAACAGCGCTAAGCGCGCTTTGCGATAATTATCGCAAATCCTTGGTAATATGCCCCTCTATTCTGTAAAAGTGACTTTTTTTTTGTTGTAAAAAAAATGTGTCAGGGCTCTCGTCAGGCCACAGCAGCTTGCACTACACATTGCCCCTGCTATGCTGGCAATGATAGTAGCAACGCAACTACTGACCATCACACACCTACAAGTGTGACAATTCTGGGGCTGAATTATTTGTGTGTCCAAGAGTTTTCATGCAACAATAAAAATGTCAAAATCACTCGTGTGAATAATGGAGTGCTGAAGCAAGATCAGCGTTTTGTTTAATGACAGTTTTTACAAAAGAACATGAACCACGCATGTTCTCAAAAATTTATTTTATGAGGATTAGCTGTGAGTTACTGCTTTTTACTAGGTTAGTGCCCATCCATTCCTGGTGTTTTAAAGCAGCTTTAAGATCTTATTAGAGTTTCTCATTGCTCAAATGGGTGTAATTTCTGATATTTATGTGCTTCCCTTGTCTTCATTTCTTGATTTTGCTTGCGAGAAAATGTCACTCATAGCCATTGAATGTCACTCATAATTACAATGAACTTATGCAAATGTCACATATAAGCAATCTGAAACCTTGGCAGCTATGGGAAGAGTATGTTTCCAGTACAAAGTACCATGCTGTGAAGACATTGGGTTCTTGTGGGAATAACACCAGGACTCTAGGAGGCATATTCACAAGGACTTATCTCCGATTTATCTCCACCTTAACTCATCAAAAGTGGAGATAGATTTAACACCCCATTCACAAGCGGGTGCAAACTGCAGACATCGCCAGTATTCCCGCGACAACTAACCCAAAATTTAACAACATGGTGGACACCACCAACTAACCCTAATGAGATGCAGAGTAGGCGTTCCCGTGCAAAAACACACGAAAAAACCACAACACCACTTTCACAACGAACTGCCAGATCTGCGATGCGAACCAAAAACAGGCGATAAGCCGCGGTAGCACCAGGGAATTAACACCTGCCTTTTGCTGGTGTTAAGCTGGATGACTACCTGCAGCCTGAAAGGGAGCACAGCCAAGAGCCACATCTGAAGACCCACAGATGCCATGGAGACAATGACCATGCAGCCCGGAGACCCATGAGGGCCACAACACCCACCCCCACCACTCACAGCCCCCCCAGGCCCCCCGGACAGACACATACCGTGCACGACACAAGAGCCACAAAAAGTGCATGACGTCGCACAATGACACAAAGAAACACACATGTGTGGTCAGAAGAACGAAAAACAGTCACTTATCATTGAAGTAACAACCAAAAACTTTATTGAATACAACACAAAACACCAATGCGGAAGACTCCTGTCGGGTCCGTCCGGGACAATCCTGATGTCACATCTTGGAAAATAAAGCACAAAATCAGAACGTGTGTCATGCGCACATCAAAGGAGCGAGACACAGAGAAACAGAGAAGGTAAGAAAGGCAGAGAGAGAAAGAGAGAGAAGGAAAGGAAGGGAGAGGGAGAGAGGGAGAGGGAGAGGGAAAGGAAGGGAGAGAGAGAAAGAGAGAGAAGGAAGGGAGAGGGAGAGGGAAAGGAAGGGAGAGAGAGAGAGAGAAGGAAAGGAAGGGAGAGGGAGAGAGGGAGAGGGAAAGGAAGGGAGAGAGAGAAAGAGAGAGAAGGAAAGGAAGGGAGAAGGAGAGAGGGAGAGGGAAAGGAAGGGAGAGGGAGAGAGAGAGAGAGAGAAGGAGGGACACTGCCGCCCCGCGCACCCAGGCATCACTGCTCACCTGCTGCCACCGGTGTGTCTCCAACCACGTGCCGGTAAACACTGCAAGCCACCAGGTCTGCAATATGTAAATGAGGCCAGAGTCAATCATGGCAGAGTCCATCGCACTGCACACGGCAACAACGCCTGTCTGTCCTGCCTGCACTTGCGCTCCCAGACCCCACTGCTCACCTGCCGCCAATGGTGTGTCCACCAGTGGGCACACCATGTGCCCGTGCAAGCTCCAGGCCCCGGTCCTGCCATCATGGCATGCTCCACATCAGGCGGACCCGCACCGCGGCCCAGCAGGTCCCACACATGACGCTGAGTCTTGAGGCATCAATGGCAGAGACCACATCAGTGCACACGTCATCATCACAGGCTGCACACCCGCTCAGCAGTTTCGGTGCCACTAACCCTGTGCAACCCGAGTCAGCGCCACGTGGTGGTAGGCCCGTGACGGCCGCAAGGCTTCAGGTGCCACTAATCCTGTGCAACCTGAGTCAGCACCATGTGGTGGTAGGCCCGTGACGGCCGCAAGGCTTCGGGTGCCACTAACCCTGTGCAACCCGAGTCAGCGCCACGTAGTGGTAGGCCCATGACGGCTGCAAGGCTTCGGGTGCCACTAACCCTGTGCAATCCGAGTCAGCGCCACGTGGTGGTAGGCCCGTGACGGCCGCAAGGCTTCGGGTGCCACTAACCCTGTGCGCAACAACTCATGGGCCCTTTATGATTGAGAACCGTGGAGCGTCCGTCATCCAGTCACCACCGGCAGAGGGGAATGTGACGTTGTCGGCCCCTTATATTGGCGGGGTCACATGGCCTGTTTCGCCTGCGCCGGATGGGTGTGGTGTGTGTGCAAACCTGCCCTCAGGAAGTGGCCGCGACATACTGACAACTAGACCAGCGACCTGCAGACCACTAGCGTGTAGACCTGTGGCATGTGGTGATGTGGCCCCCCTCGGAGCGTAAGCGGAGTGGTCCGTCATGGCGTACGCCGGACCAGCGCAGGGCTTGCAACAACGACTCGGGGGCTCTGGGCACGGTGCAGTCCATGTCCGGACAAGGAAGTGACTAATGCGTGTGTCCCTGTTGTGGTGTCTACAGCACCCGCAACTCAATCGGCAACGTAGCACACTGTGACTGGAATCCCACTAGATGAGCAGCATTGCCGTTAGGGGGAATCACTGACCCTACATTCATCCACACATTCATACTTGAATGATGAAAGACATGACACAGCAGTACGTTCCTGAATGTTTATTGCACATCCAGTGGAGTTCAGCAGCAGGAGCAGTACAGGGCCATGCCAACCCCACTTCACAATATGGGCCCGTGTAGGGCCAGCCAGAGTCCATCGGGGAATGACAAGGACAGAGGATGAGGAAGAGTACAGTCCGCAGTCTGGTCGCCGTGTCATTGGTCACCAAACAGGATATGGAAGTCCATGTCGTGGTCCAAGGTGAGTGCCGCAGAGTGTATCGGGGGTCAGTGGGAGGTCATGGGGCCAGGTGCGGCACCAAGGAGCAACAGGCCAGGTGGCAGACATGAATGCTAGTACCTCCTTCTGAACTCAAGCCCATCCACGTCCTTGTCCTCGGATGTGTGCTCTGACCCACCTGTGGGTGGTGCTGTTCCTGCTGCGGCACTGTGTGCCACTGACACATCAGGGGCCGGAGGTGTATTGCCGGCCACTCTGTGTGGCAGTGACACATCAGGTGCTGGAGGTGGAATGTCTGCCGCACTGTGGGGCACGGACACACCAGGGGGCGGAGATGTGGATGGTGTGGGGGCAGCAGCATTCATCATCGCCACGCCTTGTGGCAGCAATGCCATGATGAGGACATGCACGGCCTGGTTGATCCCAGCTACATTCCGCTGATCTGCAGCGGTGGCTGCCATCCTTTCCGCCTCCATCCACACCATGTCCTCCATGAGCCTCCGCATGCGTGCCATCTCCTGGCTGAGATCGCTGGAGCCACCCTGAGCGGACAGGTGCTCTTATCTTCGAGTCATGACTCCAGCAATGTCAGCCAGGGCTCGTTGGAGACCATGGAGTGGCGTGTGGGTGTCCGTTAGGGACTGCAAGTGGTCCCTGATGGGACTCAGACACCCATGGATGGCGTCGAGTTGGCGTCGAGTTTGGTAGCCATGAGGTCGAACCCCACCCGCACCTGCTCAGCCATCTCCCTCTGGACCTCCAACACACGGCGCTGGAAGGCCATGGGTTGTTCGGGGGGGTCTTGGGAGACAGCCGGGGTTGTGGGTGCCTCCTGCTGGGTAGTTTGTGGAGTGGGTGGGGTCTCCTCGATGCAGCTGGGCTGCCCTGGTCCTGGAGGTGCTTGGCGGTTGAGCTCAATGATGTCTTGGAGGGCTTGGGTGTCGATGCTGGTGGTGTCCTCCTCGTCATCAGTGAAGCGTGGCTGGGACTGCGCTGCAGGTGGCGTTGACGGTGCCCCTGCAATGTGAAGGGGAGATGCTGTGTTACAATGTGTCCACATGTATGTGGCCGCATGGTACATGTTCACATTCAGACAGCATGGCAATGTACATTGTGACAATTTGTAGATCAGGGCCATTATCCAGTCATTGTGGGTGTGCACTGTGCTCTGCTTGATTGTGCATGTGTGCCATTGTGGCCATCTCCCCCCGTCCCCCCAGTACCTGGTGATTACTCACCCTGTTGCCATTGTGTTGTGTCCTGTCGAGCAGTGTCCGGTGTCCCGACTCCTGCCACGGTGTCCACACTGATGACTGTCGACACCAGCTCCTCCATGTCATCCAGCTCCAGCTGTGGCGCTGGGCTCCCGCCTCCAGTCTGCGTTGCTGCCTTCTGGTTGGCTGCGAGTTTCTCCTTGGTCTTGCGCTTGATGTCATTCCATCGCCTCTTGACCTCGTCCATTGACCTCTTGTGCTCTCCGACGGCGTTCACCTTGTCCACGATGGACTGCCATAATCCATTTTTGGTGCCCAATGACACATTGGAGGCGACGAACAGTTGTTGATGGTGTTCTATCACCTCCGTGAACAGGATCCGATTCTCCTGCAGACTGCACTTCATCTTCCTCTTCTTCTTGTCCTTGCCCTTCCCTGTCACCGTGGTCCCAGGCTGATTGTCCGGGGTACCTGTGGGGTTGCGCTCGTCCTCTGCGCCTCCATGGTTCTTCGGTGTTGGTCAGTTTGTGTTTGTGTGTTTTTTCTCCTTTTGTAGTGCTTTTCCCGCCTGCCGTGTGTGTATGGCAGGCCTGGCGCTGCTTATCGCTGATTTCCTCATCGCGAATGGGCTCATCGCACGTTTTTTGGTGTTGGAGTTTGTGTTTTTATCGCCGTCGCGGTGGTTGTATCGCGGACATTGTCCGCGGTTTCAGGTGACTATCGCATGGTACCGCAGTGTTGTAAATTCCACGTTCACACGGGGTTATTTTCCTGTGATAGGCTGTTATGTGCAAAGTTGCGTTAACATTTTCTGGTGATATTTAGCACACGTTCTTGTGAATATCCCCCTAGGTGTGTTATTCATGTATTTATTAAAAGAGCACAGAGAGCCGTCCAGCTACTGAGAGGCACAGGCAGTAACTGTCAACACGCGACAGGCAGAATACTTGTGCCACCTCATAACATTCCAAGTGACATCACATTACAACATGAACAATTATTATTATTATTATTAATTTCATTTGTAGAGCCACAGCTACCCATCGGGTTTCCCGGCGCTAAGCATGGGCATAGGCTGCTGAAGACACTAGACTTAGAATAGGTATGTTTTTAAATGTTTTCAGAACAGCATTAGAGAGGTGCAGTGTCATAGGGAGTGTGGTAGGGTGTTCCGAAGCCTATGACCTAGTTATGCAAATGAGCATCCACTGGACCGAGCCTGGCGGATTCTAGGCATACAATATAGATTCTGACGAGCTGATCTCAGTGTCCGGGAGGGGGGGTAAGGGGAGACCAGGTCCTGTACATACCTGGGTCCGAGTCCAGTCCTAGCTTTAAGCATGAAACTTGGGGCCAGATGTACGACCATTAAGTTTAGTGAGTCGCAAATAGCGCTAAATTGCGACTCGCAATTTGTGACTCGCTAAACTTAATGTACAACAGTGTCTCAGACACTGTTTGGAATTCCCAATGGGGTCGCAAATTGCATGTCTCATGTCTCATGAATATTAATGAGGATGTCGCAATTTGCGACCCCAATGGGAATGGCTACCACTCCCAGGGATGGTGGCCTACTGGGGTTAGGAGACCATCATGTCTGGGACTGCTTTTAAATAAAGCAGTTTTTTTAAAATGCAGCCTGTTTTCCTTAAAGGAAAATGGAATGCATTTAAAAAAGAAAAATGAAACTTTTCAGTTTTATTTTTTAAGGGCAGGCAGTGGTCCCTGGGACCACTGCCTGCTCTTAAAAAATATTCATGTTCCCATTCACAAACGGGAAGGGGTCCCATGGGGACCCCTTCCAGTTTGCGAGTGGTTTACCACCTACTTGAAGTAGGTGGTAAACTGTGAGTGTTTTGCAGCCGCAAATGCGGTCGCAAAACAACAGTACATGGTATGATGACTCGCTATAAGGAAGGGACGCCTATTCCTAATAGCGAGAGTCACAAATGCTATTTTGCGAGTCAGTGACTCGCAAAATAGCATTTGTACATGCTTGGATTAATTTTTTGCGGTCGCAAACGGGCCGATCTCCCGTTTGTGGCAGCAAAAGAGCTTTAAATTGTACTCTTTCCAATTGGCAACCAATGCAATTCACGAAGAATAGGAGAGGCTGGAGCATGTCTCGGGAGCCGAGCAAGAAGTCTAGCAGCAGAATTCTGCACAATCTAAAGGCGGCGGATGCAAGCCATGTCAGCACCCAGATACAGAACGTTACCGTAGTCCATTCTTGAGAGAATGAGTGTCTGAATCAGAGTTCTCTGTGCCAAGTGGGGAAGAATAATCCAGATAATTTTCATCACCCATTTCATTACTGCAAAGCAGGTGGATGCACCTTTGGCAGCTTGTGGACCAATAGACAAAGTTTCATCTAACCAGAAGCCTAAGCTTTTAACTTTGGGTATAGAGTAGGAGCTGTCCCCAGGGAAACAGGCCAGTGCTCAGGGCCCCACAGCTGAGGGTTCCTGCTCAGAACCATAACCTCGGTCTTATCACCATTCAGTTTGAGCGAGTTGCCTTCCATCCAGGAGGCAATTCGTCTGAGTCCGAGGTTTAGAGACTCAGAATGGTGTCCGTGATGGGACGACAAGGAGAAGATAATTTGAATGTCATCTGCGCAGGACAAGAGCCTCACCATGGCTGCAAGAGGGCGCACATAGAGATTAAACAACAGAGGGCTCAGTGCGGATACCTGAGGTACACCTGAAGTCTGGGCACAAGTCTCATACCTAGTATAAGAAGAGAAGACTTGGAATGATCTATCTTTCAGGAAAGAGGTCAGCCAAGCAAGGGCCATTCCCACTAGGCCAGCTGTCCTCAATCTGTCCACAAGGATGGGATGAGACACCGTGTCGAATGCCATGCTGAGATCCAACAGAATCAGAGCGGCTGTGCTACCCTCATCTAGAAGACGTTTTAGGTGTTCTGTGGCCCCCAGGAGGGCGGTCTCCGTGCTATGTCCTGATCTGAACCCGGATTGAGATGGGTGGAGAAGTTACTGGGCTTCCACAGTTCTGCATTCTGTCCATCAATTGTTGTTTTTGTTGTTTTTGCATTTGTCACCCCGAGTGGGACGGGTATGCCCAGACGTGGGTCCCGATGCTCTCCATGCCGCTGGAGTCAAGCTATCCTGGCTGAAGAGGGGTGAAACCCCGAAACCGGTCCTAGGATGCTTGTTTCCAGTCCAGGGAGGACCTGGCCTTGCAGTTCGGGCTGGACTGTTCCCATAAGGCACAGGGTCAAGACTGATTTGCATATGGCTGGGTTCAAACTGGAATGGCATGGTGAGCAAAAAAACAATGGATTTAGGCCCAGATCTCTGTACTGGGGTGAATGTATGACATTGTTCTGCATTCTGTCCATCAATTGTTGTTTTTGCATTTGTCACCCCGAGTGGGACGGGTATGCCCAGACGTGGATCCCGTGCTCTCCATGCCGCTGGAGTCAAGCTATCCTGGCTGAAGAGGGGTGAAACCCGAAACCGGTCCTAGGATGCTTGTTTCCAGTCCAGGGAGGACCTGGCCTTGCAGTTCGGGCTGGACTGTTCCCATAGGGCACAGGGTCAAGACTGATTTGCATATGGTTGGGTTCAAACTGGAATGGCATGGTGAGCAAAAAAACGATGGATTTAGGCCCAGATCTCTGTACTGGGGTGAATGTATTTCATTGTTCTGCATTCTGTCCATCAATTGTTGTTTTTTCATTTGTCACCCCGAGTGGGACGGGTATGCCCAGACATGGGTCCTGTGCTCTCCATGCCGCTGGAGTCAAGCTATCCTGGCTGAAGAGGGGTGAAACCCCGAAACCGGTCCTAGGATGCTTGTTTCCAGTCCAGGGAGGACCTGGCCTTGCAGTTCGGGCTGGACTGTTCCCATAGGGCACAGGGTCAAGACTGATTTGCATATGGCTGGGTTCAAACTGGAATGGCATGGTGAGCAAAAAACGATGGATTTAGGCCCAGATCTCTGTACTGGGGTGAATGTATGACATTGTTCTGCATTCTGTCCATCAATTGTTGTTTTTGCATTTGTCACCCGAGTGGGACGGGTATGCCCAGGCGTGGGTCCCGTGCTCTCCATGCCGCTGGAGTCAAGCTATACTGGCTGAAGAGGGGTGAAACCCCGAAACCGGTCCTAGGATGCTTGTTTCCAGTCCAGGGAGGACCTGGCCTTGCAGTTCGGGCTGGACTGTTCCCATAGGGCACAGGGTCAAGACTGATTTGCATATGGCTGGGTTCAAACTGGAATGGCATGGTGAGCAAAAAAACGATGGATTTAGGCCCAGATCTCTGTACTGGGGTGAATGTATGACATTGTTCTGCATTCTGTCCATCAATTGTTGTTTTTGCATCCACAGAGGTAGTAAGGCATGCATTTATATGTTTTTCTAAAGTTTGAGAAAAGAGGGGCAGCAAGGAGATGGGTCTGTAACTAGCCCAATTAGTAGGATCAAGATTGAATTTCTTTAGAAGTGGAAGGACCATTGCATGTTTCCATGACCGTGGAATGTAGCCTTCATGGAGTGAGTAGTTGAGCAAATCTACTACTACTTGTAGCAGATCAGAGTCTAAAAGCCATAGCATTTAGACTCGGGAGCGGGTCTAAATGAGAGCCTGATTTAATTGATTGTAGGATAGACAGAAACCCAGCGAGGTCCAGGTGGGGCCATGTCTCCAATTTATGAGCCGAGCCTGGCATGTGGTGGGAAGACTGCACGTTAGAAGGAGGAGGCATCTGGGTTGCGCTATCCAAGTCCTCCTTGTGTAAGCCTGTCCTAATATTAGCCTCTAATTTTGCTTGGATAGTGGCTACCTTGTTCTCAAAGAACCATGCTAGTTCTGTACATTGAGACTGAGACAGGAGGGTGTGGAGGACAGTTTACTAGGGTTAGGCCGTTCTTTGACGACATCATAGAGTGTCTTAGAACAGTTCTGCACCTTTGAAATTTTGCCTGGGTAATAGGATGCTTGTGCTACTCTACAAAGAGCATGATATTTATTAATTGCAGTTTTGTATTTAATTTTGGCCTCTAGATCCTAGGTTTTCCTCCAAAGTCTTTCGAAGCCCTTCTAGTGTTTTTTTTCTAGGTGAGGCATATCAATAAACCGCAGGGCTGGCGGATGCGGCCTGACTGTGGCCTTAGCTGTTAGAGGGAGAGTGGACTCCAAAGTCTCTCCAATCCAGAGGTCTATTAGAGGCTGATCAGCTTCAATCTTCTGCGTTAGATTTGGGTTGGAGTTGCGTAGTAGTGTGTTCAGAGCTGGGGCGTCTAATTTGTACCAGTTCCTGAACAAGTCTTAGATTTAGGGGGCCTGCAGAGGGTTGGGGTGGCTTTCTAATTAAAAAAGGAACAGCCATATGCTCAGACCAAGAAAGTGGAATAGGTGATGCTGTCAAGAGATCACATATTAGAAAATATGGGATCCAAAGATGCACCGCCTCATGCGTGGGAGCAGAATTCCAAAGGGCCAAGTTGAGTACGCTCAGTATTGAGAACAATAATTCCACTGACATCACCACACCTCCCCTCTTTTTAACCAAAGTATTTTTGTGCACATTACCTAGAGAAAAACTGCAAGACATTTATCAGTAAATACAATCCCCACATAAGTCTTAAAAGAAATAAGGAAAATGTAATAACTACTATAATTCAACTTTAAACAAATTAAACTTTAAACATAACACCATTTAAAAAAAAAACCCACATATCACTCTTGAAGAACATCTGATGTGACATAATCATGGAATTTGCTTGGTCTAACACGAACTCGTGTACTTCTTCTGTTTGTTAGAATTTTACCATTGTCATTCGTAGGGACATAAACTTCCTGATGCTTACACTCAGATCCATTTACACTTTTGAAATGTATACTAGGGTCCAGGGCCACATGAGAAGAACTCCACCAGATCCAATTGGACAATTTCATCGCATTCCTACGTATCTCACATACTTGTTGTGGTTCCTGAAACTTAGACAAACCTTGTCATACCAATGTGGGATTTTTAGCTCTAAGCCAATCACCAATTTTCAATCTAGGTGTTTTACTACAAGTTTTAGATTCACATCTTTTCTCATTGACATCATTCGATTTTCTACTTGCTAACTCCCACACTTGCTTCATATTGCACCCTTCATGGAACATTTTGCCCATCAAAAACGGTCACATCTCTGTGGAATCTTTCCTACCCCTCATGAGCTCAAATGGACTCATGGTTGTAGTCACATGGGGTGTTGTGCCTATTATGGCCTGAAGTACACATATATTGCTCCTATAGGCTGCTTGCACACACTCCACCAACTCTTTGTTGAACCACTCTACTTTACCATTGCTTTGTGAGTGATAGAGAGGGGTCCTGGTGTGCTTAATACCACAAGTATGTAAGAATTGACTAATTTCTTCTGAAACAAATTGAACCCCATTATCTGTCAGAATCTCCTCAGGATAACCTTCCCAGAGGAATATTTTATTCAAGCAATTGATCACACTCTTTGTAGTTGGAAAGTTTATGGGTTCCACTTCAACCCACCTAGATAGATGATCTACTATGACTAGAAAATATCTCATGCTGTGAGGCAGAATGTGAAAAGGTCCTAGAAAATCCATTCCCAACTTCTGCCAATCCCTTTCAGGCAAAGAAACAAATGACTCAACAACCCCCTCAGTGACCAATGTTTTATCACTGGAAGTACATCTCACACACCCTTGTACAAAATCATCAATCTGGGTATCCATTCTTGGGCACTATTAAAAATCTAGATTTTTCTTTTTGTAATGGTAGACCCTAAGTGACCTACATGAACTGCAGAAACTGTTTTCAGTCGCAAGCATTCAGGTGAAACCAGTTTGTCTCTCCTAACC
This sequence comes from Calotriton arnoldi, assembly GCA_963921515.1. Classification (NCBI taxonomy): domain Eukaryota; kingdom Metazoa; phylum Chordata; class Amphibia; order Caudata; family Salamandridae; genus Calotriton; species Calotriton arnoldi. The sequence continues at coordinate 1,540,854 of CAWUFW010002922.1, forward strand.
ACCTTACCTCAGTCAATGGACAGTAATTCAGAGACTTTCCAATACATTTGCAATTCTGGTGATAGATTCTTCTCTTTAGGCCAACCCTTTCTAATCAAGGATGTAACGTCTTTTAGAACCATATCACTACCCACAGCATTTATCCACTCTTTTTCGCCAATAGACAGATGGCTTTCATTGATGCAGGCCTCAAAACATTCTTCAACTTCCATCGCCCAATCTTGCTCCTCAGTAGCTACAATGGGCACTCAAGATAGGCAATCCACCCTACAGTTTTTTCCCCCTGAAATGTATTCAACTGTGAAAGTGAATTCTAGAAGCTTGGCAGAGCAGCAGTAGTGTGTTTGACCTTTTTACCTGAATAAATGTCAACTAGAGGTCGATGATCCGTCTTCAATACAAAAGGTCAATCCCACACATATTGCTTAAACTTCTCAACATTCCACACATACACCAGAAGCTCTTTCTCTATGACGGAATATTTACTTTCCACAGGATACAGTGTTCTTGAAGCAAACCCCACTGTGTATTCGTTCTTACCTTTAAGATCAAAGGGAATGAATCACTTGTGTCAGTAAACCAGAGTCTCACATGGATTGTATTGGAGACCCTCAACCACAGAACCACTTTGTGTGGTATATCTTGATTCTCCACCAATGTGGTTAGGGGGATAGTATTATCATAGGGCCTATCACTTGAGTGTTCCGTTCTCCAAGTGATCGAATGTCCTCCACCTGGAGGGAGACTGGTAGAATAGCGACAGTCGTGAACAGAGGTTAAAAATATAAATTTTCCTGTGTATGGCGATTTATTGCACAGGAAAATGCTAAGGTTAAAAAAGATGGTGGTGTTGAAGTGGGTGAGTTCGTGATACACAACACCTAGTGAGCGGTCAACATGTTTTGGCCCAGTGTTGCCCCTACGGGTCGTGTGGCCTTCATCAGGACCAAAGAGGATGAGGTCTGAAGTTTCAGAGCTCTCCAAGCATGAGTGACTTAGGTAATCTCACCTACCACTCTTTGTTATGTAGGCACAGACTTGGCCCATAACTTAAAATAAAGGGGAAATGTCCTCCATGAGGCGCAGGAAGAAAAGGCATTCCTTTGTGTAGAGTGTCTCTCAGCCAGCACTGCTGCAGTCCTCTTTGCCTCGAAAGCAATACATGCTGTCGCAGTTCCTCTGATCTGTTACTAGTGTGATATCGTAGTAAGCCTGATCGGCTCCAAGTTATCCCTCAGCATCCCCCATCCAACTAAAACACCAGCCCCAACCATTTCCCCCATACGCGGCAGTGCTTGGCCAGACAGCCTCTCGCTTCGTAAATGGGTTTTTCTTTCGTTGCGCACCAGTCGACTCCCCTACGCCATTTGGTGAGACTAGGGGGGCAGAATCTTTCCACGCCGCTGCTATATCGCGTTTGGCTACTATAATCACCGTACCGAGAATAGTTTGTCTGCCCATGTCCCATCTAGACCATCTCTGACACCCAAGAGTAAAGCCAATGGGATGAGTGGGACCTCCCAACCCAGGATGGTGCTCAGTTCTGACACCACCTTTCCCCAATATAAGGTTGGAGGGCCACAGGCCCATACCATGTGGTAGAAATCAGCAGGCTCTGCCTGGCACCGCAGGCATATGGGTCGGCCAGAAGCCCTGCTCGGTGCAGCTGGGCTGGGGTCAAGTATGCACAGTGGAGGTAGTTGAGCTGGATTAGCCTGAGTCTGGTGGAAATAGTGGCAGTATGAAGGGTCATCAGAGCATACCTCCAGTCCTCCTCCTCCAAGGGGTGCTGGAGGAGGAGGACTGAGGAGGACCCTCTGAGGTGGTCGAGTGAAGTAGGGGAGTTATTGACTAGTGAGCGGTAGATCTTGGATACCCCTCCCTTTCCAAGGTCTGCCATCAGGAGCTGGGCCTCCAGGGGACTAAACACAGGCATGTAGGGGGTGAGGGCGTGCCAGAATTGCAGGAACTTATAGAACTGTAAGGGGTGCAATGCATAAGAGTTTTGTAGGTCTTGGAAGGAGCACATGTGATCTCCTTTCCATAAGCCCCCAAGCTGTGAGATTCCAATCAGGTCCCACTTGCGAAAGACCTCCAGTGTCCCAACCTCACCAAGCCAGGTGCTGTCCCATAAGGGTGTTTGCAATGTCAGTTTATTGTCCCACTGTGTGTATCACAGCGCGGAGCGCCAGACGACCAAAACTGCCCTGGTGATTGCGGGAATTGCGTAAGGGATCGAGGCTCCGTAGAGCATGGACTGGATCCAAGAGAACCCCAGACTCTCTAGTTCAAGTTGGTATGCCGGGTCAGACCAGCAGCCAGTGTATCAATCGTGTATCACCAGGAGGCGAGTGGCCAGATAGTATAAGAAAAGGTTGGTCATGCCCATTCCACCATCGTATGGGGTCTTTTGACAGGAGAGGAGGGCCATGCGTGGTCTCGAAGTATCCCATAAAAAGGCCGTGGTCATGCCATCCAGCACTCGGAACCATCCACGAGGGAGGTGGAGTGGATGGTTCTGAATAATGTAGAGAAACCGGGGGAGTACCATCATTTTGAATAATGCAACTCTACCCATCAGGTTGAGGGGAAGGAATTGCCATTTGAGGAGGTCAGTCTTCGTTTTCCAGAGCCGGAGATTAACGTTGAGTGACCAAGTGAGTTCCGGGAGCAGTGCCACCCAAATACCTAAATATTTAAAGGAGAGACGTTTTATGGGGATGGTCGCCTGCCACTCTATACATTCCCTGGACATGTGTAGTGGGACTAATGTTGACTTGGCTGGGTTTAGGCACAGACCTGAAGCCGCCTCAAAGGAGCCAAGGAGCTGAAGGCTTCTGGGGCCTGACTGAGCCGGGTCCGCAAGAAAGAGCAGAACGTCATCCGCATAACGAGCGATGCGATCTTCATATGCCCCCGGCCAGCTCCATCCCTGGATCTGTACGTCTGCCCAGATATGGTGGGCCAAGGGCTCAATGGCAAGGGCAAAGAGGAGGGGTGACAGAGGGCACCCATGCCTTGTCTCCTGCCGGATCGGAAAGATGTCTGAGAGAGCTCCATTTATGAGTACCCGTGTGGAGGGGTTAGAGTATAATACTCGCACTGGATTACACAAGTGGTGTCCCGTGCCCACCGCCTCCAGTACCTCCTCCAAATATCGCAAATCGACCGAGTCAAAGGCTTTTTGACGGCGAGCATTAAGAGGGCTAGGTAAGGAGTGAGAAAGTGGTGGTGAGCCAACCCCGAGTGAAGACGCCGTATGCAGTGCCTTGTACTGCGGCGTGGCATGAAACCGAACTGGTCCGGGTGGATGAGACTGCTAAAGACCGCTTTTAGGCACATGGCTAGGACCGTCGTGTAGATTTTGGCTTCTGTATTAATTAATTAGATATGGCGGTACGCTGAGCAGGAGGTCAACGGGAGCTGTGTTTTGGGTATAACCACGATCGTTGCCATGTCCATCTCCGGCAGAAAGGCTCCCGTCTCCACCACTTCCCCATACAGTGCATGCAAGTGAGGTATCAGAGTGTCACGGAACGCTGTATAATATTCTGCTGGGAACCCATCGGGCCCGGGCGTCTTTCCAGTTGCGATCAAGGAGATTGCCTACTTTGTCTGCCGTGATAGGTTGGTCCAGCAGGGTCTTTTCTGACGCTGTTAGGCGAGGGAGGAGAGTAAGGTCCAATGGCCTGGGGCTGGGACTATGGAGCCGGTCAGCCTTGTAGAGCCAGGGGTAATAGGTTGCGAAGGTTTGGGCGAAGGATGCAGGCTTGCGATGGATTCGACCTTGCTGGTCAAGAACCTCTGGGACTATTCGGTTCACCAAGTGTTGGGAAGCCAGCCAGTGCAGTAGTTTGCAATTTTTGTCACCCCATCTATAAACCCAGGAGACAGAGGACCTCCACAAAAGCTTTGCCGACTCAAGCGATACGTGTTTTATTTCGTCCCGTAGGAGTTCGAGTTGTGGGGTTTCTCTCTCTGTTTCTGCCCCGGTGGCGGTCTGCTCCAGGTGGGTCGCCTGGGCTTCCAGGATGGTGAGCCAGCTCTCCCTTGCGAGTCGTTTGGCTTTGAGATGCTCCTTAGCGAGACCTCGAATCGTGGCCTTGCTATCCTCCCACAATGTACCTTGCGAGCGGACTGAGTCTTGGTTATCCTGGAAATATTGTTTGATATCCTTCTCTAATGTGCACAGAAACTTATCATCCTGGAGAAACCAGGTGTGAAGTCGCCAGAGGGGGTGCAAAGAGTACCAGCAGGGCACCCCACTTGGAGAAGGAGGGGTGAGTGGTCCGATATGCCTTGAGGGAGGATACGGACATCCGTTACCGCACGACAGTTGAAGGCCGGCATGAACAGCAGGTCGATGCACGCATGAGTATGATATGCAGCTGAAGTGTGAGTGTATTGCCGCGTTCTGGAGTTCCTTCAATGTACTCCATACATCGCACAGCCCCATCTGTGTTGCCAACTCCATCATTTGCTTTGCCTGCTGAGTCCTGTGTGGGGATGGTGTGCCAGTGACGTCTAGGGTTGGCTGCAGAACTGCATTGAAGTCACCCCCAATTATCGTTAAGCCCGGGGGCAGGAAAGAGATGAGTTCCACTGCGGCATGCAAGATGGGCGTGAGGGTTGCTGGAGGCTCATAGAAAAAGACCAGGTTAATGTTCGGACCTTCTAAGGTCCCAGTGAGGGCCACGAAGCAGCCCTGCGGATCTCTGGATACGGTGGTGGGGGTGAGAGGGAGGGTACGGCGCAAGAGAATCGCAACCCCTCGGGATCCCCGCTCGAATCCGGAGTCCCAAACTCTGTCAAACCTGTGGCGGGCAAGGAAGGGGCACTGGTTACCCATAAGATGAGTCTCCTGGAGCAAAAGGACATCGGGGGCTAGTCGTTGAGAGTGTCACAGTACCGCTGTGCATTTTATTTTGTCAAGGAGCCCATTAACATTCCAGGAGAGAATCCTTAAGGGATCACCCCGATATTGGGTCATGGCCATAGCGTGCGCGCAGGGTTAGGGGGTAGCAGTAGTGCAGTCGGCGGGCCGGGGAGCCTGAGGCTGGGGCAGTTTGGAGGTCAAAGCAGATCACACTGATGGCAATGCAGGCATGCGTCTAATGTAGTGTAGTAAAGGCTGCGTCTAAGAAGCGGTCAAAATGTGTATTATCTACCGTCTATAAAGGGCTAAAAGGGTGGGAGACTAATGCTTTCAGCACCAGAGGCAAATTCCATAAAGGATATCATGTTTTCACCAAAGGCCCAGCCAGAGAAAAACTGTGCAACAACCATGGGACCAAATCCTTGGCATCGGCCAAATTACCCCAAGGAGACCTGAATGCTCAAATAGGCGCACACTGGGCAATCATGGTGGAAACTGACGGTCGCTTTTCAAAACCTTCCCACAAAAACTGCAGAACATCATTCAGATGACATTCAAAAGGAGAAAGCTTTAGAGGCACACACCACCTTTGAAAACTGCCCCAATGACTCTCATAAGATTTGAAAGTGGACGATGTTTGGGACTGCTCAATTGCTTCTGCTAAATAGGGGGGCAGGTCCTTCTGCTGCATTCCCCTCCTTTCAATTTCTATACCAAGAGGCAAAGCCTCTGTAGAGACAGGAAGGGGGATGCCCTGAGAGGGGAGGGAGAACACAGGATCCACCAAGGACCCTGGACTGCTAGGGACTTGAGCATGGGAAACCATGAGTGCCTGGGCCAAACCAGGACCACCACTGCCATCCCCCTGGGCTCTCCCAACAGTCTGAACAACAACCTGGGAATCAGAGGAACAGGTGGAATGCATACAACAGCTGATCTGGCCAAGGCAGAGTCAGATTGTCCACCCCTATGCACCCTCCTGCGGATTTCAGGAAATAATGCTGGGAACCTAGATAGGTCCAGGAAAGGCACACCAAACCTCTCGCACATCTGATGAAAGCCTGCCCTGGTGAAAGACATATCCTGGGAGGAGGGGAATCTGGCTGAGGGAATCTGCCACCCCATTGTCCACCCCTCTGATATGGACCACCACCAGAGACTATAAGTGAATCTCTGTCCATTGAAACAGCAGGCAGTTACTGTATTTTAGGAACTGGATCTGGTACCTACCTGATCACATAAACTACCATCACCACATTGTTTATCTGACTACCAGGTTGCACCTACAAGATGCTGCTAGAACCACATTACTGCCCTGTAAACAGCCATGAGTTCCCTCCAATTGGAGGAACATCTGCTTTCTTGCAGAGTGCACTATGCCTGCAGCAACCAGTCCCTCAGAGTGGCCCCGTAACCGAAGGAACTGGCATTCATGGTGAGAATATTCAGAGGATCCTGCTGAAGAGCGTTCCCCTGAATAGAGAAACTGGCAGATGCCACAAGCTTAACTCCCTGTCCACCACTGTAGTCACCAGAACCATAACTTTGGAATCTCCCGACTTTAGGCCCCGAAAGAAATGCAGATGATACCACAGACAGTGAAGATGAAAATGAGCCCAGAGCACTGTGAAGACCGCTGTTGCCATGTGTCTTAGAAACGTCAGCCACTGACGCACTGAGAGGGATCAGCACCTCATCACTCACAGGGAGAGGGACCTCATGCCTGCTGTTCTAGCATCCGGAAGGAATACTCTGTTGCAATCCATGTGAAACCTGGCCCCTATGAAAGTCAGGTCACTTGTAGGAGTCAACTGACACTTACTGTGGTTGAAAAGAAATCAATGAGTGACACCACAGCAAGGTAAGATCCTTTGACAATTGCTCCCTTGTGGAAGCATGCAGGAGTCAGTCATCTAAGTGAGGATATAAGTGAATCCCTTGCAGATAAAAAGAGGCCACCAAAGTGAAAACTCAAAGGCACTGACTTCAGTCCGAAGGGCAGTCCCCGGAACTGAAAATGCCTCTTCTTGATACAAAATCTGAGATACTGCTGATGTTAAGATGGATAGGAACATGACAATAGGCATCCTGTAGATCCATCGTATACATGAAATGGCCCTTGACCACCAATGGAATTACCCTCTTTAGTGTCTCCATTTTGAAGGGCAGGTTCTGTATGAATCTGTTGAGGGCTTTGAGATCCAACATGATGCGAAAACTTCCTGTGAACTTCTCCACTAGAAATACTATTGTTAAAACCCCTTGCCCCTCTCTGCCTGGGGAACTTCTGAGAAGAGATTTGATTCTTTGACAAAGGGCCAGTCTTTTACTTCTTTGGAGGGCCATGTAGTTGGTTTGACCCCGAAGTCTTTTAGGAGAGAGGCAAACTCTATCTTGTACCTTTCTCAGAGTACATCGAGATCCCATGTGTCGGACGTACATACCGTCCACTCGCTAGAAAGTGTTGGATCCTACCTCCAACGTCCACGTCTGGACATACCCATTCCACTCGGGGTGACAAATGCAAAAAGAACAATTGATGGATAGAATGTTGAACAATGCCAACATTCTCCCCAGTACAGAGATCTGGGCCTAAAGCCATTGTTTTTTTGCTCCCCATGCCATTCCAGTTTGAACACAGCCATATGCAAATCAGTCTTGACCATGTTCCCCATGGGAACAGTCCAGCCTGAACTGCCAGGCCAGGTCCTCCCTGGACCGGAAACAAGCATCCTTGGACCAGTTTCGGAGATTCACCCCTCATCAGCCAGGCTAGCTTGACCCCAGTGGCATGGAGAGCATGGGACCCACGTGCTCTCAGCGATGTCAGTGCCGGAAGCCCTGAAAAGAAGAACATTTGCACCAAGTACAATCCTGCACCAAAACAAGCTATGGATGTGGAAGTTCATACCCACACCAAGGGCCATGTCCAGCACAAGGAAAAAGATGCTCGGCATGCAACAAACGGAACCACTTTGCAAAGGTATGCTGCTCAGCATCCCAGAAAGGACAGGAAAGGAAGCCTGTCAATGCTATGCACGCTTCGAACATCCCAGAGGATGAGGAAGACATGGATGATAATGACATCAAGGGGGTGGTCCATGTCATACATGCTATGCAACCAGGTGGATATCTCCAAAAATGCATCCTGAAATGTAGTGTTCTCCTCGCAGGACATTGAGTGCAGGCGCTGATTGATACCGGAGCATCCATCAACATTATGGCGCACTCAGTAATGCAGAAACTCCCTGTTAGACCTGGCTTTTTCAGCGGGTTTATCCCCAGACTTTTTGCTTTTTGGCCTCCTGTTTGTGACCCTGTTTGTGTTGGTTTTATGACTCTGAGAACTTTACCACTGCGGATCAGTGCTAAAGTGCATATGCTCTCCCGGTAAATTGTGACTATGGATTGGCATTTCCATGATTGACTTGTTTGACTTACTACTAAGTCCATAGTACAATGCACTGTGTGTGCCCGGGGCCCATAAGTCAAATGCTGATAGTGGGCCTGCAGCACTGATTGTGCCACCCACAAACGCAGCCTTGCAAAAGGTTCTCAGACCTGCCATTGCAGTGTCTGTGCGCAGTTGGTACTGCCATGTCGACCTGGCAAGTGCACCCACTTGCTAGCCCCTAACCTTCCCTTTTCTGATGTGAGTCACCCCTAAGGTAGGCCCAATGTACTCCTGTGGTCAGGGTGCAGTGTCTGTGAAAGGTAGGACATGTTTTGAAGTGTGTGACATGTCCTGATAGTGAACTACAGGAAATTTCGTTTTTCACTATTGAAAGGCTATCTGACCCATAGGATAGAATGGGAGTTTACTTATAGCATCTTATAAATATAACTTTCCATTGGGACAAGATAGGAAGATAAAGTTTAGTATGCCTGACCTCAGAATCTAAAGATGCATCTTTTAGTAAAGATGATTTTTACATTCTGTGTTTGAAAATACCACTTTTAGAAAGTGGGTATTTTCTTGCTTAGCCATCTTGTGTGCCTCTGCTGGTTTGTGGATTGACTGTCTGGCTTTGTAGTGACAGGGGCTGGGGATGTGCACTCACTGTAGACAGCCACTGGGGGGTTAAAAATGTGTCCTGCCTTTCCTGGTTGTGTCAGGGCTGGGCTGAATAGACCTGGGCTGCATTTAGAGTAGGGTAGGAGATTTCTTTTCACCTGTATGGGCCTGGTCTGCCTTACACAATGCTGTCTCCACCTCCAGCCGGGAAGGTGCACCAGAGAGGATAGAACTGGTTTTGACTGAGCACAGAGCCTCTCTGACACCAGAGAACAAAGAGAAATGGACTATAAATGTTGGGGCCCGGACCCCGGAACTTTAGATTACTTCTGGAATTCAAGGAGAACCTTTGCCAAGGAGAAGAGCTGGAGAAACTGAAGGAGAAGTACTGCCCCTTTGCTGTATGCTGTCTGGGGTTTGCCTGCAGTGGCTGTTTCTGCCAAGGAAAGGACAAGGACTTTGCTGTGTGCTGTGTTCCTTGTAGGAAGCTGGTTCTGTATATGCTATACCAAAGCGAGGTATAGTGTGCACAGAGTCCAGTGGAACCCAAAAGGTAGGCAGAGGTAAAGTTAGATAGCACCTCACTCTCTATTTGTGGTAGTGTGGTCGAGCAGTAAGGCTTTATCAGAGGACAGTGTTAAGCATTTGTTGTACACACTCATTCAGCAAATGAATTCACACACTCAAAGACTGAACTTCAGACCAATTGTATTTGTATAAAAATATTCTTTTAGGTATTTCATTTCCTAGAACCAAGCAAGCCTGGCACAGGTAAGTGATAAGTACTTTGCAGTAAATACACAGTTTGTAACACAGTTTGGATTGCAATTGTAAATGCACTTTGTTTTGACTTACAGTATTGTTTCTGAGAAATGCAATGCTTTGTAAATACATTACATATACTTTGTATAGGATTTGCAGTAAGATTACAGGTAAATTACTTTTGAGATTACTTTTCTTACACAGTGTAGTATACCTGGATACTACACTGGGACATTTCATGTAGACAGGTAAGTAAAATCGTTTTTGTTAGTTAGTACAATTTTAACAAATTTCTTTCGGTTTTCAAACTCCACACTTAACCCCTTCGGTGCTCATGAGCTGGACTCGTCATGGCACACAGTGGGCGTGTGCTCATGACGAGTCCAGCTCGTCATGGCACCCACCCACGGGGGAAGCGCTGGCGCTCCCCCCGTGGGACGCCGATCTGGGTTTTTTTACCGGGGAAGGCAGGGGAAGCCCTTTCCCTGCCTCCCCCGCCCCCCTGTACACGTCATTGGAGGTTTCCCTTTCTTCCCCGACGCGCTGGAAGCCATTTGCTTTCAGCGCGTCGGGGAAGAAACAGGTGAGTTTTGGCTCTGGGGAGAGGGGTATTCAAACAAAAGAGGCATTGGGGGAAAGGAAAGGGTTTTCCTTTCCCCGATGCCTCTTTTGTGCATTCCTGCTGCACGATCATGCGATCGTGCAGCAGGAATGCCCACTAGCGCCAGGGATTTTTTTTTTTTTATATCTAAAGGCAATACTGCGTGCGGGGAGCGGCCCCTTAGGCAAGGGTCGCTCCCCTTATTGGGGGCATATTAAAATAACTTTGTCTGCCCCTGGGGGGGCAGATATTTGCATAATGTTTTTTAAAATATTGGCCCATTGGACCAAGAGTCCGTTTTGTGTGGGGAGTGGCCCCTTGGGCAAGGGTCACTCCCTTTGGGGGCAATATTTGTTTGTGGCTGTCTGCCCCCATGGGGGGGCAGATCTTCCAATTTTTTTGATAAGGTGCCCACTAGACCACCAGGGATTTATTTGTGGAGAGTGACCCCTTGGGCAAGGGTCGCTCTCCTTTGGGGGCAATATTTGTGGCTGTGTCTGCCCCCAGGGGCCAGATCGCCATGTTTTTTTTTTAATTAGGCCCACTAGACCACCAGGGATTTGTTTGTGGGGAGTGGCCCCTTGGGCAAGGGTCGCTCCCCTTTGGGGAGCATTAATTTGGCCGTTTCTGCCCCCCTGGGTGGGCAGATCAGCTGATTTTTTTTGTATGGCCACTAGGCCACCAGGGATTTATTTATGGGGAGTGGCCCCTTGGGCAAGGGTCGCTCCCCCTTGGGGGCATTGTTTGTGGCTGTCTGCCCCCATGGGGGGGCAGATTTTGCCATTTTATTTTATATTGGGCCCACTAGACAACCAGGGATTTATTTGTGGAGAGTGACCCCTTGGTCAAGGGCCGCTCTCCTTTGGGGGCAATGTTTGTGGCTGTGTCTGGTGGGCAGATCTCGCCATGTTTTTTTAAAGTTGGGCCCACTAGACCACCAGGGATTTGTTTGTGGGGAGTGGCCCCTTGGGAGAGCATTAATTTGGCCGTTTCTGCCACCCTGAGGGGCAGATCGGCTGATTTGTTTTTTTGTAGGGCCACTAGGCCACCAGGGTTTTTTTTTTATGTTGGGGAGCGGCCCCTTGGACAAGGGTCGCTCCCCTTTAAGGGAGGATGATTGTGGCCATTTCTGCCCTCTTTGGGTGGCAGAATAGCAGTATGTTTTTAGGCCCATCTGCCCCCAAGGGGGGCAGAAGCCACTAGACACCAGGTTTTTTTTAATTTGTGTGTTGTGGAGTGACCTCAAGGGCAAGGGTTGCTCCCCTTTTACGGGGGTGAATATTTTATTTATACTCTTAGGCCCACCTACCCCTTAGCTTGGCTGGTGGATTGTGTGTGGACTGGTGCATTATTTACATATGTGATTGTAATGTTTTTTTCTCCTTTTATTCTAGTGTAAAGCTTTTGATTCCTGTTTGCGGTTTCGACAGTGGTTGTTCTGCAGTTTTGCGTAGTTGCATTTTTTGGTAAGAATTTTTTTTGTTGTATTTACTCCAAATGAGTATTATTGTCATGTATGAATGAATTTTTTTGTAAGTGGTGTCATAATGGCAGCATATTTAGTTAGTGTTTTGAGCATGAAATTCTTTGCGATGTGTTTTGCATTGTCTTATGTGTAATTTTCTTTTCTCTTTCTTTTTTAGTGGGATATTGTTGATCCATACTGTGTCTGTGCAGAGTAGGTGGTGGTGAGTCTAGCTGCTTCTGGCAAGTGAGTGGTATCGTTTTGGAGTATATAGGTATTTCTGATATAGGTGCATTTTGTTTATTACTTATTTTACAAAGTGTTTGTTGTTGTTGACTTGTTTGACAAGTTACCTTTATTAGTAAGCATTATGGCTAGACGTAGAATGACTGCTCAGCAGGTGGTTGGTATGCTTCTTGAATCTTCCTCTGAGCAGGATTATGAGACTGACACTGCGTCTGAGGGAGAGGAGGGAGGGGAAGATTCAGGCAGTGAGTTTTCTCTCCACATGGAATCATCGGATGATGAAGGTACTCTCAGTGCAGATGAAGCTACTCTCAGTGCGGATGAAGTGCCTGTTTTAGAGGAGGATACTGCTGTGCCGATGGTGCAAGAGGCATCTGGATTGCAGCCTGAGGCTGCTAAGCTTCCTACTGGAAGTGCTGGACTCTGGGTTGATCCAAACATGGTGCAGCCGGTGTTGCCTGCCTTTAGTGGTGATGCAGGGTGTAGAGTGGATTGTGAACATTTTTGCCTATACAGTTTTTCAGTTGTTTATGGATGATGTATTTTTGGGTGAGATTGTTGAGCAGACTAATTTGTATGCTGAACAGTTTTTGAGGGACAACAGTGACAAACTTAGGCCCCACTCTAGAGCTACCCGGTGGACTCCCACAAATCTGGAAGAGATGAAGAAGTTTTTGGGTTTGACTTTATTGATGGGTTTGATAAGGAAGCCGTCCATGGCTTCATATTGGTCTACCAGTCCCTTGATGGCAACGGCCATATTTCCTGCAGTTATGACTCGTGATCGGTATTTACTTTTGCTACGGATGCTGCATTTTGTTGATAATTCTTTGGCGTTGCCACGAGATCACCCTGAGTGTGACCGTCTTTTTAAGATTCGGCCTGTTCTTGATCACTTTGTAGATCGAGTTTTAGAGATCTATACTCCAGGGAAAGAAATATCTATTGATGAGTCTTTGGTCTTGTTCAAGGGCCGTTTGGTTTTTAGGCAGTACATCCCTAGCAAGAGGGCACGCTATGGAATTAAGCTGTATATGTTGTCTGAGAGTAGGACTGGATATGTTTTTAATTTCCGTGTGTACACTGGTAGGGATTCCACTATTGACCCCCCTGGTTGTCCGTCCACTTTTGGAGTTTCAGAGAAAATTGTGTGGGATCTTTCTAGAGGACTGTTTAACAGAGGCCACCATTTGTACGTTGATAACTTCTACACTGCTGTGCAATTGTTTAAGGAATTGTTCAAAGTGGACACTTTTGCTTGTGGCACAATCCGCTCTAACCGTAAAAGTTATCCAAAAGAGCTTGTTTGCAAAAAACTTCAGAGGGGACAGTGCAGTTCCTTGCGTAGTGATGAACTACTAGCTGTAAAATTTGTGGACAGGAGGGATGTGTACATGCTGACTACCATCCATGATGAGAGTACTTCACCTGTGGCTGTTTGGGGTCAGATTGCTGAAGTGCGCAAACCTGTGTGCCTTTTAGACTACAATAAGCACATGGGTGGTGTTGACAGAGTAGATCAGAGGTTGGAACCTTACACTGCTATTCGTAAGGCTTACGTTTGGTATAAGAAGTTGGCCATCCATCTCTTCAATTTAGCAACTTTCAATGCTTTTGTTGTGTTCAAGGAGTGTTCTCCTGCGTCAAAGTTGACTTTTGTTCAGTTTCAGCAGTCTGTGATAGGCAGCCTTGTTGTTGTGGAACAGGCAAGTGTTCCTAGAGTTGGAGTGGTGGAGGATGTGGCTCGATTGAAAGATCGCCACTTTCCTGATTACATTTCTCCCACACCCTCGAAAGACTTTCCCGCTAGGAGATGTAGAGTCTGTTGGCGAAGAGGTACGCGGAAGGAGACTCGTATGTACTGCCCCGAGTGTCCTTCTAACCCTGGGCTGTGTGTGCCTGCTTGTTTTAGAGCGTACCACACGTAAAAGAATTTTTGGGAGCATCCATGAGTGGTAAAGTGAACTGCCTGGTCTGTATTGTTTAAATTTTGTTATTCTGTTTCAAGGTTGGCATTAGTGCAATGTATTTAGTTTCAGATTTTGTGTTAGTAGATTTGTATCTATTTGCAATTTGTTTGTGTTTTCTTTTTGTATAAAAAATCCTAAATGTGATGGCGGTGTGTGTAGGCTGGCGCTTGGCTGGTGGTGTGCGTGGACTGACGCTTGGCTGGCGGTATGCGTGGACTGGCGCTTGGCTGGCGGTGTGCGTGGACTGGTGTTTGGCTGGCGGTGTGCGTGGATTGGCGCTTGGCTGGCGTTGTGCGTTGACTGGCGCTTGGCTGGTGGTGTGCGTGGACTGGCGCTTGGCTGGCGGTGTGCATGGACTGGTGCTTGGCAGGCGGTGTGCGTGGACTGGCGCTTGGCTGGTGGTGTGCGTGTACTGGTGCTTGGCTGGCGGTGTGCGTGGACTGGCGCTTGGCTGGCGGTGTGCGTGGACTGGCGCTTGGGTGGCTGTGTGCGTGGACTGTCGCTTGGCAGGTGGTGTGCGTGGACTGGCGCTTGGCTGGCGGTGTGCGTGGACTGGTGCTTGGCTGGTGGTGTGCGTGGACTGGCGCTTGGCTGGCGGTGTGTGAGTAGTGACTTGCTGCTGGTCACTACACACACTGCTAGCTGAGCGCCACTCCACGCAATCCATCAGCTTGTGTGGTTGCTGTGTCAGGAATGTGGGCGTGTAAAAGTGATGGGCCCTTGAATGGCGCTGTCTGCTGGTGTGAGTGTTGTAATGTGATGTGCCCGCGGCTGGCGGTGTGAATGGTTTTGTATGTGTCACATGTATGAAAGGTGTATGAATGGCCTGTAAAGAGGTTGGTGCCTTGTCGTGGCTTTACAGCTCACGAGCTGTGAGTCAATGGTTCAGTTTCTCGTCCTTTCAATAATTAACAGTGAATTTCATTTTTGTGAAATGACTTGCTAATACAATTGTATATACTGAACCATCACTCACCCTCGTGCCAAATCCAACCAGTATGTGTGTGTGCTTGAGGATTAGATGGCTGTGCAGTAATATTTGTCTTTTTTGTCTTTCTGAAGCAGGGTGTACCTTGTCTTTTTTTGTGAATGTTGTAATGTGTTGGTTTCGTGCCTGGTGGTGTGAATGGTCTTGTGTGTATCACGTATGAAAGGTGTGTGAATGGCCTATAAAGCGGTTGGTGCCTTGCCGTGGCTTTACAGCTCACGAGCTGCGAGTCACTGGTTCAGTTTTTTGTCCATTTAATTATTGACAGTGCATTTCATTTTTGTGAAATCTCTTGTTAATAAAATTTTATATACTGAACCATCACTCGCCCTCGTGCCAAATCCAACCAGTATGTGTGTGTGTTTGAGGAATAGATGGCTGTGCAGGAATCTTTGTCTTTTTAGTCTCTCTGCTAAGGTGTACATTCCATCTAAGAATAACCTACCAACTGTAGATATTGTCGTAAACCCATGGGAGTACATGGTGATGTCTCTCTTGTGAATCCCAACAAGTTATTTTATCCACAATGTCCTGCAAACCTCAAAATGTCTGTCACATTTTCCTTGCAATATTGTGCCAAAATTTTCACGCTGCAGAAATAAACAACTAATTATCTCAAAACGACCTGGTTTTGCAAGGGGGGTCACCTGGGTCTTTGGCCCCGTGCTCGGCGGCCATCTAAGGAAACTTACCAAACCCACACATTTCTGAAAACTAGACACCCGGGGGCTTCCAGGGAGGTATGGCTTGCGTGGATCCCCCAACGTTTCCTTACCCAGAATCCCCTGAAAACCTCAATTTTAGCTGAAAAATTCACTTTTTTCACATATTTTTGTGTGGGAAAGATGTGGCATCACCGGGCTGACACAAATTTCCTACCACACAGCGTTCCCCCGGGTCTCCTGATAAAAATGGTGCCTCACTTGTGTGGGAGGCCCAAGTACCCGCGACAGGCAAGGGCCCAAAACGTAGTGAGGCGACATCAAAATTGCCTATCTCAAAACGACCTGGTTTTGCAAGGGGGGTCACCTGGGATTTTGGCCTCGTGCTCGGCGGCCATCTAGGGAAACCTACCAATCCCACACATTTCTGAAAACTAGACACTCGGGGGCTTCCAGGGAGGTATGGCTTGCATGGATCCCCCAACGTTTCCTTACCCAGAATCCCCTGCAAACCTCAATTTTAGCTGAAAAATTCACTTTTTTCACACATTTTTGTGTGGGAAAGTTGTGGCATCACCGGGCTGACACAAATTTCCTACCACCCAGCGTTCCCCCGGGTGTCCCGATAAAAATGGGGCCTCACTTGTGTGGGAGGCCCAAGTACCCGCGACAGGCAAGGGCCCAAAACGTAGTGAGGCGACATCAAAATTGCCTATCTCAAAACCACCTGGTTTTGCAAGGGGGTCACCTGGGTTTTTGGCCCCGTGCTCGGCGGCCATCTAGAGAAACCTACCAAACCCACACATTTCTGAAAACTAGACACGCGGGGGCTTCCAGGGAGGTATGGCTTGCGTGGATCCCCCAACGTTTCCTTACCCAGAATCCCCTGCAAACCTAAATTTTAGCTGAAAAAATTCACTTTTTTCACACATTTTTCTGTGGGAAAGTTGTGGCATCACCGGGCTGACACAAATTTCCTACCACCCAGCGTTCCCCCAGCTCTCCTGATAAAAATGGTGCCTCACTTGTGTGGGAGGCCCAAGTTCCCGCGACAGGCAAGGGCCCAAAACTTAGTGAGGCGACATCAAAATTGCCTATCTCAAAACCACCTGGTTTTGCAAGGGGGGTCCCCTGGGTTTTTGGCCTCGTGCTCGGCGGCCATCTAGGGAAACCTACCAAACCCACACATTTCTGAAAACAAGACACCCGAGGGCTTCCAGGGAGGTATGGCTTGCGTGGATCCCCCAACGTTTCCTTACCCAGAATCCCCTGCAAACCTCAATTTTAGCTGAGAAATTCACTTTTTTCACACATTTTTGTGTGGGAAAGTTGTGGCATCACCGGGCTCACACAAATTTCCTACCACCCCGCGTTCCCCCGGGTCTCCTGATAAAAATGGTACCTCACTTGTGTGGGAGGCCCAAGTACCCGCGACAGGCAAGGGCCCAAAACGTAGTGAGGCGACATCAAAATTGCCTATCTCAAAACCACCTGGTTTTGCAAGGGGGGTCACCTGGGTTTTTGGCCCCGTGCTCGGCGGCTATCTAGGGAAACCTACCAAACCCACACATTTCTGAAAACTAGACACCCGGGGACTTCCAGGGAGGTGTGGCTTGCATGGATCCCCCAATGTTTCCTTACCCAGAATCCCCTGCAAACCTCAATTTTAGCTGAAAAAATCACTTTTTTCACACATTTTTGTGTGGGAAAGTTGTGGCATCACCGGGCTGACACAAATTTCCTACCACCCAGCGTTCCCCCAGCTCTCCCGATAAAAATGGTGCCTCACTTGTGTGGGAGGCCCAAGTACCCGCGACAGGCAAGAGCCCAAAACATAGTGAGACAACATCAAAATTGCCTATCAAAAAATGTTTTGGGCCCTTGCCTGTCGCGGGCACTAGGCCGACCCACAAAAGTGAGGTACCATTTTTCTCGGAAGACTTTGGGGAACGCGGGGTGGGTGTAAATTTGTGGATCCACGCAGATTCCAGAACTTTCCACCACAGAAATGTGGGGAAAATGTGTTTTAAATTTTTTTTTTTAGGTTTGCAAGGGATTCTGGGTAACAGAACCTGGTGGGAGGCAGTCAAGTCACCCCATCCTGGATTCCCCTGGGTGTCTAGTTTTCAAAAATGTATAGGTTTGCTAGGTTTCCCTAGGTGCCGGCAGAGCTATGGTTAAAAACTACAGCTAGGCACTTTGCCAAAAAAGGGTCATTTTTCACTGCGAAATTGAGGTGTGTCCACGTTGCGTTTGCGCCGTTTCCTGTCGCGGGCACTAGGCCGACCCACACAAGTGAGGTACCATTTTTCTCGGAAGACTTTGGGGAACACGGGGTGGGTGTAAATTTGTGGATCCACGCAGATTCCAGAACTTTCCACCACAGAAATGTGGAGAAAATGTGTTTTTTTGCCAATTTTTTAGGTTTGCAAGGGATTCTGGGTAACAGAACCTGGTGGGAGGCAGTCAAGTCACCCCATCCTGGATTCCCCTGGGTATCTAGTTTTCAAAAAGTATAGGTTTGCTAGGCTTCCCTAGGTGCCGGCAGAGCTATGGTTCAAAAACTACAGCTAGGCACTTTGCCAAAAAAGGGTCATTTTTCACTGTGAAATTGAGGTGTGTCCACGTTGCGTTTTGCGCCGTTTCCTGTCGCGGGCACTAGGCCGACCCACCAAAGTGAGGTACCATTTTTCTCGGAAGACTTTGAGGAACGCGGGGTGGGTGGAAATGTGTGGATCCATGCAGATTCCAGAACTTTCCACCACAGAAATGTAGGGAAAATGTGTTTTTTTTGACAATTTGTTAGGTTTGCAAGGGATTCTGGGTAACAGAACCTGGTGGGAGGCAGTCAAGTCACCCCATCCCGGATTCCCCTGCGTGTCTAGTTTAAAAAAATGTATAGGTTTGCTAGGTTTCCCTAGGTGCCGGCAGAGCTATGGTTAAAAAACTACAGCTAGGCACGTTGCCAAAAAAGGGTCATTTTTCACTGCGAAATTGAGGTGTGTCCACGTTGCGTTTTGTTCCGTTTCCTGTCGCGGGCACTAGGCCGACCCACACAAGTGATGTACCATTTTTCTCGGAAGACTTTGGGGAACGCGGGGTGGGTGTAAATTTGTGGATCCACGCAGATTCCAGAACTTTCCACCACAGAAATGTGGGGAAAATGTGGGTGTTTTGCCAATTTTTTAGGTTTGCAAGGGGTTCTGGGTAACAGAACCTGGTGGGAGGCAGTCAAGTCACCCCATCCTGGATTCCCCTGGGTGTCTAGTTTTCAAAAATGTATAGGTTTGCTAGGTTTCCTTAGGTGCCGGCAGAGCTATGGTTCAAAAACTACAGCTAGGCACTTTGCCAAAAAAGGGTCATTTTTCACTGTGAAATTGAGGTGTGTCCACGTTGCGTTTTGCGCCGTTTCCTGTTGCTGGCACTAGGCCGACCCACACAAGTGAGGTACCATTTTTCTCGGAAGACTTTGAGGAACGCGGGGTGGGTGGAAATTACTTTATCCACGCAGATTCCAGAACTTTCCACCACAGAAATGTTGGGAAAATGTGTTTTTTTTTACAATTGTTTAGGTTTGCAAGGGATTCTGGGTAACAGAACCTGGTGGGAGGCAGCCCAGTCACCCCATCCTGGATTCCCCTGGGTGTCTAGTTTTCAAAAATGTATAGGTTTGCTAGGTTTCCCGAGGTGCCAGCAGAGCTATGGTTCAAAAACTACAGCTAGGCACTTTGCCAAAAAAGGGTCATTTTTCACTGTGAAATTGAGGTGTGTCCACGATGCGTTTTGCACAGTTTCCTGTCACGGGTACTAGGCCTACCCACGCAAGTGAGGTACCATTTTTCTTGGAAGACTTTGGGGAACGCAGGGTAGGTGGAAATTTGTGGATCCACGCAAATTCCAGAACTTTACACCACAGAAATGTGAGTAAAATGTGTTTTTTTTGACAAAATCTTAGGTTTGCAAGGAATTCTGGGTAACATAACCTGGAGAGAGGCAGTCAAGTCACCCCATCCTGGATTCCCCTGGGTGTCTAGTTTTAAAAAATGTATAGGTTGGCTAGGTTTCCATCGGTGCCGGCAGAGCTAGGGTTCAAAAACTACAGCTAGGCACTTTGCAAAAAAAGGATAATTTTTCATTGTGAAAATGTGGTGTGTTCACGTTGGGTTTAGAGCCATTTCCTGTTGTGGACACTATGCCTACCCACACAAGTGAGGTACCATTTTTATCGGGAGACTTAGGGTAATTCAGATTTGTAAAGCAACTGTTATTACCTATTGACTTTCGATGCATTTCTGCCTTCCAAATGAAAGACATTGTGTAAAAAGAAGTCATTTTAAAAATGACCGATAATTCTCATGCTAGTATGAGTATTCCCACTTTCGGAAATGTGCAAATATCTACTGTTTCTAAACTCTATATTTTGTTCCCATTTCCGAAATACATAGGTGTCTTTCATACCGATTTTTCCATGTATACATTTTCCCACAAAAATTGCTATATACCCGTTACATAATAAAAAGCCATTGCAAATTGCTGCTCAGTTTTTGACTCTGGGTTCGTCGGGTTCTTGGTGAACCTACAAGTCCTATATATCCCCACAACCAGTAAGGTCCAGCGGATGTAACGGTATATTGCTTTTAAAGAGCTGTCATAATTAGAAGAAGTTACAGGTGAAAACGTTGACACAAAAGGCTGTTTTTTTCAACTAATTTTCAATTTTTCCTATAATTAACTGTTAGTTTCTATAAAGAAACCTTGATGGATCTACAAAATGACCCCTTGTTGAATTCAGAATTTTGTCTACGTTTCTAAAATGTATAGCTTTCCAGGATCCATTATTGCTTTCATACCCATTTCTACCTTTAACTGGAAGGAGGTTGAAAGCACAAAAAATAGCAAAAATAGGCTATGTCCCAGAAAAATGCCAAAACTGTGTAAAAAATGTTGGTTTTCTGACAAAAGTCTGTCATTTCCTAAAATCTGGGAAAATGGTGATTTCAGCCCCACAAACCCTTTTTTGATACCATTTGCAGGGAAAAACCCAGACGCTTTCATTTGCAGCCCTTTTTTCCCATTTTTCCCAAAAAACCCAAAATTTAGCTGTATTTTGGCTAATTTCTGGGACCCCTCCAGGGGAATCCACAAACCCTGGATACCTTTACAATCCCCATGATGTTGGAAGAAAAGGACCCAAATTAGGCGTGGATACCTTATGTGGTCAAAAAGTTACAGGGGCCTTAGCGCGCACTACCCCAAATAGCCAAAAAAAGACTTAGCATAGGGGGGTGAAAAGGCCTAGCAGCGAAGGGGTTAAAAACGCTTCCAAGGAAAACAGTCAATGTTATCCTATGGAGGAAAATAGTGTTATCGGTTTTAGGGTAAGTATTCGATAGTGGGAGTTGAGGTTCAGGGGGTAGACTCAGGGGTCCCCAGGGTCAGGGATGCACTCTCGTTACACCCTCAGAGGCACTAGGGCGGCCGGGTGCAGAGTCCTGAGGCCCAATGTTATCCAATGGGGGATAGGGGGCCTCCGGTTGGTGGCTGCTGACGAGCAGGCCACTTGGTTGTGGGAGCAAAGCTCCTGGACTTTAGCTCAGGGCAAATGGGGAAACAAAGTTGCACCAGAGGTGCACCCTCAGCGGCACTGGGGCGGCCGGGTGCAGGGTGCTGTTTTGACGTCGGGCGCCCTGTTGTTTGCAATGGAGAACCTCCGGTTTAAAAAGGCACTGCAGGTTTGGGGACGAAGGTCTTCTGGGGGCCACCACCACTTCGAGAGGTAAGTTGGGGGTTGGTTAGGCACCGTCAGTTGGGCCACCCAAGGCCGTCGGGTGTCGGGTGCAGGGGTGCCTTTTAGAGTCGGATCTTCTTACCAGCTCCTGGTCGCGGTTGGGGGGACCTTCCGGATTTAGGCTGCAGGCGTCGGCTGGAGGTTTGAGGCAGGTCAGGGGTCACTGGATCTCGGGTTACGATCGCCAGGGAGACCTCCTCGTGGTGTTTGCCCACTCGAGCTCGGGCCATGGACAGCAGGTGCACAGTGGTGCGGATTCACGGTGTCAGATAGGAGTAAGAGATTGGAGTTGAACAAATCCGGTGTTCACGGGAGACACAGTCTTTGTGGTTGAAGGTAGGCAGGTCCTCTGGGGTTTTCGAGGTTGCTGGCTGCAGGACACACCGGGGTTTCGCAGGAGCAGGTTCGAGGTGGAGACAGGCCGGTAGGGCTGGGGCCAAGTCAGTGGGTGTCTTCCTCTTGTTAGCTTCGGCACGGCTGTTCGGTCCTTCTTCTTCTTTTCTTTTAGTTTCTTCTGGTCTGAGGAAGCAAGGTTCAGGGGTGCCCCTAAATACTAGATTTAGGGGCGTTACAGGTAGGTAAAAAGGTTGGGACCAATGGGTCCCTTCCCTGGGGTGGGTACACCCCCTATTATGCCACCCTCCAGTGGGAGGGGGGCATAAGCCTTTCCCAGGTTGGCTGAGTCCCCCCATCTGCAAGATGGCGAGGACTCAGAGCTGTGCTTCACCTCGCCTCCCCCACCTGAGGGGTGGAGTTGGCAGAGGTGGGCACACCTCTCCTCCTCACTTGTTTTTCCCGCTGGTTCTCCCGCCCAAAGTGGGGGTCAGAACCAGTGGGGACCAGTTGCTGAAAGCAGCAAGTGGCCTGGGGAAGCTCACAAAGGCGGCAAGTCTTTGAAGCTTCCCCTTCGTGGACCCTACCCATCCTGGGGGAGGAGGCTTGGCACCTCGTTCCAGGATGTGCATTGTTTCAGGCCCCCAAAAGCAGCAGGCTCTCAACCCAGGGGTCCAGAAACATGTCTGGTGGTGGCAGCTGAAAGCAGCCACTCAGCCTGGACACTAGTGGTAGGTCGTTTTTCAGGGGGCATCTCTAAGATGCCCTCTGTGTGCATTTTTCATTAAATCCCACACTGGCATCAGTGTGGGTTTAATGTGCTGAGAAGTTTGATACCAAACTTCTCAGTTTTCAGTGTAGCCATTATGGTGCTGTGGAGTTCATAATGACTAACTCCCAGCACCATATACTCTTAATGGCAGCACTCCACTTACAATGTCTAAGAATGGACTTAGACACTGTAGGGGCACAGGGCTCATGCACCTGTACCCTCACCACTGGTATAGTGCACCCAGCTAGAGGGGTGACTGATCTATGCCAGGGCAGTGGGTTGTAGGCATGGCACACAGGGATGTGTGCCATGTCGACTCTCCACTTAGGGGCCTATTACGATGGCGGTCGGAAAACCTCCCAGACCGCCATGGTAGCGGGAAAAGACTGCCCACATGGACCGCGACATCACCGCCGGTCGAATTACGATGACCCGCGGTCAAAATCCGACCGTGGCGGTCTGATCGCGGGCCTTAACATTGCGGCGGTTGCTGCTGCCCGCAGCACCGCCGCGATGCCGAAAGGTGCATGTCCTGC
Organism: Calotriton arnoldi; assembly: GCA_963921515.1. NCBI lineage: Eukaryota > Metazoa > Chordata > Amphibia > Caudata > Salamandridae > Calotriton > Calotriton arnoldi. The sequence goes on from CAWUFW010002922.1 coordinate 1,563,868, forward strand.
ATTTCCCTGCACTGCGTGGCAGGCACTGCACAGTGACTGCCACCTGGTACAGGGAAATGTAGGGGGGACCATGGGTACCCCCCCAGTGCACCCACACCCCCCAACATATTGGGGGCCCGCAATGGGCCCCCGGAAGACAATCTCCGCATGCCTTTCCATGGCAGTTTGACCGCTGAGGAAAGGCTGGCTACCGCGCCTGCTCTGCACCGCTACATTATCCCGGTCCTGCTCCGTCCGCCAGGCAGGAGTGCGGATGGCAACCGGCGGAATAGCGGCGGTCGGAATTTCCCACAGCCGCGGTCACCACTGCCATCCTAATTTGACCAGCGGTTTTCTTGGTTGCGATCGCGGGCGCCTACGGGGTAGACATCTGACCGCCATCGTAATAGACCCCTTTGTTCTGTACCAAGACACGCAGTCTGCAAAGGCAGTGTGTGTGTGTGTAATAGTACAGGGCCTCTAGAGGCGGCACAATACGTGCTGCAGCCCTTAGAGGTCTTCCCTGGTCACAGTGCCCTGGGTACCTGTGGTACCATTTACCAGGGGCTGACCTGTGGCCAGAGTTGGCAATTGGGTACAGTTTTGGGGAAAGAAAACAGGCCCTGGGAACCTGATTGGCAGGGACCCAGGGCACATCAAGTCAAAGTGCATCACTAGTCTGCAACAGAAACCCAGCTTCTCACACAAGCCCCCCCTCCAGCCCAGAGGCCAGGAGACTCAGCCAAAGCTGGGAGAGTCTTTCTAGTCTTTCAGGCGAGGAGGAGTAGAGGAAATGGGTTGAAAGTTACAGGGCCTAATCTGCCTTACATCCTTCTGTCCAGGTCAGTTCCTTTGGGGAGCAGGCCTACCTCAACAATTTCAGGACCTAATTCCCAATGCTCCTTTCCTAGCTCTTTAGTGTCTTCACCCCACCTTTTTAATTTGGGTTCATAGGTGCCTACCTCTGCAAATTTTAACTTAGCTAGGGCAAAGCCCAGCTTACCCACAGAGGTTACCCACAGCTTGAGCAACCCCACCATGGTCACTAAGGTCAGGGGGCCTAACTTGTTATTTGGCAGGGGGCTAGGCCACCATGCCAAGGGCAGTGCTGCCATGAAGGCTAACACCCAGCAGAGGCTACTGACAGCTGTCAGTGTTCAGAATCACACCATTGGCCCTTCACTGGTAGGTAAAGTGGCTAACTTACAGGCTTCTTTGGGTTCTGGAAGCCTGTCTGCTGTTTTAGGGTAGGGGGTCACTACACTTGTTAGTGAACACCCTTCTTCCACCCTCTGTTCTGCCAGCTGAGGAGCCACCAACTCAGGCTGGACAGTTGCCTGACTAGTCAGGGCTTTTTGTTGGCTAGGGGGAACTTCACCAGGGGCAATTTTGGAGTTCTCCCTTACTGGGGTAGAATCGACCTGGCCCACAAGAACTGTGGCTAACAGTTGTCCACATTTCCTACACTGACTCTTCTTTCTCTTTTGGGGCTTAGCTGCACTAACTGCAGGATGAGCCCCCCCATGTTTCTTGGGTGAGGTCTGGCATTGGACCAGTACCTCTCTTTGGCTCAGACCAACCTCTGGGTGGTCATTCCCAAGGAGACAATCAAGGGAGAGGTCTTTACTGACTACCACCTTTCTCCATCTAAGGGACCCAGCTATTTCTAGGAGCACTACAGCCACAGGTCTAACAGTGACACCCCCTGGGACAGCCCTTACTCTTTTTGTTTCCCCTGGGACATACTGGTTTGAGAGAACCAACCTGTCATGCACCACAGTGTGACTGGCACAGGTATCTCTCAGGGCAGTGGCTGGGATCCATTCACCAGTAGGTGGTGGAAATGTCTACTTCCCTCTGGAATCTGCAACTCACCTTTTGGGCCCAGTTTCCAGTTGAAGGCTAGGAGGACTTCCTCATCTGAGGAATCACCCTCCAAGGCTACACTGGCAACTCCTGGAGCTACACTAGGGGATTTGTTTTTAGGACAGCTAGGGTCCTTGGTGTGGTGTCCTGCCTTTTGACAGTTGTGACACCATACCTTGTTGGGATCCCAATTCTTACCTCAGTACCCAGTTTTGGTTTGTGAGGTGCCTTTGGGCCCACCCTCCTGGGCAGGTGCTTAGGGGGCTACCTGGGACTCCTTACTTTTATCTTTAAGAGGCTCACTGTCTTTCCTCTGGGGAGGTTTTGTAACCCCTCTTTTTTGGTCACCCCGAGTGGACGTCCTAGTTACCCTTGTCTTGACCCAATGGTCTGCCTTCTTTCCCAATTCTTGGGGAGAAATTGACCTAGGTCTACCAGATACTGATGCAACTTTTTCATCAATGCAGTTACTTAATATGCGTTCTTTCATAAACAAATTATAAAGACCATCATAATCTTGCACTTTGCTTCCAGTCAACCAGCCATCTAGTGTCTTAACTGAGTAGTCTACAAATTCCACCCAGGGCTGACTCTGGGTTTTCTGAACCCCCCTGAATCTATTTCTATACTCCTCAGTTGTGAGTCCAAATCCCTCAATCAGAGTTCTCTTCATGAGGTCATAAGACCCAGCATCTGCCCCACCAAGGGTCAGAAGTCTGTCTCTGCACTTACCAGAGAACAGTTCCCAAAGGAGTGCCCCCCAGTGAGTTTTCTTCACCCTTCTGGCTTCACAAGCCCTTTCAAAGGCTGTGAACCACTTGGTGATATCATCACCCTCCTCAAATTTAGGGACAATCCCTTTGGGGATTTTGGGATCCTAGGATCCTTCTTTTTCCATATTTTTTTAATTGCTGCCACCATCGATGGGTCCTAGGCCCATCTCTGCTCTTTCTTTTTCTAGAGCCAGGAGTCTGGTCTCTAGGTCTAATCTTTTGGTCAACCTGGCTAGCAGGATGTCCTCCTCATTGAGGCTGTCCTCAATGTCCTTAGTAGTGCCTGATCCACCTGTGTGGGATCTAGGTACTGAGAATTTGATTCTTGGAGTCAGGGCCAAAGGGGCCCTTTTCTCCCTATGAAGTGGGGGAGGTTGATCTACCTGGTCATCCTCTCCCGCTTCTTCCTCATCTGATTGGTCTTCACTATTTTCAGATGGGTGGCTCTTAGCATTCCCAGCCAACAGCTCCTAGAGCTTTTGTTTGGTGGGATGGGACCCCATGGCTACGTTTTTAATTTTACATAGGGACCTTACCTCCTTGAAAGACAAGTGAAGTTAAGGGGTGAGGTCAAGCGCCTCAACCAGGTCCTCTATGGCATTGTGGTTACTTTCACTAACAGCTGGGTTCTTGTTTTGAAACAATTTTTTAAAAAGATTTCTAACCCTAACTAAAGTGACTTTTTATTTTTCTAAAATTCTACAGGGACTTAACCAAGGCCCTAGCAAGACTTTTAGTAATTTTGCAAAAAATTGGCAATTTGAAAAATCAGAATTCTAAAGACAATTTAAGTGTTCTATTGTGTGATCAGGTGGTAACCAAGTAGTCCAACAAATGCAAAGTTGTATATCCCACCGCTGATCTACCAATGTAGGAAGCTGGCTCTGTATATACTATACCAAAGTGAGGTATAGTGTGCACAGAGTCCAGTGGAACCCTAAAGGTAGGCAGAGGTAAAGTTAGGTAGCACCTCACTCTTTATTTGTGGTAGTGTGGTCGAGCAGTAAGGCTTTATCAGAGGACAGTGTTAAGCATTTGTTGTACACAATCAGTCAGCAAATGAATTCACACACTCAAAGACTGAACTTCAGACCAATTGTTTTTCTATAAAAATATTCTTTTAGGGGCACATGCATCAAAGGTTTTGCGATCGCAAACGGTGCGATTCGCATAAATCGGCCGTTTGCGATCGCAAAATTACCTTTTGCGATGCATCAAGGGTCAAGGCCCTCGCAATTTGAGAATTCGCAATTAATTGCGAATTCTCAAATTGCGATTGCATTTAAGGAATCGCAAATTGAGATTCCTTAAATGCAATGCATTAAAGTAAAAAATTTGCGATTTCGCTAATAGGGAGCGCAAATTACCATGAAGTTGAACTTCATGGTAATTTGCAAAACTTTGAAAAATGCACTAAAGTGCATTTTTCAAAGTTCCATTTACACACACACATGCCCTTGGGGCATGTGTGTGTGCAAGATGTACTCATATGCAGATTTCAGGGGTGCAACAGTGGGTCCTTATGACACCCTTGAAATTGCATTCTCAATTTGCGATTCTCTAATTGCGAATCGCAAATTGAGAATGTCTTCCCATTCATTCCTATGGGCCTCTAGGCCCATAGGAATTAATGGGAGGTATTCTTAATTGCGACTCGCAATTAGCGAGTCGCAATTAAGGAATGTTTAGGAATCGCTATTTTTATGGCGATTCCTACATGCATAGGCTTTTGCGATTCCTTAATTGCGATTCCTTAATAATCGCAATTAAGGAATCGCAAAAGCCTACCTTGATGCATGTGCCAGTTAGTTATTTCATTTCCTCGAACCAAGCAAGCCTGGCACAGGTTAGTGATAAGTGCTTTGCAGTAAATACACAGTTTGTAACACAGTTTGGATTGCAATTGTAAATGCACTTTGTTTTGACTTACAGTATTGTTTCTGAGAAATGCAATGCTTTGTAAATACAGTACATATACTTTGTATAGGATTTTCAGTAAGATTACAGGTAAGTTACTTTTGAGATTACTTTTCTTACACAGTGTAGTATACCTGGATACTACACTGGGACATTTCCTGTAGACAGGTAAGTAAAATCGTTTTTGTTAGTTAGTACAATTTTAAAGAATTTCTTTCGGTTTTCAAACTCCACACTTAGAAACTATTCCAAGAAAAACAGTCAATGTTATCCTACGGAGGAAAATAGTGTTATCAGTTTTAGGGTAAGTATTCGGTAGTGGGAGTTGAGGTTCCTGGGGTAGACTCAGGGGTCCCCCAGGGTCAGGGATGCACTCTCGTTACACCCTCAGCGGCACTAGGGCGGCCGGGTGCAGAGTGCTGAGGCCCAATGTTATCCAATAGGGGATAGGGGGCCTCCGGTTGGTGGCTGCTGACGAGCAGGCCACTTGGTTGTGGGAGCAAAGCTCCTGGACTTTAGCTCAGGGCAAATGAGGAAACAAAGTAGCACCAAAGGTGCACCCTCAGCGGCACTAGGGCGGCTGGGTGCAGGGTGCTGTTTCGACGTTGGGCGCCCTGTTGATTGGAATGGGGAACCTCCGGTTTGCAAAGGCACTGCAGGTTTGGGGACGAAGGTCTTCTGGGGGCAACCACCACTTTGAGAGGTAAGTTGGGAAGTTGGGGGTTGGTTAGGCACCGTCAGTTGGGCCACCCAACGCCATGGGGCATCGGGTGCAGGGGGGCCTTTTAGGGTCAGATCTTCTTACCAGCTCCTGGTCGCTGTTGGGGGGACCTTCCGGATTTAGGCTGCAGGCGTCAGCTGGAGGTTTGAGGCAGGTCAGGGGTCACCGGATCTCGGGTTAGGATCACCGGGGAGACCTCCTCGTGGTGTTTGCCCACTTGAGCTCGGTCCGGGTGCAGAGTGGTGCGGATTTGCGGTGTCCGGCCGGAGCCAGATGTTGGAGATGAACAAATCCGGTTTTCACGGGAGACACAGTCTCTATGGTTGAAGGTAGGCAGGTCCTCCGGGGTTTTTGAGGTTGCTGGCTGCAGGACACACCAAGGTTTTGCAGGAGCAGGTTCGAGGTTGCGACAGGCCGGTAGGACTGGGGCCAAGTCAGTGGGCGTCTTCCTCTTGTTAGCTTCGGCACGGCTGTTCGGTCCTTCTTCTTTTCTTGTAATTTCTTCTGGTGTGAGGAAGCAAGGTTCAGGGATGCCCCTAAATACTAGATTTTGGGGCGTTACAGGTATGTAAAAAGGTTGGGACCAATGGGTCCCTTCCCTGGGGTGAGTACACCCCCTATTATGCCACCCTCCAGTGGGAGGGGGGCATAAGCCTTTCCCTGGTTGGCTGAGTCCCCCCATCTGCAAGATGGCAGGGACTGAGAGTTGTGCTTCACCTCACCCCCCCCAACTGAGGGGTGGAGTTGGCAGAGGTGGGCACACCTCTCCTCCTCACTTGTTTTTTCTGCCGGTTCTCCCACCCAAAGTGGGGGTCAAAACCAGTGGGGACCAGTTGCTGAAAGCAGCAAGTGGCCTGCGGAAGCTCACAAAGGCTAAAAGCCTTTGAAGCTTCCCCTTCGTGGACCCTGCCCATCCTGGGGGTGGAGGCTTGGCACCTCGTCCCTGGATGTTCATTGTTTCAGGCCCCCGAAAGCAGCAGGCTCTCAACCCAGGGGTCCAGAAACATGTCTGGTGGTGGCAGCTGAAAGCAGCCACTCAGCCTGGACACTAGTGGTAGGTCGTTTTTCAGGGGGCATCTCTAAGATGCCCTCTGTGTGCATTTTTCATTAAATCCCACACTGGCATCAGTGTGGGTTTAATGTGCTGAGAAGTTTGATACCAAACATCTCAGGTTTCAGTGTAGCCATTATGGTGCTGTGGAGTTCATAATGACAGCCTCCCAGCACCATGTACTCTTAACGGCAGCACTGCACTTACAATGTCTAAGAATGGACTTAGACACTGTAGGGGTACAGGGCTCATGCACCTGTACCCTCACCACTGGTATAGTGCACCCAGCTAGAGGGGTGACTTATCTATGCCAGGGCAGTGGGTTGTAGGCATGGTACACAGGGATGTGTGCCATGTCGACTCGTCACTTTGTTCTGCACCAAGACACACAGCCTGCAAAGGCAGTGTCTGTGTAATGGTACAGGGCCTCTAAGGGTGGAACAATAAGTGCTGCAGCCCTTAGAGGTCTTCCCTGGTCACAGTGCCCTGGGTACCTGTGGTACCATTTACTAGGGTCTGACCTATGGCCAGAGTTGCCAATTGGGTACAGTTTTGGGGAAAGAACATAGGCCCTGGGAACCTGACTGGCAGGGACCTAGGGCACATCAAGCCAAAGTGCATCAGTAGTCTGGTAAAAAGTGGGAGGGATACTGCAACAGAAACCCAGCTTCTCACATCCCCTGCTTGAGAAAAATCTTCAAGGGCTTAAGTGGAGCTTGCCTCCTGTAAAGAAGTCTCAGGGTCACAAAAGAGTTCCTGCAACTCTGCTGGTGCTGCTGGACTCTGCCATCTGTGAGTCCTACCCTTGCCTGAGGTGCCTCCCTGCAGTCAAAAGGCCTGAGAAGTGGGTTTTGCAGCTGATCTCTGCAAGAACGGGTGCAAAACCGTGAAAAGCCTGCCTCTTGGAACCCGACGCCAGACGACACAAAGCCTCGCTGAGACCCGCCAAACAGCTGAAAGCCGCTCAGAACTGACGGCAGGCGACGCGAAGCCGCGCCGAGTCCCTCCGGGTGAAGCGAAGCCTCGCTGCCCAGCCCCCGGCACCGAAGCCAGACAACGCGAAGCCTCGCAAAGCGACGCCTCACCTCCGGTGTGCAACGCAGCACACCTCGGCGTCAAATCTACCAGAACGCTGGGGATGCAGTAAGAAACCGATGCATCACCTCCCCGCACAGTAAGAAACCGACACATCACCTGCCCTTTAGTAAGGAACTGACCCATCACCCCCCCTGCGTGGCAGTAAGGAACCTACGCATCACCTCCACTGGAATAAGGAACCGATGCATCACCTTCCCTGGATGTAAGGAACCGAAGCATCACCTTCCCTCTGGCTGTTTTTGTTTATGATTGTGATGCATCCAAGGTACTTTGTGTTGAAAGTGTTGCATCTATAGTTTACTATGGACACAACTGTTTTTACCTTCTAAAAGTTATATTTGGATAACTGTATGTTGGATTTTTGTTGTTTTGGTCTTGTTTGGTTTAGATAAAGATTGCGTATTTTTTTAAACTGGTGTGGGGTCCATTCGTAGTGTTATCACTGTATTACTGTATGTGTGTACAAATGCTTCACACACTGCCTCTGAGATCAGCCTGTCTGCTCGTGGCAAGCTACCAAGGGGGTGAGCAGGGGTTATTTTAGCAGTGTATCCCCCTTACCCTGACTAGGAAGAAGGGTCCCTATTTAGACAAAGGTGCAAACCATTGCCAACTAGAGACCCCCATGTCTAAAACTCCCTGTACAGCCTGCCCTGTGCCCTACCTCCACACATGTGTTCCCATATGTGTCCACAACTCCAATTCCATTGGCTGAAGTGTTCAGAACAGAAATTGCTCATGAATCTCACTCCACTCATGCCAAGGTGTATGTCACCAAAGGATGATCAGGAATGCTACTAAGCTGCCGAACTGCAGAGCATCTGCAACTTGTTGCTTATGCATCCTGGTTGCATCAGGAAAAGGCGGATGTTCTGTTGACAGAATTTGCACCTCTCTTTGAAGGAAAAGGGTGCCTTAAAGACCGTCTGATACACCTTCATGTTGACAACTTGGTCCAACCTGTTGCCCTGAAACACAGCAGGGTGGCCTTCCACCTGAAACCGAAGGTAGAAGATGAATTGAATAAATTGGAACAGGCCAAAATCCTTGAGAAGTTTGATAGTCTGACTACATGGGCATCCTGAATTGTGGCAGCACGCAAACCCACACAATCCGAGGAAGTTCAGATATGCATCAACATACACATACCCAATCAAGCCATTAAGAGAGAACGTCACTTGACGCCCACCATGGATGCCATTGTGCCAGAAGTGAGTGGTTCCCAGTGGTTCTCCAAAATGGATGTACGAGCTGACTATCACCAGCTGATGCTGGGCCTGGAGTCATGGGCCATCACTATGTTCTCCACTTACATGAGCCTAAGAAGGTACAATCACCTCAGTTTCGGACTTTAGAGTGCTGCTGAAATCTTTTAATAGCACAACATTTATATCCCCCACATAGCCATCAATCTATTACTAATTTTCCAACACAACATCAACATTAATCCAGTGTGTTCAGGAATTAATCTCATGATTTATTTTCCATTCAGTTGTATCAAGAGACTTTTTTTCATTTTGCCATTGGTAACTTCGTCTGCAGTATATGTACAACATCAAGTCAAGTAAAACAAACCACAATTAATTGGAAAACTTGTATACAAAACTGATATAGAGAAAAAAATAGTCATAAAGAGAAAATAATCATAACAATTACAGATAACAAGTTTAGCACGATCCAAATTTCTCGTGAAGAAGGTGAAGATGTGCAGTGTTTGAGTTTTTCATTCACTACATCTTATGTGTTTCCCCTCTGGAGATGAAAGAACATTTTTCAGATTCCTTCTCTTGGTTTAGCCTATGATCTATTCTAAATGCCTTTTATTTCTGTTTTATGTCCACAAGTAATATATATCACTCATGTGAAGGGATCACTGATAGAATATCGATGCTAAAAACATCGATGTAAAAAATATCGAAATAAATATATAGAATGCAAAAATATCGACTCCCTATATTTAAACAGGTAAGTACAAAAATATCGAATCAAAAATAACGAAGTTTAAAATATAGATGTAAAAAATATCGGTTTAAAAATATAAATAAAATAAAATAATATATATTAAAAATATAAAATATTCATATTAACTTTAACAAAATATATTAAATTTAATATACATTTTAACTAAATATGAAAAATAAACTTAATTTAAAAAGATATAAACACACAAACAATAATTTAGACATATAAATATATTTACTTTAAAATAATTTATTAACTATTATCTTTATTTAATTTTTAAACTTTTAAATTATATAAAAATAAAGGGGGTCATTACGATGGCGGGCGGAAGCACAACCGCCGTGCTGGCGGATGCAAAAACCACCAGTTACCGCCGGCACGCAGCAGTCCACACGCCCGCCCAATTACGATGCGAAAAGTAGGCCAAACACCGCCGGCAAGCCAGCAACACCGTCCGCCATCAAAGTGCGCCCGTACACGTAGCGGCGCAGCCCAACTGACACACACCGTCCGACGAAAACACGTCCCGCCCGGCGCATAAATTACGATGCCGCAAACAAACGGCTCCCACGGCCAAGAGATACCGTACGACAAACCGAAGCGGTAACACGGACGCCGAGCACGGACAACGAAGAAGCGGCTCCCCGAGCATGAATCCAGCACTGCAGGCCCTCCCCATGCTCTTGCTGATGCACCACCAAGGACGCAACGTACCGCGGAGACGCAGGTAGGCACACACACAACAAGTGCACGCAAACAGCGCACACAGTGCAAGGGCGGAAAAAGCGGACAACCCCCCAGCGCGTGTACACTACACATCCACCATTGCATCCACATATGACACACAGGCCAAATCGTAACATCGCGTAACACATGTGTACACACCACCTGGGACTAGGAACCAACGACCCCGTCACGGCCCCAAAGCGGCGATGACGCCGCCACACATGCGCACAACGCAGAGGCCAACCGCAGCGCCATGCATGCGTCGCACACAGACACAGGGACACAACCAAGCAGCACACACATCAGCCCCACCCCGAACGCACATGACACGTGACAGGCCTGCCACAGACATGTCCCCAACGCCCAATTCACGGACAACACCCAACGCCACACAACCGACGCACACATGTCAGTGAAGTCACGCAACAGCAGGACACACCCCAGTGTAACAAACATGGCAAAGCACACAGCGGCGGCAACACCAACTAGGAGAAGCAGGGCTCCTTCGGGAAGAGGAACGCCAGTACCACACTGAAACACCCATACCACCCTGCACATATGAACAAGACATATAAAACGGAACACCAAAGAGCCCGGGGACCGACAACAGGTGGCCCAAGAATAACATTCACACACAAGGCCCAACGCAGAGCGGAAAGGCAGCCTGCCGCCCACACAAGGGAGAGCAGACAGCACTGAATGACCTTCCATTCCAACTCCGAAACCACAGCCCTACGAAAGAAGCCGGTGAATACAGCCATTGTCCAAGAAAAGACCAACACAGGCATGCCGAGGAGACCGACCACAGGGCAGATAGCGCATATCACAGAAGCACACAACGGACGGGGAAGAAAGAAGAAAACACTCCCCCATGTCGGCCACATGCAAGTTAATTGGAAGGAGTCACACATCACTGACCTTGAACTGTCTGAGAAGCATGTGGGATGAGGGCCCGTGTCCTCCAAACAAGCCAACAGAACACAAGTCCTGTCCCCCTACGACTACACAGAGCTCACAGCAACCTCAGAGCGTGCACATTGCAGACTGCACACACAGCCGGAGCACGCCACCACAACGCACCACTGCGAAATGGCAACCGCAACACACCTACCCAACTACGCCGGACAGCTCAAGCTGTACAAAACCAACCTGATACATATATTGGGATGCGATCTCCTGTCCCTGCTGAACGTAAGTTACCGACTGACTTACCGCATCACATTGTTCAGCTGCGTCATGCCCGTCTTCTACTGTCGGAGGTGTCCCTACCAGCATCCTGTGGAGATATGCCTCTCCAACCCGGCATGTCTAAAGGCGTACCTGCTACCACTACTCCTCCCTCTGGACGCACATGACAGGGCCTGCTCTGCCTATGGGGGCATGGCGTATGTGGCCAACATCGCACCCGCACTGAAATGGGACCACTGTGCCTCCACACGACGGATCATCGAGAACAGCTACATCGAATGTCACCCAGCATGCCCCATCATGGTCCTCCAAGGGACAACTTACGAACAACACCTTGACAGCCACCATCCGCTACATTGGCTGGCAAACATGTACACCACCAATGACATGGAAGCCCTGCTGGACGGCATCGCATACCTGACAACCTGTAAATTCGTCGGACCACAACGCAGGTTCCCCGATTGACCTATGATGTCCAACCCCGCACCCATGCTTAGCTTCCGCACGGACTGGCCAGTCACCACCACAACAGCCATACCAAACGACCGGCAACTGTTACCACACCATCAACGACATCGCCATGACATCGGATATGACCGGGACATGCACACTGTTCCCCATCACATCCAGGAACACCGCATGCATCGTGGGAGGCAGTGGCATGGGGTCTGTGTATCGCACCCACATGGACGGAACTGCACGAACAACCAGGACACGACATGGATCCAGCGCCCATGGACACACACACCGCTCAGTGGACATGAATAGGTCACCTGGAGTCTGTGGGTGCTGCACCCCTCCCACCCCCGCCCCGGGAATCCCATACCAGGACCTTTGCATGGACGACAAGTGCATACAACAACAACACGACCCCAGTGACTGTGACATGTCCAGTAACCACCACATTGCAACAACAAGTGGCACGCCGCTGCATGCACGCAAGCACATGCCCTGATGTCATCTCACATGCACGCGTGCATGAGGAACAACCGCAGCAAACCTGTCACATGGAACTGAGATGGACTGTGCCCATGATGCCAAGCGGTCTGGTAGGCTACATGTATACCGTCTGTGTCAAAGTCCGCAGCTCCGCAGCAATACGTAAATGTACATTAGCACAGCCTTGGCCAAGCAGATGTAACTCTGAAGCCCACATCCCACATGCAACAGCCAATCACATGTAACCCCACACCCTATCCCATTTGCAATCATGCTCAGTATATCCTCAACATGTATTCCGCTGCCAGTAGTGTCCACTATACTGCATCACAGAGGACAGAAGACTCAATATAATGTTTGAAACCAAAACTGTCTCCGCTGACTCATTTCACAAGTACGAATGAGAGAGGATGAGAGTATGTGAAGTACACGGCAGTCGTGACATGACCATGTAGTCCACTGGTATTGGATGTCAATGCAAATGAGTAGCACAACTGTGGAAGACACACATGTGTCGTGTGAAGTCGTATGGACGCAGTGCTCAGGTGGGTGGGTGTGACGGGTAGATGCACACATGCCAAGTTGGAGCACGCCGTGTCGGGAGGGGTCATGAACAGTACACCACCGCTTCCCTGGGCATTGTGAGAGGACACCTGTCGGGGGGAGTGAACACGTGTGTGCACAGCAGCCGGGCACACGTACAAAGCGGTACCAGGCGCACCTCAGCCCACCCTCTGTGGACAAGCTGGATCCTGTTGTGCGCCCGCCATGCCCCTTGACAAGGCACACACAGCCCCAGTCGACCAGGTGTAACCCCAACATAGTCAATCCGCACAGGCGATACAGGGCACGGGATGGCAGTGGAGCATGGTGTGTGAGAGGTCTCCTCGCGCTCCTCCTGGTCATATCACGCAGGCAATAGAACCTCAACGTCTAGCATGGCACAAGTCAAATGGAAGTGTAGGGGGACGCACCACAGCACGAGCAGCACTGACGTCACGGGAGGTGGCTCGCACCATCCCATCCATTGCCCATTATACCAACCACGCCACATGCCATTGCGACTAAGTGCAAGCGCGTGCGCCACCACCCCTGAGCCCTCCCCAGAGAGGCCAAAGAGTGAATGTGTGGGCCATCAGTCATAGACGGACGCGGCATGGCCGCAAGGGCAGCCACAGCCACTGGGTGTCGCAGGTGGCGGATCCGGAAGGCGAAGACTGTGATGCATAGTCCATGCAGGCCGGGTCTCCATTTGGGGCACCACGCAGGTGGACGGCGTCCCGCATCACATCATACCCTGAGACAGCCCACTCGTGCAACTGGACCCACACATACACTCCTTGCCCTCTCTGGTGCGAGCTTGGGGCTGCCTGTGCAAGCGCTAGCCTCGCAGGTGCACATGCATATTGGGGAGCGAGGGGAGGACATGAGGGCTGGGGCGAAGATGACTGTATCACTGTCAGTGAGTACAAGGGATGACCCAGATGTGGAAAGGAAGAGACGTGTCCCGTGTGTACTGCAACTAGTCGCCAATCCAACTACCCCCCATGTCCGGAATGTAAGCCCGCACCTAGGCCCGCCCATCCGCCACATCGAATATACCACCAGCACGACAACCTTCCCATTTGAAACACTGACTGGGGTGGCGACCAGTGAACAATCATGTGTAGCCTACCCACGCGTACATGTGGGCCCTCCATGATCCATGTCACCTGCGGCAAAGTCATGACATGCGCAATGAGGGAAGTGAGGAGAGCTGTCCGCCCCACGCACAGAAGGTGCATCAGCTCCACAGACCCAGCAGCGAGTCCAGCAGGGGTCACATGTGCAGGGGCAGCTGTGCCTGGTGTGAAGGCACATGCATATAGACAGCACATCGACCAATGTGTAGTCTGCCCACATCTACAGTCCATCATCATGCGGACATAGGAATTGAACACAGGGCAACACATCTGAGTGGGTGCACCCACCGTGACCAACAATGCGCAATCATCGACGTACCCGCCCTGTGCATGGCCCCCACCCAACGGAGGCACATCCAGTGCCACCATCCCACACACACAAGCCTTCCACGGAACATGCTGTGTCCAATGCTCAGTACAGAGTCAGCTCCCATCTGGTGGATCCTGAACAGGAGACACATGCACACACATGCCAGCTCCCACTATGTACGTCTGCCACCTGGCACGTGCAATGTAACCTCTCACCTGTGACGTGTGACTGCAAGCACACAGCCGTCTTGGCATGGGGCTGTCAATGTGGACACCTGTCAATGTTTCGGGAGGTGTGATCCGTACAGTGCTGTACATAGGGTGCAGTGCTGACACCTACTACTGTCTCATATCCCCTCGTGCCACAGGTCCCACTTGTTTTGGCCGCTCAGCCTGTGCCCACATCGTCGTCGTCGTGTGCCATACTCATCCAGCCTCGGAAGCAGTTCCTTGCTCAGCAGACATTCATGTTGCCGTGGCGTTGCCGCTTGACGAATATGCAGTCAGTCCCCATCAGCACGCCCCGCAAGTCATTGGGGCCTAGATCCCCATGTGCATGCACATGGCAGTGGTTTGTATCACTAGCCATTGCCATTGTTGGGAGACCTGTGTAAGTGTATTGTGGCCGTGCCGTCCCAGCTTGACAGCTGGGCTGTGGCTCATGTGCTTGCTCAGTCATGTCAGTGATGTGTATGCGAAATTGCTATGTGTTGTGTTGCTTTGACATGTGTCCACTGCCATTTTCCCTAGGCGGAGACCGAACATTGACCGCCCATACCAATTGCTGGCGGACATGGACGATACAGAGGTCATTAGGAAGTTTCGGCTGGACAGGCCAACCCTGCATCGACTGTGTGCCATGTTGGAACCCCATCTCCGTCCCCGCAGGGTGTATCCGACAGCTGTCACCCCCACGGCTAAGGTGATGGCCGCCATGCATTTCTTCGCCACTGGGTCATTCCAGCACACAGTGGGCAGTGGAGGAGGGATGTCCCAGCCCATGTTCAGCAAGGTGCTGAGGGTTGTACTGGCAGCCATGATGCTGTACCGAAACAGGTACATCCGCTTCCCCAGGGCTCGTGAATTGGCGGCAGTGAAGGGTGCATTCTATGCCCTTGGCAGAATCCCACACGTCGTTGGAGCCATTGACTGCACACATGTTGGCCTTGTTCCACCACAGGCCACTGAGCACCTGTACCGCAACAGGAAGCACACGCACTCCCTGAATGTGCAAGTGGTGTGCCTTGCGGACATGGTGATCACCCACGTGTGTGCAAAGTTCCCAGGCTCGGCCCATGACGCACACATAATGCGCAACAGCATCTTGCCACGACTGATGTCCAATCTGCAACAGGATCGCGGCTGTATTGTCGGTGAGTATGTGGAGTGGTGTAGCGTGCTGGTTGTGCGATGCTGTCCCCTGTCCAGTTGGAATAGCAACGGTTCTCTGTGTCCCTCACACCCAGGTGACTCTGCGTACCCGAATGGGGCATGGCTGCTCAGTCCATTGAGGAATCCTCGCACCCCAGCAGACGATCGCTACAATGAGGCACATGGGAGGACCAGACGTGTGGTCGAGCGTACCTTTGGCCTCCTCAAGTCCAGGTTCAGGTGCCTGGACCGCACCGGGGGTGCGCTGGCGTACTCCCCACAGAAGGTGTGCCAGATAGTGGTGGCGTGCTGCATGCTGCACAATCTGGCCATTCGGAAGCAGATCCCCCTCGTCGTGGATGACGGAGATCAACCAGGGCCCCAGCCCGCAGACCAGGACAGCTCGAGTGAGGAGGACAGCGGAGAGGAGGAAGCTGGTAATGTGCGGCAGCAGCTCATCGCCCACTACTTCACTTGACGGTGAGTGTCCATGTACGACGGCTGATGTGGCTGTGTCTGTGCAGGTGTGTGTGTGCTGTGTCAGGGTGGCCGTTTGTTCACTGCTTGCTGTGTGTCAACGCTCCATGGCCAGGGTAGTATGCCACTGTTGGTGGCTGTGGCATTGTGCCCTATTGCTCTGTGCGATGTGTGTACATTGCTTGTAGTTGTTGACATGTACTGTGTGATGGGTGTGTGACACACTCATTGAATGTGCTCCTGTTCTGTCTCCCACCCCTAGGTCCCTACAGGCCCTCCGGTTCCATTGCCATGCCACGCATCAGGTGCCTTTCCGCCCAAGGTGGCCGTTGTATTCCGTACAAATAAAACACAGGGCACAAACAGCAGTTTGTGTAAGAGGTGCATTTATTTCAAACTGTGACATGTGATTGTGTGTAAGGTGATGACATAAGTGGTGCGTGCAGTGACAATGAGCTGTCGGTCATGGCTGCGTGATGCTCAGGGTGTACCCACTGGTTCTATGTCACTAGTCCAACACACACATGCCATCCAGATGGCTGTGTGGAGTGGGATCGTAGTCCAAGTCAATGCAGTGGGTGGTCAAGGAAGGCTGGCTGGCTGCCTCACTTGCGTCTGGAGCGTGCGAAGTCCTCCCGGGAGATCTGTTTCCACTCGGACGGCCCCTTCCACGTTTGCGAGGGGGTGCCTGCTTGCGACATGCTGGTGGTTGAGGTGTGCTCACTGGCTGTGGATGCAGGGGAACTGGACACTGCTGCTCGACCCTGCGCCCCGGCAGGTGGTGGCGGAGGGGAGCTGCTGTCCCTGGCTGTGACCTCACCGCCACCACCAGCTGGCCCATGAGGTCCACGAGTTGGCCCATACGGGCGTCCATGGACCTCAGCACCCCCAGCACCTCCCGCGTGTCTGAAGCAGACCTGACCCATTGTTCTTGGGCCTCTTCATAGGCCCCAAGGACTCTGGCCATTTGAGGCAGGGCATGGCTCCCAGGGAGACTTGCGTTTCCCTGACCCTGCTCCTCCTACCAGTACTGCTGCCACCGGCCCTGCCCACTAGCCACATTGCTCACCACGGTCCTCGCTGTGGCTCCCAGGGTGGATCCAGTCGGCCGGGCCACCACCTGCGCTGGGGCTGGTGCCAGCGAAGACGTGGTGGCGGCGGTGGTGGTCGGTGCGGCGATGGTGGCGGTTGCGGCAATGGTAGTGGCCGCAATGACCGTGGGTGTGGCCGCAATGACCGTGGGTGTGGCCGCAATGACCGTGGGTGTGGCCGCAATGACCGTGGGTGTGGCCGCAACGACAGTGGCAGCAGGGGGCTGGGAATGTTCAGCAGCCCTGGATGATGGGTTGGTGGGTAGGAGGGGTCCTGGGGAGCGGCTGGGCCCTGCCACACCAGATGGGCCTGCTTGGTGGTCCGTGTCCGAAGAGGAGGACAGATCCTCCACATCCGTGTGTCCTCGTTGGGGGCTTGTAGGCTGGCTGTGCTGGCTGCTGTCTCCATCCCCAGCATCCAGCAGTTCGTCACCTGTGGAGAGAATGAGATTTGTTATTGTGTTGCACCTGGCGAAGTATGTATTTGTCGTCTGACATTAACAGTTCGTGCAATCTCGTACATGGGTTTCCCGGAGGCGTGTGTGTGGCTGTAGCATTTGTAGTTGTGTGTGCTTGACAATGGGACTGTGTGCTGTGCACATGTGGCATGGGACGGATTGGCCATGCCGATGGGTGTGTTGCTGTGCCCCTACTTATTGTGACTCTGGTGTATGCGGGCTCCTGGCCCATCCTGGGTCTGGTTTGTACTTTGCTTTTGGTGTTCAGATGGGACGCTTAGGAACGCATATGGCAACATGGGGGCCATGCCCCAGATTCGCATTTGGGATGGAATATGCTTTTGGGGTACATGCTGTGAGCCATGGGTGCCGAACGTGACATGTGTTGTGGCAGCATGACAGTGCATGGTTTGAGGTGTGTGCATGCTTGACATGGCCTGCATATTTGCTGTCTGTTGTGATTACTGGACATGGCATTGGACGCATCGTTATGAGTGAGTGATGGTTGTGTGCCAGCCAACGTATTGCAGTTGTCCCATCTCCTTGGTGTGCGTGCTGCCCTGTGCCATGTGCATCACTGCAGTGCTCGGGGGGTGTGGCCCATGTTGTGTGTTGTTGCTCACAGTGTGTCGTGCGCTTCATTGACTTCTGGCACATGGTTGGTCATGGGCATGTATCTTAGCGTGACTGCTGTATGTGTGGCAGCTGTGCGGATGACATGCCTTTCATGAGACTGGGGCTGACGGATGGGATGGATGGTATGTTGTATGTGCATGGTGTGTCTGTGTGTTTGATGGGTTCAGTGGTGTTCGTGTGCATTTATGTTGTTCCGCTCTGTTGCGTCTAGTGTTGTTTGTCTTACATAGGCGTAGTTGTGGGGTGTGTGGTTGACAGGCAGTAGGGGCTACATGGACAGGACTTCAATGGTGTTTCGGTTGTGTGTGATGGGTTGTACAGTGGCTGCCGTGTGGTACTATATTCAGTGTGGCTTGTGCATGCAGACGTGGCTCCTTGGGTGTTGCTGTGTTTGTGATGGGTCATGTGGGGTGTGAGTCTGTGGTTCATGTCCGTGTGCACATTGTTCACTTGTTCGTGACGGTGGGCGGTGCTGCGTGTTCGTCTGCTACGTGACATGTCCCATGTGTTGGTCGTGTTATGGTCCTCATGCCTCCAGTAATCCAGCCCTGTCCAGTTTCCCACCTGCAGGTTGTTTGTGCGTGCACTGTACTGGATGCCACATGGTTCTAAGCGGGGGTGCTCCATGTTGCAGGTCTGTGGGGGTGGGGGGTGTTGTGGGTCGTGGTGGTGGCTGGACACCCACTGACACCGATTGCTGTGGACCGTGATGTCTACCTTTCGGCTGTCGTTGTGCACTGCGGTGGCTGACACGTGGATGTGGGGTGTGGGGGATGCTCCTCCTTGCTGTGCTGTGGGACTAGGGGCCTGGTGTGTTTTGTACTTGGGCTGTCCACCCTCCCACCCACTGCACTTTGTGTTCCTGCCACTTACCTGTTACTTGTCGGTTAGTGCAGCTATGGCGGACACATGGGTGTGGTGGGTGCTCGTTGTGGCGCTTCTGGCATATTTGGGGACCTGTTGGTGGTTACGTGGCTGGCTGAGTGTACACATGTCCCCACGCATCTTACAGTTGTTCGGTTTGGGCTGTGTGTGGTGGTGTCTGTTGCATGTGTGTGTGATGTGTTGTGTATTGTGTGCTGGACATGGGGGTGTTTGTCCCTGGGAGCTGTGGCATGGTGGTAGTGCATGTGAGTACATAGCGGTGTGCTGGTATACATAAGTTTGTACTTACCAGCCTCCACTCCCCCTGCTAATCCGGCGAGGATCTCGGGATGTATGATGACTCGCACCTTCTCCTCCCACGCTTTGAAGGTCTTGAAGAGCGCGGGATTCCCTCCGCCAGTGACGGCAGCCAGCTCTCTGTTCTTGCTCTCCTTCTTCTTGACCAGGCTCTTGACGTCATTCCACCGTTTGTTTATTTCGACTCTGTTCCTGGGCAAGGTCCCGACTGCATTGACCTGGTCTACGATCCGGTTCCACATTCTCTTTCTGGTGGCTAGTGGTGTGTGCTGGACCAGGTTCCCATAGATTTGTGGGTGCACCTTGATGATCTCGTCGACCATGACCGTCAGCTCCATGGGCGTGAACTTGGGCATTCTTTGTGGTGCCATGGTGTTTGTGGTGCTGGTGCGGTGTGTGTTGTGTAATGTGCAGGGGTTTGTGGTGCCGGTGTTTGGTGGTGGTGGTGGTGGTGGTGGTTGTGATGTGTGCGTTTCTGTGGTGTGCTGCTGTCCTTGCTGTGTCACTGTGTCCTCTCCTCTCCTCTCTAGTTTGCAATGTTGCAAGGGGTTGTGGTCTGTGGGAGTGCTGCTTTTGTACTTACCTATGTGGGTGTGTCCTCATGGTCTGTTGTATTCAGGTGTGTTGTGTCTGGGGTTCTGGCCTTTGTAGTTTTTGTTTGTCCAGGGGGGGGGTGTTTTCGGGATGTGTACTGTGCTTGTGTATTTGTGCGTGCCTTGCTGTGTGGACTTGTTGGCATGTTGTGTGCGGTTGTTTTTGTCAGCGGATGGTTTCTGTGCAGGGACGTGGGCGCCATGGCTTCTGCCGTGTCGATTCTCATCGGCGTTGTTTGCGCTGGCGGGCGGTATATTTGTAGTTTTCCCGCGCTCATGGCGGTGCGATCGTAATCTCACGTGCGGTGTGTCGGGCGTGAGGGCGGGCGGTTTTGTGTTGTCGTGCGTGTTTCCGTCCGTGGCGGGCGGTTTGACTCCGACTCGGACGATGGCGGGCGGTATCTTGTGTGATTTTCCGCCGATGGCGGTTTCGGTTTGTGTAATCGTAATGGCGTGGTCGGTGTTCAGACGGTGTGTGCGGGCGGATTTTTGCCGCTTCCATGCCTGGCGGATTTTTTTACGCCGGGTTTCGTAATGGGCCCCAAAATATATACATATATCAATAATTTTAAATTAAAAAAACATTCTATAATTAATTAAAACATTAAACTATTAAAAAAAAAATCAAACGTACATTTCGCAATACAATAAATACAACAGTAGGAAAAATGTTGGATAGTGGAATAATTAAATTTACTATTGCAACTCCAGTTAGTGTAACAGTAGGGAAAATGTTGGATAGCGGAGGGGTAAAAATTACTATTCCCATTCCAGTGAGTGCAACAGTAGGGAAAGTGTTGGATATCGGAGGGGCAGAAATTACTATTCCCACTCCAAAGAGTGCAACAGTAGGGAAAGTGTTAGATTGCGGAGGGGAAAAAATTACTATTCCCACTCCAGTGATTGCAACAGTAGGGAAAGTGCTGGATAGCAAAGGGGTAAAAATTACTATACCCACTCCAGTGACTGCAACAGTAGGGAAAGTGCTGGATAGCAGAGGGGTAAAAATTAATATCCCACTCCAGTGAGTGCAACAATAGGGAAAGTATTGGATAGCGGAGGGTAAAAATTACTATTCCCACTCCAGTGAGTGCAACATTAGGGAAAGTATTGGATAGCGGAGGGGTAAAAATTACTATTCCCACTCCAGTGAGTGCAACAGTAGGAAAAGTGTTGGATAGCAAAGAAACAAAAATTACTAATAACATTTAAACAATTGATTTTTTTAATAATCTTAAAAATAAATAAACAATATTATAAAAGAAATTAATAAATATGTTTATAAACAATATTTATTTAAAAGAAGCAAATATTAACTAACAAACAAATTATTTAAAACATAAATGTATTTATTTTATTTCCTACCCTATAACACCACCCCGATAAAAAAAAGACTTCAACATTTTTATTTTTATTTATTTCCATAATTAACATAATTACTAATGAATTTAAAAAATATTAATAAAAAATAATAAACATTCATGAGTACACATTCTTTAACACTATAATATCCACAACGCACACCTAAAATTAATTACACAATTACCATAATTAATTCCTAATTAATTAATTTATATTAATTAAAAACTAATTAATAATTCATCAATAAAAAATAAATTACTTCCCAACCTTCCCACCATTTACACTTATAAACACCACAACACACACCTAAAATAAATTACACAATTACCATAATTAATGACTAATTAATTAATTTAAAATAATGAACAACTAATTAATAATTCATCAATAAAAAATAAATTACTTTCCACCCTTCCCACCATGTACTCCTATAAACACCACAACACACACCTAAAATTAATTACACAATTACCATAATGAATTACTAATTAATTAATTAAAATAATTAACAACTAATTATTAACTAATTAATAATAAATAATTTACACATTTAACACTATAACATCTCAATGAAACAAATATTAATAAACGAAAAATATTCAATAAATTACTTCCCACCCTATTCCCCTACAAACCCACAACCCGCTACCAAACTAAAAATGCAAAATTCAAATAAAAAAATGTAATAACTACTTAAATTTTAACACATTTAATAACAATACAAACAATTCTTATACAAAAAAACATACATCAAACACATAAAATATATATTAAAATACATAACATTAATAAAAAAAATCGATATTTTTACAACTATATTTTTGCAAACGATCTTAAACACTTCGATATTTTTTAAATCGATATTACTTACCTAAAATCGATATTCTTGACAACGAGAATTTGTCTGTCGATATTCCTGACCCACAATATTTTTGACACAATATTTGTTCAATTCGATATTTTTTACTCGATATTCTGTCTCTGCACCCATGTGAAGAGGAGGATCTCCAAATTCCTCCCCATATCTCGTGCCAACCCGTTTCGACCTCTGTGAGAATCGGGGATATATGCGCATTTATGTCGAGGTCTTCATCAGGGCATTAATTTCAATCTTGATCATACTAAAAAAAAGTAGTAAATCAAAATGTATATAATGGTCCTATTTAAGGAAACCATTCGTTTAAAAAATGTAAATGTAAAAAAGCATATTTTGTGGTGATTATATAGCAAGCAAGTGCCTTTTTGGTGCTGTGCTTATTTCTTACATACTTCTTTATTTTATTCATGTAGAGACCCATGCATTCTCCCGTCTCTGCTGTCCATTAAATTACTAGCGGTGCAACTACGATCTTTTCGTGCACTCATGCTAGTGGCAAATTTTTTATAATGATGCCTATGAAATCATAAAGCACGTTCAAATATTACATGGGTTAAAAATATCACATTCGTTAAAGCCTCTAAGTACCTTTAAAACTATAGTACCTCACCCTTAAACTCCAGTAGTATTAGATAAGGATTTATGGTTAATAAAGCATGCTCACCACAAGTTTTTTTGGCAGTTTATATTCACGACGCAAATCCTTTCCTAGTACCATACAAATGGCTACTAAAGTATATAAGTAAGCCAGGTTAATCGTTCTTACTTTTTAGACAAATTATTTACAATCACCTCCATTCAGGATGTCTGACTTACTTCAAAAAGGCGGTTCAGTAGCCAACGTGTATAGTCGGCTTAGCAAATTCAAACCCAACTCATAGCGGCTCGCCCAAATCCTTGTTGCTGTGACCGGCGTTCTCCGATGAATCACCGTGCCCGCGACCAAGATGGCGACGTTGATTTTCTATTGTGTCGCGTTCAATCCACAACAGGGGACAGGAGAAATCAGAACGAGACGACAGGTGTATCGATGGGGCAACTGCAACTAATCCCTATCTACAACCTATCAAAAAGACACCTAGATGACACAGAACAAGGGGTACTAGTTAAGGGTATGTCATTTGTACCAACCGTGAAACCAGACTTTACACAAACACGATTAGAGATGATGCAATTTTTCCGCAAAATAAGACTGAAAGTCTTTTTGCAGAAAGAGAGAATACAACCACAGAAGGTTTTTCTGGACTAAAAAACGCTCAACGTTCTTCCCCCCTTTGACTTTAATGCCACCTGAAGTTCTATCCTTCGAGAAAACAGTCTTACGTCAATTAGACATCATAGAGTCTCAACAAAGATATGTGAAATACAATATTTCTTCAGCAGAAAGAGGTGCCATAACCCGATTACAGAATGATCAAGGCATTGTGATAAAGCCGGCAGATAAGCGGGGGTCCATTGTTATCATGGAAAGGGAGAAATATGAGGAATGCATTTCACAGCATCTACATAATAAAGAAACGTATCGCCAACTAGATGGAGATTCCACTTATGCCATAAGGGCAGAAATTAACCATCTAATCGATGTGGGCTCCGAAGGGGTATGGCTCACAGAAAAAGAAAAACTCTTCCTAATAAATAGGAATCCAAGAACTCCTGATATAAACATGCTCCCAAAGATCCACAAAGACCCCAAAAATCCACCGGGCAGGCCAATTATTTCAGGAGTCAATTCGATACTAGAACATTTGGCAAAATATGTTGATGTTTATCTAAAACCTTTGATTCCTGATATCTTGAGTTATCTTAAAGACACAATTGACGTGATCAATAACTTAGATCAGCTAGACTTTGACCCAACAATGGAACTCCTTGCCAGATGTGACTTCACGAGTCTGTATACCAACATCCCCCAAGATGCGGGACTCAAATGGATTTTAGCAACACAACCAAAACCTCATTGTGTTCCGACTTCTTTCATTCTGTAATTAGCTCAAATTTGCCAAAAAAGAACTTTTTTTTGTTACAACAAGTCTTTTTATTTGCAGATAAACGGGACCGCTATCGGTTGTCCCTTCGCCCCAGAAATGGCAGTAATGTTTATGGCCAAATTTGAAGAGAAGTGGATCTATGGAAACAATCCTTTTAAAACCAACATCATTACTTGGAAACGCTTCATTGATGATGTGTTTCTGATATGGAGGGGAGAAGGAACACATTTTTTACAATTCATTGACTGGCTAAATAATCGCACACAGGAAATAAAATTCACAGCACAATGGACTAAAAATGAAATACATTTTTGGGATCTGACAATTAAACATGAGGGAGGAAACATCTATACTACCCTTTATACGAAAGAAACAGACAGGAATGCCTTCTTGCACTATAAAAGTCATCACTCTCGTGATTTGAGAGATAATTTACCTTATAGCCAATTTCTGCATCTACGCAGAAATTGTAAGAAAAAGGAGGACTATTTTGAAAATCCTAACAAACTAGTCTTAAAACTAAAAGAGAGGCAATATCCGCATCAACTTTTGAAGAGATCGATGAAAAGAGCATGGTACACACCCAGAGAGAGCCTTTTAGAACCAAAAGTGAGAAAACAAACTGATAGACTAGTGTGCATAACCACTTTTAACTCAGCCACAACAAGTGTCAAAAAGGTAGTACTAAAACATTGGAGAGCTATCTCCTTTTTAAATCCCCTAAAAGAAATGCCACTATTTGCTCTGAAGAGAAATAAAAACCTCAGAGACAAACTAGTTCATTCCAACACAGACACATTGAGGACAAAAAGGACTGTGCAAACTCTCATAGGTCTACCACCCGTAGTGGGGAACCACAAATGTGGCTCATGTGTGGCCTGTGCATCCATTTCAGAAGGTTCCACATTTACATACAACAACACAACTATACAGCACAAAGAGTTTACCAACTGTAAATCTATAAAAGTAATTTACAGTATATTATGTCCATGTGGGAAAGCATATGTGGGCACAACAAACCAAGAGGTTCGACAACATATTTGCCAACATAAATCCCGCATTCGTTGCCGTAACATGTCAGCACCACTAGTCCAACACTTTATTGAAATGAAGCATAACATTGAAGACCTTAAATGGACCTTGTTAAGACAAATAGTTCCAAAGCATTGCGACGATTCACAGTTGTTACGCCAGGAGGCACTCCTAATCCTAAAATTAAGAACAGCTGAGACAGGCCTTAATGAACTATCAGAGATATCAAATGTGTTTTGAAAGTTCTTAGAGGCGTCAAAAAAATGTATATACAGGTTGTAATGGTCTCTCCTACTGGTTTTATGTTTAACAAGGTCTTTTAACAAAATGTGACTAAAAGGGTTCTATTCCTACAAGACCGCCTGGGTATGATACCTTCTCCATCCTCACAGATGTCAGGAGGCACAACTGGAAATGTTCCCCCAAATGCTTCACAACACCATATGAGTGCCACCCTTCCGCTTCTTAAGCGATTCAATAGTATCATATAATATTATTCACCTGTTCTTGACCAATTGATTCATATTAGCTTTCGTGAATTGACCTCTTCATATTTTACATACAGGCACCTGGTAAGGCCAGTCCCTTAACGCAACTTTTACTGTACATGGGACCTTGAAATTCAAAACTAGTGCTCCCCTTCCTTTTACAGTGCTCTAACTTTTAGGACAAAACAAACCCTTTTCCAGCATGTAACATCTAAAAACAGCTTCCATCTTCTTATTCGTCTTTTAAAAAAATTCTTTCTCAATAACTCGTCCCCAGGTTTGGACTATGAGAATTGCAAATTACGTGTTGAGGGAACGGTCCCCCACAGAAAATACTCACTACTCACATTGCCCATGACGAAATAGGACATAATAGAATACATTTTGCCTTAGGGAACCCTTACATGTAAGGGTTCCCTTACATGTAAAAGTAATGCGACAAAATAGAAAAGAACACCACCAACAGAATAAGCAACCTGCTTCCTTTGGGTACTTTTACATAGACTACATTGCCCAGTAAGCAACGTGACACAATAGAAAATCAATGCCGCCATCTTGGTGGCGGACACAGTGATTCATCGGAGAACGCCGGTTGCGGGAACAAGGATTTGGGCGACCCACTATGAGTCAGGTTTGAATTTGCTAAGCTGACTATAAACGTTGACTACTGAACCGCCTTTTCGAAGTAAGTCAGACATCCTGAATGGAGGTGAGTGTAAATAATTTGTCTAAAAATTAAGAACGATTACCCTGGCTTACTTATGTACTTTAGGAGCCATTTGGATGGTACTAGGAAAGGATTCGCGCCGTGAATGCGAACTGCCAAAAAAACTTGTGATGAGCACGTTTTATAAACCATAAATCCTTATCTAATACTACTGGAGTTTAAGGGTGAGGTACTTTAGTTTTAAAGGCACTTAGAGGCTTTAACCAATGTGATATTTTTAACCCATGTAATATTTGAACGTGCTTTATGATTTCATAGGCATCGTTACAAAAAATTGACCACTAGCATGAGTGCATGAAAAGATCGTAGTTGCACCGCTAGTAATTTAATGGACAGCAGACACAGGAGAATGCATGGAACTCTACATGAATAAAATAAAGAAGTATGTAAGAAATAAGCACAGCACCAAAAAGGCACTTGCTTGCTATATAATCACCACAAAATATGCTTTTTTAGATTTACATTTTTTAAACGAATGGTTTCCCTAAATAGGACCATTATTTAAATTTTGATTTACTACTTTTTTTAGTATGATCAAGATTGAAATGTATGCCCTGATGAAGACCTCGACATAAAAGCGCATATATCCCCGATCCTCATAGAGGTCGAAACGCGTTGGCACGAGATCTGGGGAAGAATTTGGAGATCCTCCTCTTCACATGAGTGTATGAATCACTTGTGGACATAAAACAGAGATAAAAGGCATTTGGAATAGAACAGAGGCTAAAACAAGAGAAGGAATCCGAAAATTTTTCTTTCATCCCCAGAGGGGAAACTTATGAGATGTAGTGAAAGAAAAAACTCAAACACTGTACATCTTCACCTTCTTCACGAGAATTTTGGATCATGCTAAACTTGTTAGCTGTAATTGTTATGATTTATTTCTCTTTATGTCTATTTTGTTTTCTTCTCTCTATCAGTTTTGTGTACAAGTTTTCCAATTAGTTGTGGTTTGTTTTACTTGACTTGATGTTGTACATTTACTGCAGATGAAGTTACCAATGGCAAAATGAAAAAAAGTCTCTTGATACAAATGAATGGAAAATAAATCATGAGATTAATTCCTTAACACACTGGATTAATGTGGATGTTGTGTTGGAAAATTAGTAATAGATTGATGGCTATGTGGGGATATAAATGTTGTGCTATTAAAAGATTTCAGCAGCACTCTAAAGTCCGAAACTGAGGTGATTGTACCTTCTTAGGCCCATGTGAGTGGAGAACATATTTCATATAGATCCCTCCCCACAGATAGGCCTTATTGGATCAAACCCCCCATTTTCTATACTGCTGAAATCTTTTAAGACACGATAAGGAGCGTGTTGGCTGGCTTTGAGGGAGTCCTCAATGTCAGTTATGATATCTTAGTACA
This sequence comes from Calotriton arnoldi, assembly GCA_963921515.1. Lineage (NCBI taxonomy): Eukaryota > Metazoa > Chordata > Amphibia > Caudata > Salamandridae > Calotriton > Calotriton arnoldi. Next base: position 1,591,733 of record CAWUFW010002922.1, read on the forward strand.
TGCCCCTTCGCTGGAAGAACGCTTTGATCGCCTAAGTGCCATGATCCAACGCCTGCAGGACAATGGTGTCACACCCCATTGAGAAAAGTGTACTTTCCTTCAGAAGGAAATAGCCTTTTTTGGATACAGATTCTCTCAGCATGGAGTGGTAACCCGATCCAGCCAAAGTCCAGGACATCCAGTTAGCTTCTGCACCCACCACCATTATAGGTGTGAGAAGTTTCTTAGGTAGGGTTACATACTGTGAACGCTTCATTCAAAACCCGATTGACCTCACAGCCCCTTTGAGAAAGCTGATGAAGACTAATATAGTCTGGAACTGGGGGCCTGATTAGTAGGAGGCTTTCCAAGCAACGAAACAAGCTTTGTCAGCTGACACCACCTTGGTATACTTTAATCCTGCCTGTGAATCAGAACTGTCAGTGGATGCGAGTCCTACTGACCTCAGAGAAGTGCTATCATAAAGGCAGAACAATGGGGAATGGGCTCAAGTGGTGAATGCCAGCCGTGCACTAATGGACACTGAACAACGTTACTCCCACATTGAAAAGGAGGCCATCGCAGTTTACTGGGGCTGCCGCCACTTTCACCTGTACCTCTATGCTCAAACTTTCTTTGTTCAAATGGACCACAAACCCGTGATCCCGCTATTCATGGGGTCGACCTCAAAACCTCAGCCGAGAATCGAAAAATGGATATTAAAACTACAGGAATACCATTTCACGGTTGTCTATCACCATGGAACCAGAATCCAGCAGATTATCTATCAAGGCATGCAAGACCAGCCACAGAGAAAGAAGAGTCGGATGCAGAAGAAGTGGAGGAGTATGTTAGACTGGTAATGGAATGGTCTAGACCGCTACCCATTTCTCTCGAAGAGATTGTGAATGCCACGGTTGCCGAAGAGTGTCTCCAGTTGACTATTTCAGTGATAGCCTCCGGAAGATGGTGCACCTTAACCATTCAAATGCTCTGCCAAATGGATGAAGCAAGATTAGCGTTAGCCTCCCTGCATAATGTACGCGCAGTTCTGGCAGTGTCTCCTGAAGGCTTTCTCATGAGAGGCTCCCTTCTGGTGGTTCCCGGGCCTCTAAAACAATGAGTGGTTGATCTTGCTCACTTGGCTCATCAAAGAATTGCCGAGACAAAGTCCTGACTGAGATGCAAGGTCTGGTTTCCGAGTTTAGACAACCTCGTTGAACAAAAAATTCACCAGTGCCCACTGTGTCAGGCTGCTGGACCAGCGGAAGCGCCAGCACCAATCATCACTGAAAATATTCAGCCATTTCTGTGGCAGAGATCCAGTGCCGATTTTGGAAGCCTCCCTGATGGGAGTCAGATGATAGTTGTCATAGATGACTTTTCGAAATATCCCGAAGTTGAAGTCATGGACTCAACGACAGCAAGTCAACCATACCTTGGCTGTAGAAAATCATGGCCACCAACGGGCTTCTCACAGAACTGCTCACCAACAATGGCCCTCCATTCACGAGTCCGGAATTTATGGAATACTTACAGTCCAGAGGCATTCATCACAAGGAAAGTCATGCCTCACTGGCCACAAGCGAATGGAGAGGCAGAACGGTTCATTCTCACTTTAAACAAGGTGTTCCTGATTGCTCTGGCCCATGGAAAAAACATGGAATGTGCTCTTTACACTTTCCTAAGAGAATACCGCCTTACACCCCACTTGACAACCTAAGTCAGTACCAGCTCCCTGTGTTTGAATTAATCAGTGGGCAATGTCATTCCCCAAATTGACGAGCCATTAGCCATGCAGAAGCAAGTTGCGGAAGCACTGCAGCAGCGCTGGATACGGAACGATCGCTTGTTCAGAATCCTTAGAGCCAAATGAAGTTCCATCATGGTTGGTGATCAGGTGATGGTAAAAAATAGACATCCATGAAGTAAGTTTATGCTTCCATTTGAGATTGATTAATGATGGGTGCAGTCAGTAAAAGGGACAATGACCACTGCCCAGAAAGCAGGGGGGAGACCATCAAAAGGAATGTGTCCTTTTTCAAACACTGTCAAGCTCCTGTGAACCAGTCCAGGAAAGATCTCTCTGCAACCGCAGGAGGTGAAGAGGGAAATGACGATGATGCTTCTCCGACTAGATATCCCAAATCAAAAGGTTCTACTCCAATTGTGACTGTGTCCTCCGAGACTGGAATATGCCCTTCTTTGGAGTTGAACCCAGATGTGCCATCTGATTCTGACCAACATCCGCGGTTGGCAAGGTGAGAGGAGATGAGGGAAGAAGCCACTTGCCAAGGGAGGGAGAAGTACCCTCTCCAACCTTGTCCTACAAGATCTTCTCATCTGAAGGATTTTGTATTGAACTGAATTATGTTGTGTTTTTATCTCTCTCTCTTTCTCTCTCTCTTCATGGCTGTTTTATTCTAATGTTTTATTTGTTTGGGATAAAGGAGGAATGTTATGTTGTGTCCGTGGGTGAGCCCACTGTAAGCGGACCCAGGAGGGATGTTCAATACCTGAACCCTCCAATCAGACGTTCTATGGTCCAGGCCGTGACATAGGGAAGAGAAGGCAATGAAAGTACCTGAGGCAGCACTTTGTGGCACAAATAGTGTCCCGGATTGTTATTAAGCAGGTCGCGCTGCATCACCTCAGGCCACGCTGACTGAGGCCTGTAACAACATAGTACTCTATTGTTTAGCTTCCCACACTCTAATAAAAAAGAGGATGTGGTACATTAAAGATGGCGCTTAACATATAAATTGCACTGAAACTGCGGCAACTGAAATGGCGGCTGTTGGTCCTATGCCACAGTGAACTTGCATTTGAGGGGCATATTTATGGGAATGGTGTCACAGGGCAGCACAGTAAGTTACCTTGCTGCACTGCCCTGCTTCACAGGGAAAGGGCAGGAATGTGCTGTATTTATCCAATGCAGTGCATTCCTGTCCTTTCCCCCTGTGCCGGTGCTGTTTCGGCAGCCAATTGCCAATGCAGGCACCCTTGCACCATGGCGCAAGGATGCCTGTGTTGTAGGCAGGATTGTTTTTGTGCAGGAAGGGGCAAGGGTGCCTGTGTTGTAGACAGGATTGTTTTTGTGCAGGAAGGGGCAAGGGTGCCTGTGTTGTAGACAGAAATTTGTGCAGGAAGGGGCACCTTCCTGCACAAAAACAATCCATAGAGGGGTTTTCCTCCTAAGTGTGCTGTAAAATGCAGCACACATAGAAAGAGGAAAAAATGAGGAGAAATCAATATATTTCTCCTCGTTACACCTTACCTGGGGAGGCGTATCTTTTTGGTGCATTCCCAGGTTTACCAGGTTTGTTGAATCTGGGAATACATCAAAAACCATTGGATTTGGTGGGAACACCGACAGCAACGCTGCTGGAACGCCTCCCTTGCGCAGTGATTTGCGCTGCATTGCATTACTCCGTATTTATGAAGCCAGGCAAAGTGGCTTTGCATGGCATCATAAATATGACTTGGAGCTTTATGTCATGCATGTACCAAGTTGCGTGGTGCAAGCATGATGCAAGGCCCTCATAAATATGCCCCTAAATGTATAACTAGTTGCTGTGCACTTGTATACTTTTAGCCAGCTATACTCTTCCTTACAATGCTAGAAATGTTTTACAGAAGTGTTTGAAGCCAGAAAAACAGAGTATCTTTCATATAAGGTTTGTCACCAGCCAATATGTACATCTGAAAACATAAATCGTAACCAGATAGCGCCATACATTTCCTTTGCCATTATGACCACCTTTATCTATTGACTAGGTGGATTCATTGAACAACAACCACTTAAAGAACTATTGGTAGTGTATAGATGAAACTGTTGTTGCATGATGTTTATCTCATAATGTTTGCTAACCACTAGAATCACAAGAACAGTTACAAGTGCACAATTCATGCAGCAGGTAGTTTAGAATGAGGGGGATATTTATGAGCCCTGTGGTTGTGCTTGCACCACGCAACGTGGTGCAAGTGTGACTCAACTCAAAAATCAGATTTATGAAGCCATGCAAGGCCACCGTGTATGGCCCTGAGTGGCTTAATGAATCTGGAATCACGCAATGCAGCGCAAATCGCAGCCTTGCGTTACTCAACCCTGGGAAGACGTTCCATGGGCATTGCCTGGGTGTTCCCATGCAAGTCACATGGTTTTTGATGCATTCCCAGATTTACCAGGACTGGTAAACCTGGCAATGCGATAAAAAGATACGCCTTCCCAGGGGAGGCTTAACGAGGAGAAATATCTTTATTTCTCCTTGTTACTTCCTCTTTCTATGCAGCACACATAGATAGAGGAATATGCCTCAGGGGATGGTTTTTATGCAGGAAGGGGCCCGTTCCTGCACAAAAACAATCCTGCATGCAACACAGGCACCTTTGTACCATTGTGCAAGGGTGCCCGCGTTGACGCTAGGCAGCCAAAACGGCGCCAGTGCAGGGATAAGGACAGGAATGCGTTGTAGTCTTTTAAATATGGTTCATTCTTGCCCTTTCCCTGTGATGCAGGGCAGCACAGCAAGGTGACTTGCTGTGCTGTGCTGAGATGTGCCACATCCATATAATATAGAAGTCGGATGTGCCTGCAATAAAGTTCTACAATATCTTCTAATTCGAGTGAGTCAAGTGCTTATTATTTTATGTGACGTTTGGGGAAAATTTGAAAAGAGGTATTATGCACCCTATTTTAAAATAAAAGTGAAACATTTCCGGACCATAAACTGTATTAGTTTGCAGTAAATTGAACTCAACTTCAACAAGGCTTCTTTCTGCGAGGCAGTGGTTAAATGTAATGTATGCGTTTTCCGTTCATCCATACCAGACTTCAACATTCACTCATTTATGAACGGAGACATTTTAAATAACCCTGCAACGGTGCCTGTGCATAGGGCATCTCTTTTTAGTTCTGTCAAGTCTCACAGATCTACTTTCTGTGCCAATGTAATCACAAGAGGAAACAACGTTCTTCCAAATCTCTACGGGGTCCCTCCCAGCCTGTCTGCATGTCGTGGTAGTGGTTTTCTGAGCTGCTTTGTCTCTGATGTAAGTGATATATGAAACAGACCAGCCGCCTAATTGACTGGTAAGTGGAGTGGCAAGTAATGTTTGGTTGGCATCATCTTAAAAGTAAGGCCCCCCCAGGCGAAGAGGGTTTCAGATTTAGCAGAACTGTTTATAGAAAACATATACATGGAACAGATATTTTATACAGATGCTTTAAAATTCCTTTCAGGGTGGTTTGCATGTTCATTGCACGCACATATGAAATAGGCATTGCTGCCAGATTATGCCTCAGATAAAGTGTTCTCTGTTTCACTTTATTGAACAAACAGATTTCTACATAAGAAGGTACACATATAAACCTTTCTCCCACTAGTATGACTCCACTGTGGTGTTTTCCTGAGGTGGATACGGCAAAGAGGAGATTTTTAAAAGTTACTGATTTTCACAGCTCACATTCGTAATTAGTAGGGACATTTTTGTTGAGGTGTGTGAAAATCGGATATCTTGCTTTAGCATAAATACCAAGGGCCTCATTTATGAGAACTGACGCATCTCTGCAGTAAGGCAGCAATGCGTCAGAAAAACTTGCGCTGCAGTAAGGCATTTTCAAATGCCTTGGATGCATCATATGTAAGGTATGGTGCACCATTGGGAAAGGTTCCATAGTACATCAAAAAAAATGATGCTTCTGTTGGGACGGCGGCAACAGTGAAAACTGACGCATGTGCAGCAAAAGTGGTCCTAGACTGCTTTGCGCATGTAAAGCAATGCAAATCACTCTAGCGTCACCTCAGAGTTTTTCATGCGTCAAAAATCCATACAGAAGTGATGCATTTGAGGAAAAACCATTTCCTCATAGCTCTAAAAAGAAAGATGGAGCAGGCAGCAGCAGTCAGGACAACAACCCCAACAACCCCAGCCAGGATGTCCAGACAGACCCCCAGGGGAGGAGTACGAGTAATTTTAGTGAGGAGGAGAATCAAATACTGGTAACAGAGATTACAAAGTATGAACATCAACTCTTTGTCACCTCAAAATTGCCATTAAGAAAGAAATAAGCCATTTGGCAGTCCACAGTGGATACAATTAACAGTGTCGGGCAAGCTAAAAGGACAGTGCCAGCTTGCAAGAACCACTGGCATGATTATATTATAAACATAGGACGAAGGAGAAACTGGCCAACAACCTGAAGGCAGCCATGCGGACCGGAGAATGACCTGAGGACAGCAGTAATCCCAGCAGAGTTGGAGGCAGGAGTGGAAGGACAGGACAGTGTTGGTTTCGAGGACCAGCAAGACCAACAGGGTTAGTGAAAACAAGGGGCAATATGGGCAAAAAGGTCCTGCTGCCCAGTACAGCAAGCAATGTCCATGCGCTTCACTGTGCTGCGTGCAAGGGAAAGGGTAGGAATCTTTCTCATGTACAGTCAAACATCACATAAATATGTCTTACTGCCCAGTTACATGTTGTACAGCTTAGTCCAGATCCGTCAAGTTTATCCAGTCCATGTGTGATGTGCAGCACCAGTCCAGCTTCACCTTTGTATGCTGGGGCATTCAGTGTAATATCTAACGATAGTGACCAGTGCTACAAGTCCCACAATAAAAAGCAAAAAACATGGACAGGAACAACACATCATGCATGGATACTTGAACCTTGCCCAACCAGACAGTGACAATACAGGCCCTATTGCACTATGAGACTAGTGTGTCCTACTTGTTCTTATGCGGCCTAATCAGGACTGTAAAGCAATGGAATATAATGGGGATGTCAGAGGATAAACTCCTCACCTGAGAGGGGGGTCAGGTGTGTGCCATGTGAAGTATCATCACATAGGAACATGTGAAGACCCATGTGTATACTCACTAGCATGAAACTACTAGGAAAGCAGCTGTCCTGATGTGCGACAAGAGAGCACGCAGTTGTTGGATGCTATGGTAGAGACCACCCTAACTCCTGTCATGTGAAAATTCATACTGAGGGTGGGGGTGAATGCAAGTAATGCACACCAGAGGACCATGACCATCAATTTAGGGATTTTGGCATAGGGTAGCGCAACAAGTCTTCTTGCTGCACTGCCCAATGCCAAAGTGAAAGGGCAGGCATGCACCATATGTATGCAATACTGTGCATTCCTGTCCATTCTACCTGGTCTGGCGCTGTTTTGGCAGCCTAGCAACAACACAGACACCCTTGCACCATGGTGCAAGAATGCCTCCATTTCATGCAGGATTGTTTTGGGGCAGGAAAGGGCACCTTCCTACACATTAACAATCCTTAGAGACATTTTCCCCTTTCTATGTTTGCTGCAGAATTGTACCATGGACAGACATAACGATATAGAGGAGCCAATTCACAGATCCTGGAACAAAGCTACAAATCTCTAGGCTAAGAGAAACCTTCAGACATTTGTCTTTTCTGACTTAGCAAGTAGTAGAACAACTACACATGCAGGAAGTGCGACTCTTCACAAGTACTCAATACCAAAGATTAATGACGTTACCTGGTATGTGGGGGCCTCTTTCATAGATACTAACCAGCAAACATAACGATGTACAAGTACAATGGTGCAAAGGTGAGTGCGTATGGAGTGACAGATCCATCCCTACTCAACATGTAGCATAACTTACACACACAATGCTACAGTGGGTGACTATCTGTGTTGAGCTGTGCATCCATTCATTCAAAGAGGACCACTTAGAGAGCCCTAAGATTTTGTCGGAACAGTCCAGCCCGAACTGCCAAACCACGCCTTCCCTGGACCGGAAACAAGCAGCCTAGGACCAGTTTTGGGGAAACACCCCTCATCAGCCAGGCAAGCTTGAATCTAGTGGCAAAGTGAGCAAGGGACACATGTCTGAGCATACCCAGCCAACTTAGGGCAAACAAAGGAAACACAAGGAGATGATGGACGGAGTGCTGAAACTTTTCAGACACTCACCCCAGTCACAGATCTGGGTTGAATCCATCATCATTCTTTAGGAAAGACATTTCATTCTCTGAAGCATTTTACCTACACGTTTGCTGATGTGGCACAGGCATTGGATGCACATTGACCTCCCATGCACACAGGTGCAGTGGATGCCCCCTGGCTCACACTGGGCATGATGGATGGTTTAAGGTTCAGTGTTTGTGCCTCCGGATCAATGGGTGTAGAAGGGCACTGCCAGGCCTGCGCTGAGCATACACTGTCGTACTCCTCGTTCACCCCGGTGAGGAGCTATAAAGGTGCTATCACCACCCAGGTAGCGCCAGACAACTTCTGCAGAAGGCTGGCACAAGCTAGGGTCAGGAGGCAGAGATGGTACCCCAGGAATAGGAGGCCAGTGATGCTGCATGGGGTCCACTGGCTTTCGGACATGGGCGTCATCCTAGGGGCCTGGAGAGGAAGGAGCCATGTCTTAGGGAGTTAGTTAGGTTTTCATGAGCATGTCAGCATCATTCTCAGGGCAATTTTCCCTGAACATACTGACCGGAGGTACTGAAAGGTCATTTCTGACCCATTGGTCCTGGTCAGTGCCATTTATCGCCATAGAACGGGGCACTGATGCTTGCAGGAAGTGGTCATGTGCTGCGCTGTGTCACTCGTACTACACACACACACACCTGTGTAAATAGTGAGGTTACCATGCAAGGGGGTCGGTGGTAGTGTGTTTTCACTGATTATTATTGTAGACGTCTACTTGGCTCTTTCTTTGTAGAAACTCAGTACATGAGCGAGTCAGGCGATGTTCACTTCCTGACTTGTATTTTTCACAACTAGTTGTGATTCTCTGTATAATCGAACCATAGCAAGCCTAGCCATGGGCCTCAATTATTCTTCAATTACTGCTGCCCCCCACCGCCTTCCCGCCCCGCCTTCCAGAGCACCAGTATCTTGTCATGCCCTGCTTGCCTGCAAAGGTGGCACGTGAGTTCCTTCGGAGGGCACCATTAATACTAAATGGCGTCAGAAACCGATGTTCAGCAAGGGCCCGAGTGCAGATAGAGCAAGAAGCAGCTAAGTGCAGCAGTGTTTTAAACATGGGGAAGTCTCGCGAAAATAAACCCAGACAGTCTAAGGAAAGATGAAAGCACGTCACGACCAAACGCTCTTATTAGTCAAGTTTCAATCCATGTGTTGTATTGTGGGAAGCCCAGAGGTGCCTCAGAGTGGCGGCCTGGAGTAGTGATGGAAAGAAAGGGCCAAGGGAAGGGGGGATGAGGGAGAAGCTGTTCGAATAAAATTATCTTCCACCCGGCTGAGAGTTAAACAGAATGAAATACAATCACCAGAGAACGAGCAGGAAAAGGCTGGCGCAGTAACTTGTGGAGAGATGGACGGTTGCCGTTTGGAAATAAGAGGGGTGTGGCGCTCGTGTTATTGTCCCAGGAGAACACTGCACATAACTATAATTAACTCAATACAACAGATGTGTGGTGAGAGATGAGACACTGGAGAAGCTGATATAAATTATTGCGTGTGCGTGTTTCTGTGTGTGTACATTAACTGTAAAACGTTTTTTTCTTTACAAACTTGGCCTGCCAAACTCTATCAGTGGAGGGCTGGGGTAGCTGCAATTAAGTTAATGTGTGTGCCATTATTTGACACAGAAGTGTGAGCTCCAGCATTTGAGGGCCTCTAATTGCTATGGCTCTAGCGGCCCTGTTAATGTGGCAACCACACGGCACCACATAGTGATCCATGGACCGGGGTTATAGGAGTTTTAGGAAGCCAAATATATTTAAACTCTGAAAAATATCCAGCGCACTTTTTACTCTGAGAGTTATGTATCAAATGTAATGACAATAAATACATGCACAGTTATAAACAACTCAGATCTTGATTCTGTGTTTATGTGTAACTCCAAAGCCTGGGGAGGGGGGTAGCTGTCAGAAGAGTTGTGGTAGAAATAGTCTTAAATTTGGGGTGTAGACTGCATACACAGCACCTGTAAGTCACATTAAAGTGGGGGGGCTGTATTTGAAAGGGCTTACACCCACCCCCATGCCACTTTTTTGCCAATAGCAATAATTAACCTGTTTACATTAGCCGTGGTAATGCACCTCCACCAACTACCATCCTGCACCCTACGGCACCTGATGAAGAGGTGTCATGCCTCATGGGTCCAGGAGGCAGCGGTGCCTCGGCAGGGGTGCGCACATGTGCGCTTAAACATGCCAGGGAGAAATAGAGCCCCCTCTCACGAGGTTAGGATTAGAGCTGTGCTTCTGTAGAGTTGCAGGCACTTTAAACATGCCTACAGTTTCCGTTGATTATAGGATGAAAAATAATGATTACAAGTAAAATAAAGTGCTGCAATAATGCTGCTAAATTTCCATTTTTGTGCTGCTAAATTTCCATTTTTGTGCCTCAAAATTTGCAAATCTATGCCGCAATATCCTGGGGGTCTGTCCAGTGATTACCCAATAGGTATGCAGAGGTAAAAGTAGATAATTCTAATGCTCTTTTTGTGGTAGTGTGCGCGAGCTGTTAGGCTTATCAGAGGGTAGTGCTAAGCATTCGTTGTTACACACAGAGGCAATAAATGAGACTCACACTCAAGAATAAATCCAATACCAATTTGCAAAAATAAAGACTATTTTTAGAGACCAAGAACACAGTTCTAAGGTAAGTACTTTTCGAGCTACGATTTTTAAAGAGGTCGGAAAATGTACCTCATTTGTGTGCAATTACGCACCATAGGAAGCAATGGAAAGAAAAAAGAAAACTTTATTTAAAATCAGGCAATGCTTTCAAGAAGTTCAGCTTCTTGCTTTAGGTCGATGTCGGGCCAGGTCTAAAGTTCCAGCAGGAGAAGTTCAGGAGCGTCCCAGATCGGGCAGGAGCAGAGAGCTGAGGGTCTTGGAATCTTGTGCACAAAGACAAAGGGGGGCAACTTGGAAATGCACTGCACAGATGGACACACAGGTAAGTCTGGATGGTCTCCTCAGAGGAAGGAGGTCACAAGTGCCTGGGGACCACAGGGGCAGAGTTGGTTGGTCGGTACTGGGGCTGGTGGGGCCGGGTGTAGAGTGAACAGGTCAGCCGGGAGTTTTGCGTCTTCAGGGCCCTCACAGTCAGGAGCAGGCAACTTGGAGAGGCAATCTCGGGATAGTTGGATCACTCAGGAAGTGGATCTCAGGTGTCTTGATGTCCCTTGATGGGTGTTAGCTTCTGCTGCTTTGGCAGTCCGGTGTGGACTCTTCTTCTGGGTTTTTACCGTTGGGGGTCCGGTACCACTGGTATTGTTACGCTGTGGCTCTGGTAGGTCCTGGTGCCTCCAAACTTGGTGGAGACATAGTTCTGACCCTACAGAGCTGTTACACCTCTTCTTTGTTTGGTGCTGCATCGAGGTCGTCGGGGAGCAGCAAGTCGACAAACTGGACTTCCCGGGATTGGTACCTGGGGTGTGCAGGGCAGTGATACCTTCACTCTAAGGGAGCTTCTCAGTGATTTCTCAAAGGGTGGAGCTGTTCCACAGTCCTTGGAGTTCTTGCGGGTTTCAGGACGACACAGCAGCGGCAATTGTCGAGTCCTTCTTGCAGCTGGCAGGGTTTGGCGCGTTTTCTTTCTGCAGCAGGGCTTCAGTTTTCGTGCAGGGGTTTCTTTGTCCTGGTCTTCTTTGGTCCTTTGAATCTGAGGTTCAGGTCTCAGGGAGCCACCTAAATACTGAATTTAGGGGCGCTACAAGGAGAGTCAGGTAATAGCCAATGGGCTATCTACCTTAGGGTGTCTACACCCTTTAGTGACCACTTTGTGTGGGAAAAGGCACTACCCTAGCCCTGATTGGAGCTTTTCGCACCATCTCAAGATGGTGGAATTTCAGAAGAGGGGTTCACCTTGCCTGCCCCACCATAGGGGTGGTGGAGGCTGACTAGGAACCCTCCTCCTCATGTAACTAATTTTCCCACCTTTCCTCCCACCAAAAGTGGAGCAGGACAGGGGGCTAGGAATTCCCCACTATCTGGAGGTTCCTGGGTTAGATTTCAAAGGCGGTATTGCCTTTGAAGCTTCCCTCCCGGGAAGGCCATAGTGTCCTGGAGGAGGTGTGAAACACCCTCGCCCACAACAGGTATTGTTCCTGTCCTCTGAGAGCACTGTCTTTCACCCCCATGAGGCCAGGAACATGTCTGTTCGTGGCAGGATGGTGAAAACTGGCCAGAGACCCCACTAGTGTTTGGTTAAGTTTCAGGGTACCCTCTAAAATGGTCTCCTGTGTGATGTGAATAATAAATCCAACACTGCCTACAGCAGTGTTTGGTACTAAATATCTTAGAAATTAGTGACGCCATCATGGAGCTAGGAAACTCATGTTGATAAGTATCCAGCCCATATACTTTTTATGGCTTCCCTGTTCACTTGCAGCATCACAGAATGGACTGGACATTGTAGAGGCATATCTGCTCATGCTGATATGCCCACTCAAAAGACATAGTGCACCCTGTCTTAAGGCTGTGTGCCATGTCAACTCTTTGAATTTTCCTGCACCAAGACATGCAACCTGGAATAGCAGAGTGCATGGCCTTGGTGAGGGGGCCCTGGGGTGGCACACCAGTGCTGCAGCCCTTGAGGACTGCCTTCAGTACCCATGCCCTAGGTATCAGGGGTACCACTTGCTAGGGACTTACAGGGGTAGCCGAGGTTGTGCCAATCATGGTACAGTGTTTCGGAAAGAGATCTGGCACTGGGAACCTGGTTAGTAAGGTTCCAGTGCACTTTAAGTTCGAAATTACATCATGCACAAAACAAAAAGTGGAGGCTAACCATGCAAAAAGAGGCACTTTCCTACACTTGCATTTACCACTTTACGTGGTGCAAAAGTGATCACGCAGGGCTCTCAAAACATAAGGCCCATAGTGCTTGTTAGAAATGGGATCTCTGGTTGGCTAAGGCTTGCGCCAAAGCCAGGCAGAGACCACCACTCTAGTCAGGGCAAGGGAGTTACACGCCAAAGATAACCCCTGCTCACCCCCTTGGTAGCTTGGCACGAGCAGTCAGGCTTATCCCGGGGGCCATGTGTAAAGCGTTTGCGCAACACACCCACAGCAACAACATACTAGGCACACCACAAAAAGGAACTCCACACAAGGTTATATATAAAAATAGCCTTTGTATTATCATAAAACACATTAGAATAGTACTCACATAATATACATCGTGCCACCTGGCACTAGGTCATATTTACATGGGATTATTTACACCTGACAGGGCCAACTGGACCACTGTCAGAACCAGCACAAAGCGAACTTAGTATACGTATCACTTATAATAAATGTAGAACACATCATAAACGTACAACCAGTAATCACTGGTAACCACTGTACTTAGCATCAGCCTGTAACATAAACTACATTATGCACAGTATCACATTAGGCGCGAATTACATTCTGCGCCAACCTCACCAGCATAAATACATTATGCGATCCTCTCATAAGTCTAAACCCATTAGACCCTAACCTCCTAAGTATAACTCACCTTAGGGGCGTAAATCACACAGTGAAACATAATCTCACTAGCATAAACCATGATATGCAAAACAACCTCATAGTCACAAACCACATTAGAGGTATAAACAGGGTGCGTAAAGCATGGTAAATGCATCACATTTCCTAGCACCACATTTTCACATTAGGGCCTGGCGCCCTATAAATCTAACTGTCCCCCTTGCCAACTGGCCATATCAAGAGGGGCTCAAATGCCCTATGTCCAAGAGTCACTGCGCAAACCTAAACGTAGCAGCTGCCCACTACTTGCTGGGCAGCTGTGCAACTCACTGGCACTCACTGTGCCTCTGGTCCCTCTCAGGGACTCTCTCTCAATTGTGCCCAGTTCGTGGCACTCTGCATAAAGGAGGGGGGCCCGGCACCTCTGTGCCCTCTGGACCCTCCTAGTGGCATTAAATCAGATGCCCCCATCGTTGGGGTGGCCCGCTCTCTTGCGGGACCACCCAGGCACCGACAATGTGCCTCGATATGCCCCCAAAGAATTGTGCGCCTAAACGGTGCAGCTGCCCACTACTTGCTGGGCAGCTGTGAATCTCCAAATGAAGCCTGGCACCACTGTGCCGCTTCTGTCCCTCTCAGGGACTGCTAAAATAATATAGCCCCCTCGTTGCAAAAATGAGGCCAAATGGGCATGGGCCCTTCAGGGCCCTCTGGACCCCTCCCTGGGCCCTACGAACAAATGCGCCCACGTGGCAGCTGCCCGCTACGGCGGCGCAGCTGAGTCATCACTCATGAAGGGGGCCCCGGCACCTCTGTGCCCTCAGGATCCCCACGGGCTCTAAAAACAAAGATGCCCCCTTGTTGGAGTGGCCCGCTCTCTTTTGGGACCACTCAGGCACCGACAATGTGCCTCGAAATGCCCCCAACGGTGCAGCTGCCCTCTGTCAGGCGGGCAGCTGTAACTGGCCAGGTTGGGGGAGACACGGTCACTCTGGGCCCCCAGACAATAGGTGTGCCTTGTTGGAGCGGCCCGCTGCCAGACGGGGCCGCTCAGAATCTCCCAGCACGGGTGCTGTGCCTCAACGGCACCAACCCCCCCCTCCTCGAGCCCTCACTCACCGGCTCTGGGGGCAGGACGTCTTCTCCGTGTGGCACTCGGCTCTCCTCTTCACCCGGTCTCCTTCAACATGCGGGGCTCTCTCACTCCTGAGGGCCTCGCTGGCGTCGGCGGCCTCGGCCGCCTTTATTCTTCACCCGGGCCCCTCCTGGGACCCGGGACTTCTCACATCGCCGGTGCACTTGCGGTGGGCGCGGGGCTTCCCTCAGCTACACAGGAGCCCCGCACGGCCGACAGCGCATCTCTCCTTCACCCGGGCCCCTCCTGGGACCCGGGACTCTGCACCGCTTCACCCGGGCCGGGGGAAGTGGAAATGGAGCCTCCGAGGCTCCGGCTGACGTCACTGGCCCCGCCCCGTCCCAGGCAGGAATGCCTGACTTCCGGTTTTCCTGCGGATCGGGCCGCAGCGGTGATTCCTTTCTCAGTGCAAATGAGGGGTAGGCTCCTCGAGGTTAAAAATACAAAGCAGGGTGGGCTCCTGCTATTAACACAAAAGCAGTAGCGGGTGGGCACCCGCCGAATAAAAATACAAAGTGGGGTGGGCACCCGCTCAGCGGCAATTCGGGGGAATCCCCAAGCCGGGGATTCCCTCTCTTCGTAAGGCAGCGCCACGCTGCCAAGCCCACGCATTCCTCTCTCTCCTTGGCAAATAAAGCGCTCACGAGGCGCTAGGGAGCAATGCAGTCCTTAAGGCTAAAAGATTAAGCAAAAGGTCCCAAGAGAGTCTTTTGGCATCAGGGAGCAAGGCAGGGCCCAGGGAAGCAAGCCCTCATGGCAGCTCCCCTGGGCCCCTGCAGCAGCGTGCCCCGGGCAGATTCACGTCCAAGCACAAGAACTGAACAAGAACATGGGGTCACAGCCCCTTCTTTTATACACCCTTTTCCCTTTGTGTAAAGGTGCAGGGCTGAGGAAAACCAGACGCAACTGGTTTGGGGGAGCTTTGGAGCACTTTGTTTTGCTCAGCTCCTCTCTCCTTTCACAGGACAGGCTAGGGACATCAGACGCACCACAGGGGTGGAGCCAGCATTGTGGAGGGAAGGCACAGCCCTATTCAGGTCCCAGGTGCAACTCCTCCCTCCCATCTAGATGCAGATATCTCTATTCACCACTGCGCTGACTCACCCTGCCCCTCCAGGAGCCACACACACCTCCCAGCCCCTGTCACTCACAAAGCCAGACATGCAATTCACATCAGGCAGGCAGACACAGAGCACACATAAATGCTAACTTCTAAAAGTGGCATTTCTACACCAGTCACAATAAATCTGCGCACACCATTGCGCAGCATTTATTCTCACGAGTTCGCACATACTAAACTCGCCCCTGCACTCCTCTCACACCAGGAATTACCATGGACACACATATCCCCCATGCATTCCTATGGGAGGGCAGGACAATCTCACCACACGCACTCAGCGCGCACCCACTTTACACTGGCCCACAGTGCTAAAGTGCCCAGAGACTTAAAACTACTGACACACAAGGTCACAGACCAGGCAAAAAGTTTAGGGGTGAACTTGCTAAAAAGGGCCAAGTCCAACACAACCCCCTTCCAGCCAAAACGCAGGGCAGACCAATCACCACCGTGATGGGCTTCCCTGCTTGGGGCGATAGAACACGGACGCGGGACCGCACTGCAGGGACACCCTCCGGTTCTACGCCCCTTGGAACCCATGGAATCCATCTAAGAAAAAAAAAAAACTCAGGACCAACTAGGCTACCCCAGCGGTACTCCTTAGTTGTCCACGGCCAGGGCCAGGCCCTAGGCCACCCAGATGCCACTGGTCCTTGCCAATCCAGAGTGGGGGCAGTAACCCCTGGCATACAATAGCCATTCTCCACTCTCCCTCTCAGTGTAGTTCCAAACTACCACTGATCCTTCAACCTAGGGTCCGCACCCTCAGGCTGACCAGAGGTCACGGGCAAAGCATCTCCTCACCCTACCTCTACTTCTGGGGTTCCGCACCCTCCCAGGGGAAGCACCCACCAGAACACAACTCTCCCACCAGTTCAGGACCTCTCTCCATCAACTGGTCTACCACCTGGGATCCAAATTCACCGGATGCACCGGGGTCAGAGGCGAGGACTCCCTCCCTCTGCACCCCCTTCCAGAGTTCTGCACCCTCCCACTGTAGAGCAGGGTCCCTTCACTTAAGATGGGCCCCACCTGCTCTCAGGGTAGTACTACCACATTCAGCCAGGGACCCTAAAGATCCCGGCTAGGCCTGCACCATCCCTTCTGGGAAACACAGGGTCTCTTCACTTAAGATGGGCCCCACCTGTGTTCACAGGGGTACCCCTAGAAGGCAACCCGGCCAGGACACTGATTACAGTCGCCCTGCCGTCCAGGTCAGGAAACACCTGAACCTGGCTCCCCAACCCAGGAACGGTACCCTTTGGTCAGATGCCCGGCGAACCGGGACTTCACGGGGAGCACGCATGCCCCCCCTCGAGGGTGACACATAACTAATGTGTCGTGTGACAGTCTGCCTGGCGCAGATCTCACGACCTCCTGTCCATCTGACAGTGCGTGCAGATCCCCCAGGACAGAAGTGGCGTCACCATGGTCATTCATTGGCGACTCAGCCCTTCTGGCTGGCCCCTGACCCACTGGTTCTTCCACTGAGGACTCTTTCCCCCTATCACCCCTCACTCTGGTCCTCTGCACCCTCTCAACTGGAGTGGTACTGCCAGACACCAGGACCGCTGGAGCTCTGGTTACAGACACTCCACGTCCTCTAGACAATGGGAGATCCTCCTCAAATGGCCTACAAGTACAGCCTAGGCCCCCAACCTGGTGTCCCCTGAAGAAACCATCCAGGCCCTGGGACTGGGTTTTGTGCACCTTGGGACACAGCCCACACTCACTCCTTCTCCTCTGAGACAGGACGTGAGCCCCTACACCCCTCCCACTACACTGGGACCTAGCTGGGCTACACTGAACCTCTTCCACCACACAGGACCGGAAGATACCCGAGCCACTCTTGTTGGAATCATTCTCCAATGCCTCTGCAGGACCTCTAGCACACAGTCAGAGGTCCACCTCCCGTGCAAGCTCCTTATCACCAAAAGAACTCACACCCACTGCGTCCAGTGCAACACACCACTCATCCAGACACGCCCCCAACCAAGACTGGTGAGACAGTTCCTTACTGCCCCTGAATCTCAACCTGTACCCCTCTTACTGGGAACTAGGTACCATACTGTGGGAACGGGGAATGGGACTTCCTGCACTGGACACCATATTGCTGCCACCACTGGATCCCACCCTTACTGGTGAATCCAGACAACTCAACTGAGCTCAGGGGATAAACTACCCTCCAGAGCTAATTTTTTCTCCTCCACACTCCCTTTCTTCCCTCCTATCCACCCACACCTCTGGGGACAGAAAAAGGGATTGGGCACTGGACCCAGCAAGGGACTCCCTATCTATGGAACCTCCCAACCTACTGGCGTCCCGCCCTGTCATTTCTCTCTTCTGCCACCAATCATAAAAGCGCAGAAAACACCATTAAAAAATGACACTGTTGAGGAGAAAAATAAAATCAGTAAAAATAATCCCCAATATGTGATTATCTAAAATGCAGAGTTTGTAGTGCAACCAGTTGTCGCTGTGGTACTGCGCAAACGCAAGTCCTATCCTCACCGCTGACAACCAATGTTAGAAATGGGATCTCTGGTTGGCTAAGGCTTGCGCCAAAGCCAGGCAGAGACCACCACTCTAGTCAGGGCAAGGGAGTTACACGCCAAAGATAACCCCTGCTCACCCCCTTGGTAGCTTGGCACGAGCAGTCAGGCTTATCCCGGGGGCCATGTGTAAAGCGTTTGCGCAACACACCCACAGCAACAACATACTAGGCACACCACAAAAAGGAACTCCACACAAGGTTATATATAAAAATAGCCTTTGTATTATCATAAAACACATTAGAATAGTACTCACATAATATACATCGTGCCACCTGGCACTAGGTCATATTTACAAGGGATTATTTACACCTGACAGGGCCAACTGGACCACTGTCAGAACCAGCACAAAGCGAACTTAGTATACGTATCACTTATAATAAATGTAGAACACATCATAAACGTACAACCAGTAATCACTGGTAACCACTGTACTTAGCATCAGCCTGTAACATAAACTACATTATGCACAGTATCACATTAGGCGCGAATTACATTCTGCGCCAACCTCACCAGCATAAATACATTATGCAATCCTCTCATAAGTCTAAACCCATTAGACCCTAACCTCCTAAGTATAACTCACCTTAGGGGCATAAATCACACAGTGAAACATAATCTCAGTAGCATAAACCATGATATGCAAAACAACCTCATAGTCACAAACCACATTAGAGGTATAAACAGGGTGCGTAAAGCATGGTAAATGCATCACATTTCCTAGCACCACATTTTCACATTAGGGCCTGGCGCCCTATAAATCTAACTGTCCCCCTGGCCAACTGGCCATATCAAGAGGGGCTCAAATGCCCTATGTCCAAGAGTCAGGGCGCGCTGCCAACGCAGCGCAAGTCAAGGGTGCGCAACTGCGCAAACCTAAACGTAGCAGCTGCCCACTCCTTGCTGGGCAGCTGTGCAACTCACTGGCACTCACTGTGCCTCTGGTCCCTCTCAGGGACTCTCTCTCAATTGTGCCCAGTTCGTGGCACTTTGCATAAAGGAGGGGGGCCCGGCACCTCTGTGCCCTCTGGACCCTCCTAGTGGCATTAAATCAGATGCCCCCATCGTTGTTGCGGCCCGCTCTCTTGCGGGACCACCCAGGCACCGACAATGTGCCTCGATATGCCCCCAAAGAATTGTGCGCCTAAACGGTGCAGCTGCCCACTACTTGCTGGGCAGCTGTGAATCTCCAAATGAAGCCTGGCACCACTGTGCCGCTTCTGTCCCTCTCAGGGACTGCTAAAATAATATAGCCCCCTCGTTGCAAAAATGAGGCCAAATGGGCATGGGCCCTTCAGGGCCCTCTGGACCCCTCCCTGGGCCCTACGAACAAATGCGCCCACGTGGCAGCTGCCCGCTACGGCGGCGAAGCTGAGACATCACTCATGAAGGGGGCCCCGGCACCTCTGTGCCCTCAGGACCCCCACGGGCTCTAAAAACAAAGATGCCCCCTTGTTGGAGTGGCCCGCTCTCTTGCGGGACCACTCAGGCACCGACAATGTGCCTCGAAATGCCCCCAACGGTGCAGCTGCCCTCTGTCAGGCGGGGCAGCTGTAACTGGCCAGGTTGGGGGAGACACGGTCACTCTGGGCCCCCAGACAATAGGTGTGCCTTGTTGGAGGGGCCCGCTGCCAGACGGGGCCGCTCAGAATCTCCCAGCACGGGTGCTGTGCCTCAACGGCACCAATCCCCCCCCTCCTCGAGCCCTCACTCACCGGCTCTGGGGGCAGGACGTCTTCTCCGTGTGGCACTCGGCTCTCCTCTTCACCCGGTCTCCTTCAACATGCGGGGCTCTCTCACTCCTGAGGGCCTCGCTGGCGTCGGCGGCCTCGGCCGCCTTTGTTCTTCACCCGGGTCCCCTCCTGGGACCCGGGACTTTCTCACATCGCCGGTGCACTTGCGGTGGGCGCGGGGCTTCCCTCAGCTACACGGGAACCCCGCACGGCCGACAGCGCATCTCTCCTTCACCCGGGCCCCCTCCTGGGACCCGGGACTCTGCACCGCTTCACCCGGGCCGGGGGAAGTGGAAATGGAGCCTCCGAGGCTCCGGCTGACGTCACTGGCCCTGCCCCCGTCCCAGGCAGGAATGCCTGACTTCCGGTTTTCCCGCGGATCGGGCCGCAGCGGTGATTCCTTTCTCAGTGCAAATGAGGGTAGGCTCCCTCGAGGTTAAAAATACAAAGCAGGGTGGGCTCCTGCTATTAACACAAAAGCAGTAGCGGGGTGGGCACCCGCCGAATAAAAATACAAAGTGGGGTGGGCACCCGCTCAGCGGCAATTCGGGGAATCCCCAAGCCGGGATTCCCTCTCTTCGTAAGGCAGCGCCGCGCTGCCAAGCCCACGCATTCCTCTCTCTCCTTGGCAAATAAAGCGCTCACGAGGCGCTAGGGAGCCATGCAGTCCTTAAGGCTAAAAGATTAAGCAAAGGTCCCAAGAGAGTCTTTTGGCATCAGGGAGCAAGGCAGGGCCCAGGGAAGCAAGCCCTCGTGGCAGCTCCCCTGGGCCCCTGCAGCAGCGTGCCCGGGCAGATTCACGTCCAAGCACAAGAACTGAACAAGAACATGGGGTCACAGCCCCTTCTTTTATACACCCTTTTCCCTTTGTGTAAAGGTGCAGGGCTGGGGAGAAACCAGACGCAACTGGTTTGGGGGAGCTTTGGAGCACTTTGTTTTGCTCAGCTCCTCTCTCCTTTCACAGGACAGGCTAGGGACATCAGACGCACCACAGGGGTGGAGCCAGCATTGTGGAGGGAAGGCACAGCCCTATTCAGGTCCCAGGTGCAACTCCTCCCTCCCATCTAGATGCAGATCTCTCTATTCACCACTGCGCTGACTCACCCTGCCCCTCCAGGAGCCACACACACCTCCCAGCCCCTGTCACTCACAAAGCCAGACATGCAATTCACATCAGGCAGGCAGACACAGAGCACACATAAATGCCAACTTCTAAAAGTGGCATTTCTACACCAGTCAAAATAAATCTGCGCACACCATTGCGCAGCATTTATTCTCACGAGTTCGCACATACTAAACTCGCCCCTGCACTCCTCTCACACCAGGAATTACCATGGACACACATATCCCCCATGCATTCCTATGGGAGGGCAGGACAATCTCACCACACGCACTCAGCGCGCACGCACTTTACACTGGCCCACAGTGCTAAAGTGCCCAGAGACTTAAAACTACTGACACACAAGGTCACAGACCAGGCAAAAAGTTTAGGGGTGAACCTGCTAAAAAGGGCCAAGTCCAACAGTGCTTAAGACAGTACATTGAAAAAGAGGTCCCAGTGTGCAATAGTTACAGACAGTGAAAATTACTACCAAATATCACGAAATAACTCTAATGCACTGCAGATTATTTAGTTCAATGTTGTTTAATCACATTGAACAATCTACTGGTTAGTCAGCATATGATTCAAAGAACATATATTCACACAAGTGCCCCACAGCAGTGGGAGAAAGAGAAAGGGAGGTAAGAGCGCATTAAGTGGGGGTAGTAAAGGTGTAAGGGAAAGGTGGTGACATCGTTATTATCACAATATAAGTTACAGCGGCAGTGGCTTATATTTGCCACAAGGTATCGTGTTTATTTTTAACATTGCCATGCTTAAAAGTCCATACAATATCACAGTTGAAAATCACAGTTGGTAAGGGCTGGCATAGAACAGAACAAAAGTCGACGTTTCGACCCCAATATAGTGTAGGCTGTTGTGATCCTTACAGCGTGGTCTTCCTCAGGACTGGGGAAAGGGGGGGCACCATGCACCACCCTTGGCATGAGGTGGTTCAGTTATGTGTAGGCCCGTAGGCTCACAAGGAAACAGAGCGGAGGAAAGGCACTTGAATTCGGTGGAAACTGCAAGAATATATCATCATTAGTAATTTTTACGGAAGGCAAAGACCCAGAGGTTCATCTATCGACTCAGATGAATCTGCAGTTTGTCGGGCGAGTCCGTCTCCGTGTGTGCCACAGTCCTGAGGAAGACCCCGCTGTAAGGATCACAACAGCCTACACTATATTGGGGTCGAAACGTCGACTTTTGTTCCCTGATTGCCTGCATGAAAGGGTGGTGCAGTTGCAGAGTGGAGTGTGACTGCTGGGGACTCCAAACCCCACAAGCCCTTGCTGGGCTACCACCTGTCAGTGATCAGTTGCGCTATTAAAGCGCGAGGGAGTCCAGCTGCGCGGGATGCGTCCGTGCGAAGCCCAGGTCAGGGCGGGCCCGTCCTGGGCCCATCAGTGCCCGACAGAGGCTGGGCTGTGACACCCCTCTTTCATCTACCATCGGGAAGAAACTATGGGTAAGTGTAAATTACTTTGTAACTCAGACACTGAAAAAGCAAAAGTCCCTCACAATTGGGCATCAATAATTTCATATCTCACAACAGCTGTGGGAGCACTAGCAGAAGAAATTCAGGGTGCAGAGGAGAAACTAGGTTTGGGGGTTACTAGAACTGTATCTAATGCAGATGAACAGCTAATGAAGGGAGAACAGGCTGTGATAGTTAAGCAAGTTGGAGGTCTGGGAGGACCTGTGCTAAACAAGCTACCACCAAGAATACTAACACCAGAGGGAGAAAATCATATAGTGGATTCACCATCCCCAGTAAGGGCAGCACCCGCTAAAAAAAGGAAGTAAAGGGGACCATAGGCTGGTACTGCCACGAAAGGATTAAAACAACAGCGAAGAATGCCTCTATCTTCTATATGGTTGCGGAAATGCCTTTGGAAAAAGAAAATTTGCTGCACCCATCTATGATAACTGCTGTGAGCAGCCTTATCCAGTCATTAGTCAAACCTTTGTTCTTGACTTTATATGAGAATTAGTAAAAGTCTCGGGCTCCACAATAGAGGTGTTGGTGGAGAAAAGGTGCAAAGTAGAGTCTTTAATGGTTGATTTGAATACATGGCTTTCCGAAAACAGCACTCGCATTGCAGCGAATCTATTGAATGTTTCCCAAAGTAAACAGAAAGATTGTTTTGTTAGTGGGGGACGACCCCAAGGTATTAACCCGAGCCACGCCGCGGCTGAGTCTGAAAGGGCCACGCATAGAATTGGGCCTGTTCCAGGGATGTTTGAAAACAGCTTAATCCACTTTGTAGCTTATCCTTCACCTGCTATAGGTAGTTTACTTCAATGACCGCATAGAAAAGCATCACAAAAGCCAGATATTAGTTGCCCAGTTGAATTAGTTGCTAGGTAGGACAGCAGGTGTAGCTTGCAGCTACGTCCTGAGGCTACTCCCCTGGTAGCGGTACTGGTAGGGGTACCACCGTTAAAAGCTGAAACAGCAGAATCTACCTCTGAGCTTATACCGAAAACTAAATATTAGTGTAAAAATTTGTCAGGACACGGGGCACAGGCTTCCTTTCATGTCATCATGGCTAGATGGGTGGGATGGGAAAAAGGGGATTGTTTTGTAATTAATTTTGATCAGCCTGACCTTGCAAGGAGGTTGTTTTATACAGGTTCTAACATCAAATATATTTTTACCATTGAGTCAGTTGGACAATAATGATTGACTTACATCTATTCCCCCTTCTTTACCCCAGACCAAGGATTGTCTAGTAACTGATAGAGCCCTTATAAGGACTATAAATGAGGTGGTAGTCAATCCAGTTAGACAGTTAAATGTTCTTAGCTGGAACATTGCCAGGTTAAACCGCAAAAGAGAAGACATAGGATGGGTTGATAATTCAAGGGAACAGTAAGTGGTGGGTTTACAATAAACTTGGGAAATTGAAAACACATTATTTGTGGATGGGTTTATGACCTATTTTGAACCTGCATGACCTTCACAGGCAGGTAGAGCAAAAGGGGTTTACTTACCCTTACCTCACTAATCTAGTAACCCATTGTAACCTCTTGGTGGTCATAATAACCCCCATACATGCACCAAAATTACTTTTTGTTAACTTTATAACTCTTTTGAGGAAGTTTTATGAATGAGCACCTGTTAAATTTAACGTCTTTTTTAGAATCATATAGTGATAAGCAAAATACTTTTTTATTCAGTTATAATTTGGGGGGATTTTAATGTGTGACCATGCCAGAGTGATTGCCATGTATTTGACGACCTTGGCCCTGGGAACTGTTCAAATCTGCATTTTGAGTACACAAATGGAGGGCTACTGGAGGACATCATGGCTGATTTTGACCTACAATGCTTGAGGGAAGACAAGGCAGGGGATAGTATTCCCTCTCCTACCGGAAGAGGATTGAACACTACAATTGCTTATATCTTTACTGCTGCTTTTTTGTCCCCCCCAGGTGGTATCCTGCACAGTTAAGTGGTCGCAATTCAGTGACCATAACCCTATATGTTTAAGCTTGAAATGGGGGTTTGAGAACAATGCAATCCCTAATGGGGGTATGAATAGTGGTGATGTTACGCCACAGGATCAGGCACGTAGGCTGAAATGGAGTAAGGTAGATCCCATGCAGTTCATTAATGATTTATTAAATACTTCCAGGAATGATATTAGACTCTGTTCAGATGACACTACCCAAGGGGAAATATTGCTAAAGGCTTATGGCAGGATATGCCAACAGGTGGCTAAAACCCTTGTGCAACCTGTAAGCAAAATCAGGGAAGGTAGGGAGAGATGGTTTGCTCACAAATGTACAGAGGCCCATCAGAAATTAATAAAAGCCCTGAAGTGAGTACCTCAAGATAAAGCCCAGATAGTTATGTGTAGAAAAGTGTATATGCAAACCCTGGGAACCCCGGAAACAGAAAATCAAAAGAGAAACCTGGATTGATTTACTGTGCATGGATGTTATTAAAAACAGGGTAAACATTGTGTGCCCCAAAACCGGAACACCGCATGCCATTACAACGCGGTCGTTACAACGACCGCATTGTTACAACGCATGCCATTACTCCGCAAGTCGGAACAACGACTTGCTCTAGGGGTCAGAAGGTGTTGGATTTAAAATCCAACACTTTCCCTACTGTTGCACAGACTAGAGTTGGAATAGTAAATTATACTATTCCAACATCCAGCGCCTCAGAGCAAGTCGTTGTTCCGACTTGCGGAGTAATGGCATGCGTTGTTACAACGCGGTCATTGTAATGACCGTGTTGTAATGGCATGCGTAAAAAAAGCATGCGGGAAAATGAGGCATATTCTAAAAACAGTGCTATGTTCTGGGCGATCGGGAGCTAGAAACAGCCCGATTGATTGTACTATACCAGCGGATCAGTGTGTTACACATTTTCAAAAAATATAAGGTAATCCTGCTGAAGTAGTTATTTCTTCTCCCCCAGTAGTTGATGGCAGCAAATATGTTCTGGTTTTCAATGAAGAGGAAGTAATTGGGGGAGTTTCATTAATGTCAAATAACAAAGTACCCAGGCTGGACGGTGTCCGGCTGATCTTTATAAGTTAAATCTGTCACTATGGTCTAAAATTTTGACACATGTATTTAACACTGCTTGTTTGACTGGTTTGCCAAGGTTGTGGTCACAATCTATTATCATTCCAGTTTTTAAGAAGGGGAGAGAGATAATCCACGATGTTATAGGCCTATATCGTTGATTGATTCAGCAGTGAAAGTTATGGGCAGAGTGGTACTTAGAAAACTGACTGATTGGCTAGAAGAGCGAAAGGTAATTTCTAATTTACGATATGGGTTTAGGACAGGCAAGTGAACTACAGACCAATGCCTTCATTTGCAGCTGATAGTGGAGAAATATATTGCATGCAGCCTAGTAGGAGTCACTACATTTGGCTTTCATGTATCTATCCTCAGCTTTCGACCATGTGAATAGATCAACATTATTGATCAATATAGGAGTAGATCAGAAAATTGTTAATTTTTCCAGCTTGCACAGGGATCTTACTGCTGTGGTGAGATATGATCAGAGGGGTAATCTCTTGCCACATATAATTAAGGGGAGTCAGATAGGGGTGTAAATTAGCCCCTTTATTGTTCACGTTATATATTAATGATCTAGATTTGTCTATCTGTTTCGCCTGCAAAGTGATCCCTCATGCAGGGGACTAGTTAATTCCTGTGCTCCTTTACACAGATGACGCAGTGCTAATAGCGAGGACAGTGATGGGGCTTCAACGTTTACTTAACTCTTTTCTCGATTTTATGGCTTTACTGGACTTAAGTACAAATTTTCCCAAATCATACACAATGATATTGGGACCAAAAGCTAGAAAACAAAGAACTCCTTTCGGTGAAGGAAATGAAATAACAAGGGTGACTACTTTTTCTTACTTAGGGGCATTATTCGATGAAAGGGGCATATGAGCCCCACAAAGAAAGGCAAAAAGAAATGCCATGGCAAGAGCTACTGTAGCAGTACTTGATTTCACAAAAGGCAAGGGGCTAAACCAACTCAAGCTATGGTAAACATATATAGAGCCACATGCATTGCAATTGCTTGCTATGGGTCAGACATTTGGGGGTATAGGGAGGCAAGAGAACTCCAAATAGTGGAGAACAAAGTTTTTAGAAATCTGCTTTCAGTCCACGCAATCTGTTCCTTATATTTTCCATCAGCAATTGGTGGTTGGTTATATTTTAGACCTGGTAGCAATGGCCCCACGTCTGTGTTGGATTAGGATCTGGATCAACCCAGAAGTGGAGCTGAATTGTAAAATAGCTCAGGACTGTCTGTCTTTAGGCAGAGCAAACAATATCCCCTGGATACGATACATAAAGAGCTTAGCAGAGAATTTGGGGCGTCCTGCTTTATTTGACTCACCCAATGAGCTGGTTAGAGAAGACTTGTCCTGACTTAAAAAACAATTCCTGTTTATGGTGCACACGGAGAGAGAAGCTAGAGAGCTCCTGAAACCTACGGTACGGGGCTATATATTACTAAAACGGCTCTGTTAATAGAAACCTGCTTGATTGAAATAACAATTCTCTATCATCGTTTTCTTTTAACAAGGTTCAGATTAAACCTTTTACAGTATGTGCTGGCGGAATCTCATGGGTGGTGTAAGATGAAAGAGTTGGGCCCCTGTTCGTGTGATAATTTTTCCACTCAGGATACAGTGCACT
Source organism: Calotriton arnoldi (assembly GCA_963921515.1). NCBI lineage: Eukaryota > Metazoa > Chordata > Amphibia > Caudata > Salamandridae > Calotriton > Calotriton arnoldi. The sequence continues at coordinate 1,618,986 of CAWUFW010002922.1, forward strand.
TTATGATGTTTTGTGATTATTATTATTATTTGTAAATGTTTTATAGTACCATTATTAAAAGATAAAGGTTTCTTGCAAGCAAGACCTGCGTTAACATACCTCCAGATGATAAACAGTCCTCTGGAATGTTTTAGTATTGCAAGATTTTTAGTTGCGGGGTTAGAAAAAGGAAAACACGGCTTCTTTGAATACGTGCATATATGGTTCCTATGCAGTAGCGTTTGGAAGCAATTTTACTTGATGTACTCTGATATTTTTATGCCTGAGATTTGAGGGAAGATATAATTATATTTTAATTTTATTTATAATGTATTTACTAGATTTTATTGCTTGTACTTTTATGGTTTTAGTTAACCAAATAAAGTATTTTGACTGACACTTATATTCAATCAACTGAACATACAAGCATCCAATCACCTCACATTCACACCTCCAATCTTGAATGAGGCAAATGCTGCACAGCATACGGAGATTTGTTTACAGTGAGCGTATTTTCTGCAATCTCAACAAACCGAGTGCTCCTCACCGGATTTTTTAGATAGTGATATTCTTAGGAGGGGATTATCCTCGTTGTCTTGAAGAAAGTGGTTTCATATTTCATAACCCACCAAAACGAGTCAACACATACAATGTGTTAAATTTGAGGAACAGATGATCACATTAGAAAAGAAATTGGTTTTTGCTATGTGGTGTTTTTACAGATTCTTACAAATTAGCTGGAATTAATGACAGATATGATTGTCTGGTATGTTTTCTCTCCTCTAAATTATTATATTTATGTAGTCTTTATGTACATATAAATGTTACGTCTTGTTTTTCATATTAATGAAATTTCAAACTTATGAAACAATTGCAACGAATGTTGGTACATTGATGAAAACAAGTTTGAAATTATAATTGGAGATATAAAGATTTGAGTCACTATGCAGCATTCAACTCATCCGAAACTGGAAGTATGAATGTGAGGTGATTGGATGCTTGCATGTTCAGTTGACTGAATGTAAGTGGTTTCCAAAGGCAGTTCTTTATGACTGGAACACCTATTATGGAGCTCTGTCCCTTTGGATTGTGGCGCCTCTTCCTCTGCATTTGATGTGATTTAAGTTGGGACATATGCTTTAGGATCACAACGTGTGTGAATCGGATTTCATTACACCTCTATTGTCCATGCTTTTTAACAATGGCTGTGTAGCATTAATGCACATTATCTGGCTTAGGTTCCTGCACAAATTGAGGCTTTAAAAGCTGATCCCTGCACAGACATGCTAAGCAAAACATATTTCACAGTGTCACAACATATGTTGACTCAAGATCTTATGGTTTGTGCCATTTGTTATTCCTGGTAATGTGTCTGTGTGGAATACATGCAGAGGGTGTGCCAGGTGATGCTCACTTTGCCCAAAGCTACACGACTGTAGATGTGCCACTCTAAGTACATCTTAAAAGATGTGTACTAACTGCTGGTCTGCTTCCATACACCTTACAGTCTCAAACGTCTTCGACTGTGAGCAGTCCTAAACAAACATTGGGCCGGTTCTGTACATAATCACAGACAGACATCTCCATGATGGTAGCTGAGTGTTACCTCCCACCACACATCACAATTGATCAGTTCCTCATAGGTCATACACAGACATCAAAATGGTACATACATGTACTCATCACACCTACTGGTAGCATTGGGGTCCTGGAATGGTTGCGCCTCTCCCAATGAGAATGGAAGATGTCCACCTAGGAGACATGACATAGCATTGTAAAATTTGCTTTTTACACATGTTAACTTTTTTATTGACTAAACTATAATATCCCTGTATTTCAGAAGCACACAACCACATTAACACACATATAGCAATATGCCCAGCTCATTGCATGAATCCAGTTAGTTTGCAGCCCTGAGCAGGCTGGATGGTGGAGTTCAGATGTTACCATCATGACATGCCTGGAGTGTGCATCATGAATGTGATTGATTGAGTAATGGGGATGTGCAAATAACTTATGGCTCCCAGTAAGAGGCACATCGAGGAGATATGCCTTGATTTCTTCTAGCTTTTTCTCTTTCCATTCCATCCATTCTGCAGCACAGATAGAAAGAGGAAAGCACCTTGTAGGATTGCCCCTTCCTGCTCAAACAAGCCTGCCTGCAATGGAGGCACCTTTTCACCATGTTGCAAGGGTGCCTACCTTGGTGCTAGGCTGCTAAAACGGCGCTAACGCAGGAAGAAAGGACAGGAATGAGCCGTATTGGGTAAATATGGAGCTTTCCTGCCCTTTCACTTTATCGTAGGGCAGTGCAGCAAGCTGACTTGCTGTACTGCCCTACGCTAAAATGCCATAAAGAAGGCCCATAGTGAGAGGAGAAAGGCTTACAGGGTAGTGTTTGTGCACATGGTTGCCCCTTCCAGCACAAACACAATCCTGCATGCAACGGAGGCACACTTCCAACATGGTGCAAGGGTGCCTATGTTGGCACTATGCTGCCAAAACGGTGCAAGCACAGGAAGAGATGACAGGAATGCACTGTATTGCATAAATACGATGCATTCCTGCCCTTTCACATTGTCTTAGGCAGCCCAACAAAGTTAAATATTGCACTGCCCTACACCAAGGTCCCGTAAATTAGGGCTTAGGTTCCCTTACTTTACATCATCTCCTCATATATTTTTCAACTGATATAAATGTTGCACATTCCAATATAGTAATAAAACAAAACTGAAGTACAAAGTATGTTGATGTTTAGCATTCCAGATGAAGAGACATCACAATATGCAGACAGAACATACATACATACCGACAGGCCCACCAATCTCAAGTCCCAAGTAGTCAATGACATCAGCCTCCCTCGAGATGATGTCTGCCCATCTGTGCTTCAATTGTTGGGTTGTGCGTCCAACCATAAAGGACTGTTCATGGTGCCAGCGCTCCCATCGGTCCTTTTTGTCTTTAGGTGGCTACCCCTGGCCTCCCAGTTGTGGTTCTGAAAAATTATGCCCCCTCTCAGACATGATCCCAAACCTAACAAAAAAAACCTAACTTACCTATCTAAATGTTAACCCCCTACTTACTATACTTACCTCAAAAGACAAAATCCAACTAGACATACACCCGACAGTACAATGACAAAAGACTAGACAAAACAATGACACAGGACAATATACAAATGAGACAGTAAATGGACAAAACACATACGCACACTACCAAAACGCACACTCTACTCTCATACACACAAAAACAACCTCCTACACCAAGCACAGACTAACTAAGTGAAAGTGAAAGTAACTTCACACTTACAAGTTTGTAGCCTGCCACACCCAAAGCGTCACTTCCTGCCTGTATCCCACCCGTTTTTCACAAATGTGTTGTGTTTTCTGACGCATCTGTACTAAAATAGCCAATGAGTGAATAACGCACAATGGATTTGTCACAATGCTTATTCAATGCATTGGCGCTGATGCATAGCTTACGACCCATGCAACGGGGAAATGCACTACGCAATGGGTCAATGCGTGAGGTCTAACCCATGCAAGTAGCCTATTGTCTGTGATAAACTGTAGTGAATTGTGCAATGCGGGTAAACAAACCTCAGGCTCACTTTCTTTGTACCCCTTCTCTCACATGACAGCCTTGATATCTTGGTATGTCTGGATTTTCAGTGGTAAAGTGCGCCTATGTGTGATGTTTAGCCTTCATCGTGGTGAATTATTGAGTGACAATATATTGATCTGGATTACACATACATATAGCAATGTGTAGAGACATTGCTACGTTCCCTTTTGCTTTTTCAGTTTGTAGTATGCTTGGGTGACCGTAGGTAGCTGCAGAGTAGGCATATTATTGGTCAAATACCTTGCTTTGCAATGCCTATGACATTCACTACTGTATTCACCATTATGCCCATTATCTAACTTAACACAAATTTTCAGAATTTCTGCGATAAAATGTGCTACAGATGCAGTACATACTGAAGGAAGCACAGGGACTGGCAGATTAAGCCAGTCTACAGTGTATATGGCATCCTGCTTGACATTTACCTGAATAGATGTGATAGGTATGGCGTTAGGCCAATATGACACCTGTGAATGTTGGCCAACCTTCATTTAGTACACTAAACTAGCCAACTTCCACCATGGAATGTTGTGATACTGACACATCTACTGCCTGGGCTTTGTGTCTGACACAATATGTGTGCCTCCTGCACAATGCAGCTTGGAACATGTCTTTGCTCAATCTGTTCGGCTATTGCTTGAGCATCATGAGTTCAGCTGGAGTAAGCCAGCCAAGTGTGAAGAATCCAGAGTGCCACTATATAGAATATATCAATGCATTGCATTACTCAGCACATGAGAGGGCCTCCTTGAGCTTTGTATGTGGGTAGGCATTCACATCAGTCGGTAATATGTGCATTTACTGACAGATTACACCAGGCAAACATGCTAAGTGTCAGTGAGTACCACCTTCATAGGAGTGACATGACCTGTAGTTAGGCCATGACATCTTATCTTTACTTTGATTGTCTTTGTGTTCTGTGTACAGCAGCACGCATAGTTGGATCACTAGGGCTAACAGCATTTTTGGGTTAACGGTAAGACACACCATCACGGTCACATCCATTCCTGCATGTAACAGTTACATCCTTGTCTCATGGGGCAAGTGTGTCTGCATTGGGCCTAGGTGGCCAAACCGGCTCCGGCACAGGTCAAGAGTCAACATTTTTAAGTGTTATGTTAGATACAGTACTTATCTTGCTATGTGCTTGCAAACATTGATGTGGCTTAGGGAGACTATCTGTGCAGCACCTTGTGCCCATGCCTATTATATGCCCCTGAGTTTACACTCACAAGACAACATGTAAACTATACTGTCATTGACATATGTAGGACGGCAACATACATCATGAAGTGCATGACACACACTCAGTCATTTCACACTGTTTAGTAGTACACTCACTTTGGACTGTGGTAGAGGGTTTGTAGCTGTACACACTGTAGCAGCACACACAATCTCTGTATGTGCAGACTGTTACACATTTCAAACATTCGGTTGTGAATGTCTTGCCCAGGCACTCGTGTTATACACATGATGTGAGTGTGCCACACAGCAACAAACCTTTTGAATAGGCGAGTGAACCATCAGTCACCCCTCAATGAGACATCGTTAAATAGTCCTTTGTACTGTGATGTCCAATTTACAAGATGCTGCCATTTGCACATGATCTACATCTTTCTCCTGTCAACGTTAGTAGCACTAGACTCTGAGGGCAGGCCTTTGTGTTTGCCTCTTGGTCCAAGGATACTGCATTCCCTGACACAGGCATATGTAATGGCACATATTCAACTTACATTTCACCTTTGGGTAGATAATATATTTGTGATCCACTCAACTATACTGTTGTTCACTCATGTCAGAGGTACACAACTATTGCCATGCTCAGGTAAGTCCATATGTAAATCACTCCATCTGACCATGTGCAATGAGTTGTGTGTCTGCATATGCATTGGTGTTTGATTTTGATCCAAGTGAAATCATACTCTTCATATCTCAGTATCCTTAAAGTGTTCAGATGTTTGCATATAATCTATCCAATTTCATAGTGCTCTAGCCATTTACAGTGTCATCTGATCATGTTGTCATTTTAAATGGCATGCCACACATGGCCTTTCCACATGCTTTTTTCTGTGTTGCTCCAATAACTTTGATCAACATAGATTTATACTGCCATGTGTGACACACTTGTCCATGCCACCAGTACTTGTTCTCACACCACTGACCTTGTTGACATTTGAGTGATACCAATGGTTGTCATAGAGGAGCACTGATCTCAGACTTATCTCTTGTGTTGCCTTTGTACTCATGTTGGCTTGTATATCATGCCAAAGGGTTTCATTAGTGATTTGTCACCCAGTCCAGTTGATGTGATTCCATCCAGTGAACTGACACATTGCTACTCACTGACGTTCTGTAGCTACTACAATTGATTGATTAGTAAGTGCATGACAATGTGGAAATCATTGTCTATACATTGCAGTGCATTGCTCCCACTATGTGCACACTACACTATGGCCCTGATATTTGAGAAAGTGGCACTGTGCAGTGAAGCAGCTCATATGTCTGTACTGCACTTAGTAAGGGCAGTAGTGCATAGTATTTAGGCCAAATCACACTTTCCTCACATTTCTAACTACACTGACACACAATGTGCTGCCTAACACTAACACAGGCACCCTTGCACCATGGTACAAGGGTGCCCGAATTGGCACTAGGCAGCCCAAACGAGGCCAGTGCAGGGATAAAGGACAGGTATGCACCATACTGCATTAATACAGTGCATTCCTGACCTTTCACTTAGGCGTAGGATAGCGCAGCAAGCTGACTTGCTGCGCTGCCCTACGCCAAAATCACAAATATGAGGTCCTCAGATTGCTGCCTGTAGATGTATGTGTACCACAGAATCCAGCACACATAGGTAGAGGAAGTGACTTGGATGATTTCAGTTGTTTTTCCTTGTTACACATTACCTGGGGAGACCATTTTACTTGTTACGTTTAAACATTTACCTGGTATGAGATACATGTCATGCCTCATGAACCATGAGAGTTGCATGGCGACACCCTCACAATGCCCATTGAACCCCTCCCTTGCACACATCGATGGTACCCTGCATTTTGCCCAGTGTTGCATTGCTCGATGCCTTTATGACATTCATAGGCACAGAAAGTGGCATTGTGTAGGAAAGTGGCTCTGTATATACTGTACCTAAGTAAGGTTCAGGGTGTACAGAGTCCACAGTCCCCAGAGGGTTGACAGAGGCTAAAGTTAGATATAACCTTACTCTCCAAAGTGGTAGCTTGGTCGAGCAGTAAGGCAGTATCAGAGGACAGTGTAAAGCATTTGTTGTACACACTCAGTCAGCAAATGAAGCCACACACTCAAGAACTGAACTCTAGGCCAATGGTTTGTATATAAAAAAATATATGCTTGTTTTATTTTAGAACCAACAATAGGATCAAAATATACTTTCTCAGTATGAGATGCTTTGGTTATTCACCTTACAGATAGGCAATAGACTTTGTTGATAGTGGTTATCACAGTTGGTGCAAGAGGCAACACAGGGTCAAATTCAATGCAACATTGAGCTCAATGGAAAATTATACTTAATTACAATTGATTACTTTGCAGAGCACTTTTCTAACCACAGGACTGGATCCTGGATTCAGTCCTGGGACACTTCCTGTAAACAGGTAAGAAAAAGCGTTTTGGTTATTGTAGTGATTTTTGAAGAATATTACTATATTTCAAAAGCTGACACTTAGAAACTTTTCTGGGTAAAATTACCAATGTTATCCTATGAAAGGAAATACAGTGTGCAAGCAAAGTATGTTTACGTTACTTTTGTAATCCAGTGCTGGACTCCTAGGTTCAGCACTGGGACATTACTTAAAACAGGTAAGTAATTACGTTTTTGTAGTTTGTTCGATTTTTAAAGAATATTTGTAAAATACAGAAATCGACACTTAGAAGAAATTTCACAGAAAACCAGTCAATGGATCCCTATGAAAGAAAAGTGAGTTAACGGTAAGTAACGTTGCGATTACTTTTTAGGGCCAGTGTTGGGCACTCGGGTCCAGCACTGAGGCCCCTCCTAATACTAGGTGAGTATTTTCGTTTTCGTGACTCGGTTGATTTTTGGTGAATATTCTAAAGTTTCAGAACTCCACACTTAGAAGAAATTTCGCAGAAAACCAGTCAATGGAACCCTATGGAAGAAAAGTGAGTTATCGGATTTCGGGTAAGTACTTGACTGGCAGGGTTAAGGTTCTGGGTAAGACTCAGGGGTCCCCCAGGATCAGGTAAGTACAGTTTTTACACCCTCAGCGGCACAGGGGCGGCCGGGTGCAGAGTGAGAAGGCCCAATGTTATCCTATGGCAGGCGGGGGGCCCCGGGTTGGTGGCTGCTGGCAAGCAGGCCACGCGACTGTGGGAGCTGGGCTCCTGGTCACTTGCTCAGGGCAAGTAGGGAAGTAGGTTAGGATAGAGGTTGCACTTCCAGGGGCACTCGGGCGGCTGGGTGCAGGGTGCTTTTGAGCCGTCGGGCGCTCAATGTTAAACAATAGAGGTCGTGAAAGGTGAAGAAAGGCTGCAGGCTCGGGGACGGTGATTCTTCAGGGACGACCAACACTTCAGGAGGTAAGTTGGGGTCTTGGAGGATAGGTTGACACCCAGGAGTTGGGCACAGGGGGCCGTGGGGCGCCGGGTGCAGGGGTGTCTTTTGAGGTCGGGAAATCTTACCCCCTGCTGGTCGCGGTTGGAGGGGTCCCTTGTCCTGAGGCTGCAGGCGTCGTCTGGGTCGTCGAGGAGGGTCCTTGGCCACTGGATTCCAGGTCAGAATCGCCGGGGGACGTCCTCGAGGTCTTTGGTCACTCAGGCACAGGCTGGACTCGGCGGGTGCAGAGTGTGCAGGTTTCGCGGCTCCGTGCCAGGGCCGGGTCTTTGGTAGGTTTTCTTTTGAGCAGTACCACTGCTCGTGGGAGTCCCTGGGTCGAAGGCTGTAGCACAGAAGTCAGGTCCTCCGGGGTTTGTGAGGTTGCTGAGGCCGGGATTCCGCAGGAGCAGGTTCAGAGGTCGACAGGCCGGTAGGGCTGGGGCCAAGTCAGTTGTTGTCGCCTCCTTTTTAGCAGCTGCACGGCTGGTCTTCTTGCTTCGTCTTCTCTTCTTGTTTTCGGATTTGGGAACTCCGGAAGGAAGGTTCAGGGAGCCCCTAAATACTAAATTTAGGGGTGGTTACAGGTAGGTAAGGGCAGGGACCAATGGGTCCCTTCCCTGGGGTGGGTACACCCCCTATTCTGTTCCTCTCCAGTGGGAGGGGGCAGGAGCCTGTCCCTGGTTGGTCAGGTCCCCCATCCTCAAGATGGCGGGGACTCGAGTTTGTGCTTCACCTCGCCTCCCCCACCTTAGGGGTGGAGTTGGCAGAGGTGGGCACAGCCATTTCCTGCTTCTGGTTTTCCCGCCGGTTCTCCCGCCAGGAGTGGGGGTAGAACCAGTGGGGACCAGTTTGCTGGAAGCAGCAAATGGTCTGGGGAAACTCCAAGGCGGCAGGCCTTTGAAGCTCCCCCTGCCCATCCTGGGGGAGGAGGCTTTGGCACCTCGTCCCGGGATGTGCATTGTTTCAGGCCCCTGAGAGCAGAGGCTCTCGACCCAGGGGTCCAGAAACATGTCTGGTGGTGGCAGCCTGGGCAGCCACTCAGTCCGGACACTGGAGGTCGGGTTGGTTTCAGGGGGCATCTCTAAGATGCCCTCTGGAGTGCGTTTACATTAAATCCCACACTGGCATCAGTGGGGGTTTAATGTGCTGAGAAGTTTGATACCAAACTTCTTAGTCTTCAGTGGGGCCATTATGGTGCTGTGGAGTTCGTAATGACAGACTCCCAGCACCATATTCTCTTAATGGCAGCACTGCACTTACAATGCCCAAGAATGGACTTGGGCACTGTAGGAGCACAGGGCTCATGCCTCTATGCCCTCACCACTGGCATAGTGCACCCAGCTAGAGGGGTGGCTGACCTAGGCCAGGGCAGTGGCTGGTAGGCATGGCACACAGGGATGTGAGCCATGTCGACTCTTCACTTTTGTTCTGCACCAAGACACGCAGCCTGCAAAGGCAGTGTGTGTGTGTAAAGGTGCAGGGTCCCTAAGGGTGGCACAACAAGTGCTGCAGCCCTTAGGGGCCTTCCCTGGTCACAGTGCCCTGGGTACCCATGGTACCATTTACCAGGGGCTGACCTGTGGCCAGGGATGTCAATTGGGTGTAGGTATCAATGCAATTTTAGGGAAGGAACACAGGCCCTGGGTACCTGGTTGGCAGGAGCCCAGGGCACACTCAGTCAAAGTACATCAGCCATTCAGCAAAAGTGGGGGCATACCATGTAAGAAAGATGGCACTTTCTCACACAACTCCCCCAAACGAAAGATGATGAGACTAACCTTGCCCTATGGAGTCTTCATTGTCTAAGTGGAAGAACCTGGAAAGGCCATCTGCATTGGCATGGGCAGTGCCAGGTCTGTGTTCCACTTCAAAGTCCATTCCCTGTAGGGAGATGGACCACCTCAACAGTTTTGGGTTTTCTCCTTTCATTTGCATTAGCCACCTGAGAGGTCTGTGGTCAGTTTGAACTAGGAAGTGAGTTCCAAACAGGTAGGGCCTCAGCTTCTTCAGGGACCAGACCACAGCAAAGGCCTCCCTCTCAATGGCACTCCAACGCTGCTCCCTGGGGAGAAGCCTTCTGCTTATAAAAGCAACAGGTTGGTCTTGGCCTTCATCATTGGTCTGGGATAGGACCGCTCCTATCCCTAGCTCAGAGGCATCAGTCTGCACAATGAACTGCTTGGCATAATCTGGTGCTTTTAGAATTGGTGCTGAGCACATTGCTTCTTTCAGAGTGTCAAAAGCCTTTTGGCAACAGACTGTCCAGTTTACTTTCTTTGGCATCTTCTTGGAGGTGAGTTCTGTGAGGGAGTCACAATGGACCCATATCCCTTCACAAACCTCCTGTAGTACCCAGTCAAGCCAAGGAATGCCCTGACTTGGGTCTGAGTTGTTGGAGCTACCCAGTCCAGGATAGCCTGGATCTTGGGCTGTAAGGGTTGTACCTGGCCTCCACCAACCAGGTGGCCCAAGTACACCACAGTGCCCTGCCCTATCTGGCATTTGGATGCCTTGATAGTTAGGCCTGCAGTTTGCAGGGCCTTTAAAACCTTCCCAAGGTGGACCAGGTGATCCTGCCAGGTGGAACTGAAGACAGCAATATCATCAAGATAAGCTGCACTAAAGGACTCCAACCCAGCAAGGACTTGATTCACCAACCTCTGGAAGGTGGCAGGGGCATTCTTTAAACCAAAGGGCATAACAGTGAACTGAAAATGCCCATCAGGTGTGGAGAATGCTGTTTTCTGTTTGGCTCCTGGGGCCATGCCAATCTGCCAGTACCCTGCAGTTAAGTCAAAGGTACTCAGGTATTTGGCTGCACCCAATCTGTCTATCAGTTCATCAGCTCTTGGGATAGGGTGTGCATCTGTCTTGGTGACAGAGTTGAGACCCCTATAGTCCACACAAAACCTCATCTCTCTCTTTTCACCCTTTTGATGAGGTTTGGGGACCAGAACCACTGGGCTAGCCCAGGGGCTCTCAGAGGGCTCAATAACCCCTAGCTCCAGCATCTTGCTGACTTCAGCTCTGATGCTTTCCTTAACTTGGTCTGACTGACGATAGATCTTGTTTTTGACAGGTGCACTGTCACCAGTGTCCACATCATGGGTACACCAGTTTGTCAGACCAGGGGTCAAGGAAAAGAGCCCAGCATACTGCTGCAAGACTTGCTGGCAGTCAGTCTGCTGTTGGGCAGTGAGGGTGTCTGAAAAGACAACTCCATCTACTGACCCATCTTTTGGGCTGTGGGAGAGGAGATCAGGGAGAGGTTCACTCTCAGCTTCCTGTTCCTCATCTGTCACCATCAGCATGGTGATGTCAGCCCTGTCATTGTAGAGTTTTAGGCGGTTCACATGGATAACCCTTTTGGGTGTCCTGCTGGTGCCCAGGTCAACCAGGTAGGTGACCTCACTCTTTTCTCTAGGATAGGGTAAGGGCCACTCCATCTGTCCTGGAGGGCCCTTGGTGCCACTGGCTCCAAAACCCATACCTGTTGCCCAGGTTGGAATTCAACCAGTGCAGCTTTTTGGTCATACCAGTGCTTCTGAAGCTCCTGGCTGGCCTCAAGGTTCTTGGATGCCTTTTCCATGTACTCAGCCATTCTGGACCTTAGGCCAAGCACATAGTCCACTATATCTTGTTTGGGTTCTTGGAGAGGTCTCTCCCAGCCCTCCTTTACAAGACAGAGTGGTCCCCTCACAGGATGGCCAAACAGAAGTTCAAAGGGTGAGAAACCTACCCCCTTCTGTGGCACTTCTCTGTAAGCGAAAAGCAGGCATGGTAGTAGGACATCCCATCTCCTTTTGAGTTTTTCAGGGAGCCCCATGATCATGCCTTTCAATGTCTTGTTGAACCTCTCAACAAGGCCATTGGTTTGTGGATGGTAGGGTGTAGTAAACTTGTACTGCACCCCACACTCCTTCCACATGTGGGTCAGGTAAGCAGACATGAAGTTGGAACCTCTGTCTGAAACCACCTCCTTAGGAAACCCTACCCTGGTGAAGACACCAATGAGGGCTTTGGCTACTGCAGGAGCTGTAGTAGTCCTAAGGGGAATAGCCTCAGGATACCTAGTGGCATGATCCACTACCACCAGTATGAATTTGTTCCCTGAGGCTGTGGGAGGTTCCAGTGGACCCACTATGTCCACACCTACCCTTTCAAAGGGAACCCCCACCACAGGTAGTGGTATCAGGGGGCCTTTGGATGGCCACCTGTCTTGCCACTGGCTTGACAGGTAACACAGGAGCTGACAAACTCCTTCACCTTTTGGTGCATCTGGGGCCAGTAAAGTGGCTAACTAGCCTTTCCCAAGTTTTGGTTTGGCCCAGATGTCCAGCTAGGGGATGTCATGAGCCAAAGTTAGGAGGAACTCCCTGTACTTCTGGGGCACTACCACTCTCCTGGTGGTTCCAGGGTTGGGGTCTTTTGCCTCAGTGTACAGTAATCCCTCTTCCCAATAGACTCTGTGGGTACCACTGACATCTCCCTTGGCTTCTGAAACAGCTTGCTGCCTCAGGCTTTCAAGAGTGGGACAGTCTTGCTGTCCCTGGCACAGCTCTTCCCTAGAGGGTCCCCCTGGGCCCAAGAGTTCAACCTGGTAAGGGTCAAGCTCTAGGGGCTCAGTTCCCTCTGGGGCTTCCAGGTTCTCTCCCTGAGGAGAGGGGTCCTGCTCTTGTGACTGTGTAGAAGCTGGTCCGCCAGTCTTCTTTCCTTTTCTCTTGGTAGGCTGGGCCATCATTCCAGGCTCCAACACTATTTCTTCACCCTGCCTTTTGCTCTGTGCTCTTGTTTTTACACACACCAATTCAGGGATGCCCAGCATGGCTGCATGGGCCTTTAGCTCTACCTCTGCCCAGGCTGAGGTTTCCAGATCATTTCCTAGCAGACATGCAGCTGGTAACTTCGGAGAGACCACTACCTGCTTCAGGCCAGTAACCCCCCAGCCTAATGTCACCAGGGCCATGGGATGACTAGTGGTGACACTGTCAGCATTGGTGACTGGGTAAGTTTTCCCAATCAAGTATTGCTCAGGGAAACCAGTGTGTCCCTCACCATAGTGACACTGGCACCTGTATCCCTCAGAGCCTCTACTCTAGTTCCATTCACCCAGGGGTATTGCAAATACTTCTTTAAGTTGGGTGGCCACACAGCTACAGTGGCAAATTCCACTTCCCCTAGGGAGACCAGACTTGCCTCAGTGGGTTCCCAGATTTGCTCAGGGTACACTTCTGATCCCATCTGTAAACTTGCTGCCCCAGGAGTAGCTGTACTGGGTGCCTTAGGGGCTTTGTTGTGGGGGCAAGTTTTGTCTACAGTGAGGTGTCCTGACTTCTTACAGTTATTACACCAGGCCTTCAAGGGATCAAAGTTCTTCCCCCTATAGGGTTGAGGCACATAGGGAGTAGTTTGGGACCCACCCCCTGAACAGGTTTTGGGGCCCTTTGGAAGACTCAGACTTTTTATCTTGGGGATTCTCACCACCTTTCCCCTGGGGGGTTTGGTGACCACCTTCTTTTGGTCACCCCCAGTGGTTGTCCTTGTCACCCTAGTCTTGACCCAGTGGTCTGCCTTCTTTCCCAATTCTTGGGGAGAAATTAGACCTAGGTCTACCAAATGCTGATGCAACTTTTCATTTGTGCAATTACTTAGTATGTGTTCCTTCATAAACAAATTGTAAAGTCCAGAAAAATCATGCACATTATGTCCAGCTAACCAGCCATCCAGTGTCTTTACTGAGTAGTCCACGAAGTCAATCCAGGACTGGGTCTGGGTTTTGTGAGCCCCCTGAATCTAATTCTATACTCCTCAGTAGTGAGCCCAAATCCCTCAATCAGAGTACTCTTCATGAGGTCATAGGACCCTGCATCTGGCCCAGAGAGGGTCAGAAGCCTGTCTCTGCAGTTACCAGAGAACAGTTCCCACAGGAGTGCCCCCACAGAGGTTTCTTTACTCTTCTTATTTCACAAGCCCTCTCAAAGGCTGTGAACCATTTGGTGATGTCATCACCTTCCTCAAACTTAGGGACAATCCCTTTGGGGATTTTAGGTTCAGAAGTTTCCTCCCTATCCTTATTTTTAGTATTGCTGCCACCATTGATGGGTGCTAAACCCATCTCCTGTCTTTCCTTCTCTAGAGCCAGGAGTCTGGTCTCTAGGTCCAGTCGTTTGGCCAACCTGGCTAACAAGTTGTCCTCCTCACTGAGGCTATCCTCAGTGTCCTCTCTGGGACCAGGACCACCTAGGTGGCCCCTAGGTCCCCAGAGGTCTATTCTTGGAGTTAAGGGTGCAGGGACCCTATCTTCCCTAGGAAGTGATGGAGGTGGGTTACCATCCCCATCCTCCTCATTCCTTTCCTCCTCTGTTGGGTCATCACCATGCTCAGAGGGGTGGGCTTTAGCATACTCAGCCAGGAGCTCCTGGAGCCCTTGTTTGGTTGGATGCTGGCCCATTGGTATATCTTTAAGTTTGCATAAGGACCTTATCTCTTTGAAAGACAAATGAAGATAAGGGGTGAGGTCGAGCTCCTCAACCAGTTCCTGTATGTCATTATTATCTTCACTAGTAGCTGGGTTCTTGTCTTGAGACATTTTTAAAAAAAAATTCTAACCCCTCTAACCTTGGCTATAGTGACTTTTTATTTTCTAAGATGCTACAGGGACTTAAGCAAGGCCCTAACAAGACTTTTAGTAATTTGGTAAAAAAAATGCCAATTAAAAAAATCAGAATTCTAAAGGCAATTTAAGAGTTCTGTCGTGTGATCAGATGGTAACCAAGTAGTCCAACAAATGCAAGTTTGTATCCCACCGCTGATCCACCAATGTAGGAAAGTGGCTCTGTATATACTGTACCTAAGTAAGGTTCAGGGTGTACAGAGTCCACAGTCCCCAGAGGGTTGACAGAGGCTAAAGTTAGATATAACCTTACTCTCCAAAGTGGTAGCTTGGTCGAGCAGTAAGGCAGTATCAGAGGACAGTGTAAAGCATTTGTTGTACACACTCAGTCAGCAAATGAAGCCACACACTCAAGAACTGAACTCTAGGCCAATGGTTTGTATATAAAAAAATATATGCTTGTTTTATTTTAGAACCAACAATAGGATCAAAATATACTTTCTCAGTATGAGATGCTTTGGTTATTCACCTTACAGATAGGCAATAGACTTTGTTGATAGTGGTTATCACAGTTGGTGCAAGAGGCAACACAGGGTCAAATTCAATGCAACATTGAGCTCAATGGAAAATTATACTTAATTACAATTGATTACTTTGCAGAGCACTTTTCTAACCACAGGACTGGATCCTGGATTCAGTCCTCGGACACTTCCTGTAAACAGGTAAGAAAAAGCGTTTTGGTTATTGTAGTGATTTTTGAAGAATATTACTATATTTCAAAAGCTGACACTTAGAAACTTTTCTGGGTAAAATTACCAATGTTATCCTATGAAAGGAAATACAGTGTGCAAGCAAAGTATGTTTACGTTACTTTTGTAATCCAGTGCTGGACTCCTAGGTTCAGCACTGGGACATTTACTTAAAACAGGTAAGTAATTACGTTTTTGTAGTTTGTTCGATTTTTAAAGAATATTTGTAAAATACAGAAATCGACACTTAGAAGAAATTTCACAGAAAACCAGTCAATGGATCCCTATGAAAGAAAAGTGAGTTAACGGTAAGTAACGTTGCGATTACTTTTTAGGGCCAGTGTTGGGCACTCGGGTCCAGCACTGAGGCCCCTCCTAATACTAGGTGAGTATTTTCGTTTTCGTGACTCGGTTGATTTTTGGTGAATATTCTAAAGTTTCAGAACTCCACACTTAGAAGAAATTTCGCAGAAAACCAGTCAATGGAACCCTATGGAAGAAAAGTGAGTTATCGGATTTCGGGTAAGTACTTGACTGGCAGGGTTAAGGTTCTGGGTAAGACTCAGGGGTCCCCCAGGATCAGGTAAGTACAGTTTTTACACCCTCAGCGGCACAGGGGCGGCCGGGTGCAGAGTGAGAAGGCCCAATGTTATCCTATGGCAGGCGGGGGCCCCGGGTTGGTGGCTGCTGGCAAGCAGGCCACGCGACTGTGGGAGCTGGGCTCCTGGTCACTTGCTCAGGGCAAGTAGGGAAGTAGGTTAGGATAGAGGTTGCACTTCCAGGGGCACTCGGGCGGCTGGGTGCAGGGTGCTTTGAGCCGTCGGGCGCTCAATGTTAAACAATAGAGGTCGTGAAAGGTGAAGAAAGGCTGCAGGCTCGGGGACGGTGATTCTTCAGGGACGACCAACACTTCAGGAGGTAAGTTGGGGTCTTGGAGGATAGGTTGACACCCAGGAGTTGGGCACAGGGGGCCGTGGGGCGCCGGGTGCAGGGGTGTCTTTTGAGGTCGGGAAATCTTACCCCCTGCTGGTCGCGGTTGGAGGGGTCCCTTGTCCTGAGGCTGCAGGCGTCGTCTGGGTCGTCGAGGAGGGTCCTTGGCCACTGGATTCCAGGTCAGAATCGCCGGGGGACGTCCTCGAGGTCTTTGGTCACTCAGGCACAGGCTGGACTCGGCGGGTGCAGAGTGTGCAGGTTTCGCGGCTCCGTGCCAGGGCCGGGTCTTTGGTAGGTTTTCTTTTGAGCAGTACCACTGCTCGTGGGAGTCCCTGGGTCGAAGGCTGTAGCACAGAAGTCAGGTCCTCCGGGGTTTGTGAGGTTGCTGAGGCCGGGATTCCGCAGGAGCAGGTTCAGAGGTCGACAGGCCGGTAGGGCTGGGGCCAAGTCAGTTGTTGTCGCCTCCTTTTTAGCAGCTGCACGGCTGGTCTTCTTGCTTCGTCTTCTCTTCTTGTTTTCGGATTTGGGAACTCCGGAAGGAAGGTTCAGGGAGCCCCTAAATACTAAATTTAGGGGTGGTTACAGGTAGGTAAGGGCAGGGACCAATGGGTCCCTTCCCTGGGGTGGGTACACCCCTATTCTGTTCCTCTCCAGTGGGAGGGGGCAGGAGCCTGTCCCTGGTTGGTCAGGTCCCCCATCCTCAAGATGGCGGGGACTCGAGTTTGTGCTTCACCTCGCCTCCCCCACCTTAGGGGTGGAGTTGGCAGAGGTGGGCACAACCCATTTCCTGCTTCTGGTTTTCCCGCCGGTTCTCCCGCCAGGAGTGGGGGTAGAACCAGTGGGGACCAGTTTGCTGGAAGCAGCAAATGGTCTGGGGAAACTCCAAAGGCGGCAGGCCTTTGAAGCTCCCCTGCCCATCCTGGGGAGGAGGCTTTGGCACCTCGTCCCGGGATGTGCATTGTTTCAGGCCCCTGAGAGCAGAGGCTCTCGACCCAGGGGTCCAGAAACATGTCTGGTGGTGGCAGCCTGGGCAGCCACTCAGTCCGGACACTGGAGGTCGGGTTGGTTTCAGGGGGCATCTCTAAGATGCCCTCTGGAGTGCGTTTACATTAAATCCCACACTGGCATCAGTGGGGGTTTAATGTGCTGAGAAGTTTGATACCAAACTTCTTAGTCTTCAGTGGGGCCATTATGGTGCTGTGGAGTTCGTAATGACAGACTCCCAGCACCATATACTCTTAATGGCAGCACTGCACTTACAATGCCCAAGAATGGACTTGGGCACTGTAGGGGCACAGGGCTCATGCCTCTATGCCCTCACCACTGGCATAGTGCACCCAGCTAGAGGGGTGGCTGACCTAGAGCCAGGGCAGTGGCTGGTAGGCATGGCACACAGGGATGTGAGCCATGTCGACTCTTCACTTTTGTTCTGCACCAAGACACGCAGCCTGCAAAGGCAGTGTGTGTGTGTAAAGGTGCAGGGTCCCTAAGGGTGGCACAACAAGTGCTGCAGCCCTTAGGGGCCTTCCCTGGTCACAGTGCCCTGGGTACCCATGGTACCATTTACCAGGGGCTGACCTGTGGCCAGGGATGTCAATTGGGTGTAGGTATCAATGCAATTTTAGGGAAGGAACACAGGCCCTGGGTACCTGGTTGGCAGGAGCCCAGGGCACACTCAGTCAAAGTACATCAGCCATTCAGCAAAAAGTGGGGGCATACCATGTAAGAAAGATGGCACTTTCTCACACATTGTGTGTCTTAATTTGTGTGACTTGGGAGTTTTACACATGTACCATGATGCATGGTGCATGTATAAGGCAGACCCCTCATACATGTGGCCCTATCTCTGTCAACAGACACAGAGATGGTTAAATTGTAATATATTTTTTACTGCTAGTAGTTCTGCTATGTACTTCAATTTGCTTACCAACAAGTAAGCCATTCACCATATTGCCCATTCATGAAGCGCTTGTTGATGATGCAGTGCCTGAAGAAGTAGGCTTCATGTGCACTCCCTGAGTATTCTGCCAGCCCATTGGTGAACATCCCCCGATGGTCCTCGATGGCCTGGATATTGATGGAGTAGGTGTGCTTCCTGTTCCGATATGGGTGTGATGTTGCTTCAGGGGGTGCCAGTTGCACATGTGTGCAATCCATGGCTCCTAGCACATGTGGGAATCCAGCGATGGAATAGAAACCTTGCTTGGTGTCCAGCTGCTGTTTCTGTGTCTTGGGGAAGAGGATGCACTAGGCTATTAGGCAGATGATGCCATCCAGAACAGAGGGTAGGAAGGCAGAAAAAGATGTCTGCGATATTCCATCCACGCTGTTGTGATCTGGAATGAACCACCTGTCAGCATGTGGAGGACAGCTATCAGCTTGACTTGCGGAGGGATGTTGGTGGGGCTGAGAGTTGGTGGCTGGAGCCTTGGTGCTATTTGGTTCAGCAGTTCTATTATGGACTCCCTCCTGAGTCGGTAGTAAGTGATGACCTCATGAGGTCAATGAGGGAAGTGTGCTGGTGAAAAACGCGTTCCCTTCTCCTGTGCTTTCTACATGGTGGGGGTGGTGGTTGGGGTCTCCTCACAACTCCCAGCTGCAAAATGAGCACCTCTATGGTGTAATGGAGCTTGCAAGTGTTTTGTGTGGCTTGTGTTTATTTACCACAGCCAATGCGCCATTTGTTATGCCTGGGTTGCCGATGCGCAGGAATTTTGATTCATTTCAGGCTCTGCGCGTTGCATTGACAAAACCATAAATATTATTGTGTCGGTTTTACTGTGGATTTTACGAGGGAATGCCTACCTTGAATACATTATTCTCTGCGTGACACAGCCAGTTCTGGAGCTGGAAGTTTCCAAAGCAGGCCAATCAAAACGGATGTATTTGGCCACATGTGTCAATTCGTAAATATGGAGTTCTGCCTGTGCCACAATCATGTCAAAAATAGTGACGAGATGGGGGCAAAGGCCTCACATAAATAAGCCCAGAGGAGTTTCAGGAAATTACATGATTATGCAAAATGCTCATCCTTTACTTAGTGCTATTTTGATAGCTCGAAAAGCCTCCTTGTATCACTTTTTGACGCAAAGATGCATTTGGCCCTAAAAAAAAAAATAGCATGAAAAAGACAAGTGCCATGAACAAAAACCAGTCCCATTATATTTTCCCCTATTGTTCCCACGCTCCTGTGCTATCATTTTGCTAGAAGCGGCAACAGAATTTCACAATGTGGTACAATGGCATAATTTGGGGAATTTTGTGTATCAAGCACAACACGGAATTCCCAAACTTACACCAATTACGCTGACGAGAACAATCATGATGACAACATATAAAAACGTTCCCTCCATGACTCTATGTTTTCTTATGTTTTCAAGAACACCCCATACCTGATATATTGATTCCTCAGTACAAGATCACTTGTCCATGCCTCTCACCCTTTTTTCAATTGGGAGTGCCTGGCTGGATAGCCAGCACTTAGGGGTATATTCACAAGAACGTGTGATAACTACCGCAAGAGTAGCGTAACGCAACTTCCAATAACGCAGCCTATCACGGGAAAATAACCCTGTGTCAACGTGGACTTCACAACAAGGCGGTAGCAAGCAATAGTCTGCCGAACCCGCGGACAAAGTCCGCGATACAACCACCACGACGGAGATAAAAACACAAACCACAACACTAAAAAACACGCAATGGGCTAAAGCGCGATAAGAAAACAGTGACAACCAGCGTGAGGGCAGCAATACGCACGCGCAATGCGGGAAAAAGCACAAGAACAGTATACGGAAAATGCCACAGAACAAAATACATCAACAGCGGAGTGCCACGGATGCACCCTGGCCAACTGCAGAGGACAACATGCACAGCACAACATCCACGCACCGTGGAAGAACAGAACGCACAGGCACACCACTTGAAAGAGACCAGTGGCAGACAAATCAGAGCCGCAGGAGCGACACACCCACCGTGCAGCATACGCACACAAGCAGAAGTGCACCCGGACAGTGACAACATCCCGGTACAAACAGCAACACCTCCACAACTGAACACAGGACCCCACTGGATCGGAAAATGCGCACAACCTGGCAAATCACACCTGAAACCCCAGGGACATGTAACATGACAATGTACAATTCCAACCTGTGACCTGCAAACATGTTTATTCACACATGCAGTGCAATTGGACATCCACTACTGTCCCATGAATGCCACGGACGGTCACAATGTGACGTGCTCATGAGAAGTAAGTGTCAATGATGGAGTCCCTACGGGCCATTCCTGCCGCAGCTGCAGTGGGATGTGGGCCACCTGCCCCATCACCACCATCATCGTCCGGTATCTCTGGAACTGGGATCCATGGGGCCCTGGTGCGAACACAGATGTTCTGCAACGCGCAACGATCATCTTGCACACGACGTCCGGGCTGTACAGGAGCTTCCCACCAGTGCCGCCCAGGCACCTGAAACGTGACTTCAACACGCCAAATGTGCGTTCAACGATGCCCCTGGTGCGTATGTGGGCCGCATTGTACTGCCTCTGGGCGGGTGTGTTCGGGTCTCGGAGGGGTGTCATCATCCAAGGGCAGACTGCATATCCTTGATCACCTGGGACAGTGCAGGGAGAAAAGAGTCAATACTTGGTTCGGCAGGATGTGATGGCAGGCCCACCAATTCAGTGACGCCTGTGCTGGCTGGGGGGGGGGGTGAGTGTAAGCCAGCCCTCTGGGAGTAGCATGTGCTGGCAACTACACCAACAGTCATCAGGCACACAGACATGCAATGTCTGAACTACAAGGGGGGATGACTCGAGTCGCACAGGGCTAGTCGTCCCGGATGCACAGCGGCCGACACGGGCCCACCACCACGGGACGCTGACCTGCGGGAGACCAGGGTAGGGTCATGGGGGCAGAGCAGTGCCTCACATGTGTCATGGCCGCATTCCGCATCTCCACACGTTCAGCAGTTGTGTGGCTGTGGTGCCATGTGGAGTCTGTATTGGGTGCAGGGGTAGCCCAGGATGACCATGGAGTGGTGTAGTCGTATCTAGTAGTTGGTCGTGTAGTTTGACATGTCGGATGTGGTTTGGTCACGTGTGCATCCCCACAGTTGTGCCTTGTGCGTTGGTGGCTGTGGGATGTGTGGTGTGTTGAGTTGGTACTTACCAACGAGCAGTCCCGTTCCATATGTGCCATCCTGGAAGCGCTGGTTGATGATGGACTGTTGGAAGATGAAGGAATCATGCACGCTGCCTGGGTAGTTGGCGACGACATTGGTGAACATTCCCCGGTGGTCCACTATTGCCTGCACATTGATGGAATGCGTGTGCTTCCTGTTGCGGTAGTGGTGTGCAGTATCCGCAGGGGCCACAAGTGGGACATGTGGGCAGTCGATTGCCCCCAACACGGCCGGGAATCCGGCTATGGCGTAGAAGCCTTGCTTAGTCTCCAGCTGTTCCTGCGCAGTGTTGGGGAAGTGAAGGTACTGGGGTATGAAGCTGAGGATGGCATCCAGGACGAGTGTGATGAACTTTGATAGGGCTGGCTGTGAGACCCCTCCGACTCTGGCAGTTGTTGGTTGGAAGGTCCCAGAGGCCAACAGGTGCAGCACTGCCAGCAGCTTTGTCTGCGGAGGGATGTTTGTTCTCCGCTGTGTTGGTACTGTCAGCCTGTGGGCAATGTGGGTCAGGATGCAGAGGATGGTTGTCCTTTTGAGCCTGTAGTGGGCAATGACTTCCGCGGGCGTTAGCTCTGTGAGAGTGGTGCGTTTACGGTAGGTCAGCTGTCTTGCTCTACGCTGCCTCTGTGGTGGTCCAGGGGGGGAGTGGGTCCTGGGGGGGTTGGCGGTCCAGGGGGTGGTGGAGGGGGGTGTTGTGGCCCTGTTGGGGCTCCGAGCTGCATGTAGAGTAGCTCCATGGCGTCGTCTGTTCTTTGGGTATGGCCGTGTGCAGGACTCCGTTGCCTACTACAGGTAGACGTCCTTCTTAACACCTGCTTGAGGCAGGTGTTAAATACCTGCGGCTAGCGCACCTCATCACCTGTTTTGTGTTCTTATCGCAGATGTGGCTGGTCGTTGGGAATGTTGAGGTGTTGTGATGTTGTCTCGACTTTTCACACGGGAACGCCTACTCTGCATTTCATTAGCGATATTTGCGGGTGTCCTCTGTGGCGATGTTTTTTGCGGCTGCTATCGCGGGTAAACTGGTGCTGCAGGCTGTTAACACCGGCTTGTGAATGGGGGGGGTAAATTTATCACGACTTTGGCTGCGATAAAGTGCAGTTAATTCGGCGATAGCTCCTTGTGAATATGCCCCTTAGTATCATTGCTTTTGGCCAGTAGGAACCACAGTTCAATCATCAATGTAGCTCCGTACGAACCCCCTTCATTCTCTCTAATGCCCAGAATCGTCACCTAAGAAGCCAGATCGATCTGCTGTCCCAGTACCACTGTGAGAGTGTGAGCAATGTTCTGCCACTAACTTTGATCATGTCACATACCCAGACTGCATGTAGGAAGTATCCCACTCCTGTGTGACAACTGAGTTGGGGGAGAGGGTTCTAGCCATTCTTCACAATTATTTTGGGGTATAATATAGTCTATGGAAGTAGTTACATTGGATCAATCCGAGTTTTGGTGAAATGGCTAGTTGTCGGTGTTCCTTTTTTGCTTCCCTCCACTCACACTCTTTTATTTGCCCTAAGTCTTGTTCCGAGTGCGAGCCCAAATCAGCAAAGTGATCTGTACAATTTGGAAAACTATGAAACAGCAAGCCAGTGCAGCAGTCATACCTCCCTCCTTATCCCCCAAAAAGAAAGTCCAAATATATATTGTAGAAAGCAGCATTGCATGCACATCCACTGCACCTGCTGTTTCTAAGGTGCGACCTCAAAGGATCAGAGAAGTTCAACAGATAAATGTAAAGTGCACCTCACAATCAAAATTCCATAAAAAGTTAGTCCATTCTTTACATATGACGTCCAAGGTAATCTTTATTTTTTATAGAACAGCCAACTCGTTTCGTATACTACATGTGTACTTCATCAGGGCATGAATTTTGTCTTTCAGGTATTGGAGCCAAGGTATTGCACATAACTTTCATGATCATCAATACCCAACATACCATTGTCAAATCCTAACTGAGGATTATCAGAAAACCGAAATTGCATTCCTCTTCTGGAAGAACTGTTGGAAGTTCCAAAGGTAATAAACAAAATTATAGAAGATTGCAGGCAAAATCTGTCAACATCTAAGGTGGCATTCCCCAGGCAATATGCCCCTCACTCCAATTAAAGATCTAGGAAACCTCTATGTCCCTAAAGCTGAGACAAAACCTGCTACTATCAAAAAGCCACAGAGAAAATGGAAAAAAGTCAAAGTAAAATTGTTCGGGAAACAGTTTAGAACAGGTGTGGGAAAAAAGACTTAGGGTTTGATTTATATCTTGGCTATAGTGGTCCCGCAGACATTTTTTCAATGGATTCGCCATCCTCCTACTAGGCGGTCTGCCTGCTCAATTTAGATGCTGGCGGTTCGACGGACGAAAGACTGTCTGAGTGCTGCCGACTCCGCCAGGTATGTTAACCCGGGTCGACGGCACAATAGGCAAAAGTGGCTGTCAGAGAGATGACCGCCAGTTTCTCCACTGGGCCAATCACAATGTGCCTTCTCGCTGACATGACTGTGGCGGTAAAACCTCCACCCCTGAGTTTGCAGTTTGGAATTGATATAAGGCAGAAACTCACCTTTTCTCACTTGCACACTTCCTGTTCCACCATGGACCAGATCTTCCAAGTCCTGCTCCTGCTGCTGCTTGATGATGAACAAAATCAACACTGTCATGGACGGAATCACGGTAAGCTCCACTTTTACCTGTTACCTTTTGATTTGTCTGTTAACATTTGCACTGGACTTGTGCATTTTTAAATCTCTTTTACAAGCAATATCATACCAATGTGTAATATATATGTGTGCAATGTTGACGTTTAAGAAATTGTAACATGATGTAGAAATTACACTAGACAAGGTGTAACCATAACCTTATAAATTACCTGTAAAATCAATGTCAGTCCCACATTTGATCCGCTCAACATATCCATTCATGTAACATTTCCCCTTGTCTACTGCAAGTCCTGTAGTGTATCCAAATTCAATAGTCACATAATTGTTTGAAGGTGTAATGCATATGTGCTGATTCTTATCAGTAATCAAGCTTAAATAAACACCCCTGTAGTAACGCTTCAAAAAATTACTTAAGACATCTATTTGTTGGTGCAAGTGTCCATTATCATGATGAATGACTGCACCTAAAGACAAATGACCATCACATACCATTTTACCCAGTGTATGCACTTACCAAAGTAAACATTAAATAAAATGTTGTTTTTCGTGCCATAATGGTAAATAACATTATGTATTTCACATTTTAGACAGAAACATTGCTAGGAATCAAACCATTGCACAGAAAAAGTAATATCAGGGCAAACATGGTGATATCAAAATATTGGCTTATTAAACTAGTGAGATACTTCTCTAAAAAAAAATATATATATTTACACCAATAGAGAGTCTCTGGTGAAATGCACAGTTGTGTTGTAGCACTAAACTTGCCTCCCACTGAACTGCCAAGAGGAACCACCTCAGCAAGAGGCATCTAGTGGGTACAGAGCAGGCATCTCAATGATCTTTCTTGGGAGGGGGTTTTGGAGGGGTGGTCTTGGGGTTGGGAGGGTGATTTTTAGATTAGGAGAGGTGGCTTGGAGTTTGGAAGGGGTGGGTTGTGTTGTGGAAGGGGTGACTTGGTGTTTGGTATGGGTGGGTTGGGCTGTGGAAGGGGTCAAGGCAAGGGCAAATAAAACATCTTCATGGGGAAAATGAGTAGGATGGTTAGCATGGAGTTGGATTTGGGAGGTAGAGGGATTGGCAGTCAGTGATGTGCATGTGTCTGTTGAGGTTGCAGGTGGGTCTGCTATGGTGTGTTTCTTCCTAGGTGTATGTTGTTGGGGTGAGTGTGGGTGTTTGTGTTTTGTGGGTGTTGTTACTAATGTATGTGTGTGTGTGGATGAGTGTGCTGTTGAGGTGCTGGGTGTGGTTGTGGTACTTGTGGATGTGATGGTGCATGTGGGTGTGGTGTCTGTGTGTGTGCTGGTGGCGATGCATGTGGGTGTGGTGTTGGGATAGTGTCTGTGTGTGTGCTGGTGGTGATGATGGTGCATGTGGGTGTGCTGGTTCATGTGGGTGTGGTGGTGATAGTGATTGTGGGTGTGGTGGGTGTGGGTGTGCTGGTGGTGGTGATGGTCTGTATGTTGTTTGGGTGTGTGCATGTGTTTTTGTGGTGATTGTGTTTATGTGTGGGTATGCTGCTTGTGTCTGTTGAATTGGGTGCATGCAAAGGTGTGAGTATGCTCGGGACAGGGCTGGGAATATGGAATTGGGATGGAGACGGGGCGGGTGATGGGGTGGAAATTTGGGATGGTTGGGAGGGTGCGGTCACTGAGGAGGCTAAACCTTGAAAAGGCCTCTGTAGCTAGAGATAGCACTCTGAATGCCTTGCAGGCATGCTACCATTTGTTGCATTTGACAGCTAAGCCTACAGAGAAGTTCCGTAGGAGGTCAATGGCCTCCTCACTCAGTGCCTCTGGGGGGACATGGGCAGGCGGTGAGGTGCCTGCAGTGAAGGAGATGCCACCCCTTGTAGGGGGGGTGTGCTTGGCCAACTGGATGGGGAACAAGAGGGAGGTTGAAGATGGTTCTCTAGGTGGCTGACAAGGATGCAGTTTGGTAGAGTTCCTGTCAGCACTAGGGAGTACTCGCTTGTGGAGGCCTCTGAAGATGATGTTGTGGAGCTGGTGACCTCTATTGCACTCCTCTCCCTCTCGGTGCCACTGGGTCCCTCGGTGTCGGTGGTCTCAGCGCCGCAAACCACAGGGGCCAGCTGCTTCCCCGCCTACGTGGCAAATGTCTCCTCCATCTGCTCCTGATGGATGATGCTGAAATGACATGTACAATTGTTTTATTGAATCTGTGTAAACAGAACTGATCATGAACTTTGATCACAAAAACGTTTCTAAGTTTTCGTATTTCACCTGCTTCAAGGCTCTTAAACTTGGTTCTATATTCGCAGCCCTTTGGTCATAGTTTTGTAATTCCCCATGATAGCTCCTATATCATTCTTGATCTTATTCATTTTTATGTCTGTCCAGGAACTGTTTAACACATCTGAATGGTTGGGCTTTGTTGCTCAGAATAGTGAACTTATATCACCAAAAAGGATATAAACCTAAAATACCATTGTGCAGTGTGTTTACAAGGCCCAAAAATCTGCATTATTTTCATTCACAAAAAGTAAAATATGAATCAATGTGTGTCAACAAATACTGCAATGTTGTACCAGTATTTGTTTAAAATGAAAGGCCGTTTCCCTTGTTTGGGCAGTTCACAAAGGTAACACTTACTTCAAGTAACTAAACTATATTTCAAATGTAAAAGCATATTATATGGATTCTGCACTGAAGTAGCTTCTCAGTGTATCACGCACTATGTAATACCTATGCTGTTTAAGAAATTAAGAAATTAAGACAAGTATTATTTGGTGGATTGACAAATTACTTCTACACCATAAATAAATACATAGGACTTGATACATTTCTGATCAACTTCGGTACAAGAACAAAACCATTTACACATTTGACTCCTAAATATCTCTAGTTATTTGAACTTTGTTTTACCATTGTGAAATTGTTCCACATAATATGCTGGCTTTCACGTTTGCCACAAATTGGTACAACATCACAGTAAGTATTACATACACTGATTCATATATAGCTTTTACATCAAAGATTTAAATGCAATTCACAGTATGCAACATATTACACCCTGATGCATTCCTACATTGGCCTAATGAGTCATGAGTTGGGCCTGATTTTGAGTTTTTCCAGATGGGATGCCCCAACATATATGAGTTGGCACATTCCATCTGCAGAAGTCCCTTTAAGTATCCCATTTTTCTCCATCATTGATTTATCATCAGGACATAACAGAGGACATTGAACAATGGTTTTGGGTATGTGTTACTCTGTCACCAATGTGTACACATTCCTGTCTGTGTTTCTACAAAAATTGTATGCCTATCACACTTATTTGTCCAGAAACAGACTGGCTTACATACACATTTGTGAAGGAGTAAGACATCATATAAATCTGTCACTTTTTACAAGCATGAAAAATATTTTGGATTACCAAAACATTTCTAGTATGTTTTGAATCCAGAATGTGGCCAATTCTGACGTGATTAGTGATTTTGGCACACACGCTCACTCTTATCTGTGTAGTATCCCAACTTACCAATGTGACGTTTGGAACATCCACTATATCATAATTGCATATTACGGTATTCCACATGTAATATGGCTAACAGTACATCATCCATAATAGTGAAGTAGCATCACACCTAACACAATAAGGACTAATGGTATGTCTGATACAATCTGATGTATATTTGTAGTTTAGGCAGCTATGTGGCTGTAGTGAACAGTGATCAGGTGGTATCCTTTTCCACAAATTCATATACAAAGCACATCATCGTACACTTTGTGCAAAACTTACACCTCCAAGAACTTTTCTTCTGCGTTGGACATGTGTCAACCTTAATGTTGATGGCTAAATTAGTTGCTGTAGCAAAATTTTAGTTATTTGACATGTTGAACTCACACTATAACTTACAGTCCTAATGTTGCTGTTGGGCTCTCAACTTCCCATCAATTTACGGATAGGACAGCACAAGTATGAGGGCCAATAGGGAGGTCAGGGTGCGGTGTACACGCTTCCCACATTCGGAGGACTTGCCGAGCTAGACTTCTAATGACTTCTTGGTCCAGCATCGTAGGTCCTACCCCCTCTTGCAGCAATGGATGCTGCGCTGCTTGTGGACCCCAAGGGTCCGCACCTTCTTGAAGATGGCCTTCCATTTGTCCATTTTTTGATGGGCATTGACCTGTTTGACATTTGTTGTAACCTGTTGACTACCCTTAGCCCTGTCATTTCCTACTTTGAATAATCCAGGCCAGTGACATCAACTAGGCCAGGGGGCTCCAACATTTTAAGTAATGAGAGTTACTTCTCACCAGTGACTCTCTTTGTGACATACTGAAGACTACACAACTAGCACATTGTAACCGGACACCCTTACACCCAGCTGCATTAACTTGAATCCTAATGTCCTTTGAGGCAAATACTATGGTTTGAACCACATACTATGACTAAGGGCACTATGAAAGGGCTGCCTTGTGTGTCAGTGAGAGCAGGGTATTTGAGGATGCATGAACATGTGTGCGTATGAAGGGTATATAATTGTATGGGTGACTGAGAGTCTGAGAAATTTAAACTATTTGTGTAATTAATATCTTTCCATTTAATTTGTCTTCCATTTAAAATTATTCAGAAGAATTATTTTGTTCACAACTTCAATTTTGAGTTGACATGGAATTTTTTCTAGGAGTCCAATATATCAGTGCATCAGTTATATACCTCTGTGACTCAGCCCCAGCCTGGCCCACAAATTTGACTGAGCACTGCTCATTGTCAGGCCCTGCTAACTGCAACTTGATGATCCTGATGTCACATGAACACAGCCTTCCCTTAACTTTGGAATGAAAATATGACCTTGAGTTCATTTAAAAATGACTGGTTGTGGACACCTGATGTAGGCTGAGTGATGTGTGGGATAATACAGATAGCAAACATCATTTTCATTTGGTATTTAAAAAAATATATCTATGTACAGCAGAAAATAAGATAAAATGTGTTTTCTATTTTTACATGTTGTGAAATTTCTACATTGCACACGAAAATCATACGTATGCATAGATATATCTCAAAATACACACCAAGCAAAATGTAGGGCTCCAATCACACAACACATACTAATGTTGTAGTATTCTCTAATCATAATGTGCTTAAAAACTCACACACATCATCATTGTTTTATGTAATTTAAAACATAAATGACACCGCTTCAATCACTACACTTCACTCAGGAACTCAAAGGGATATTCTAGCCTGTGTATTAAAATGAAAAACTGTTAGACATATTTACAAATACTAAACATGTACCTGTTCCTCTGTTAAGCCATAGAGCTGGCTGTACAGGGACAAAACCTCAGTTGCCAGCAACTCAAGGTCTTCTGGCAAGAAGGCTGCGGCCCTGTTACCTGCTCTTCCTGGCATTGTGACTTACAGAAGTCGGAAACAGCAGCAAAAGTTGAGGAGGTCTTGTTGGCTGCAGAACCATTGGCTGTCCTACATTGCTTTAGCACACGTTAGCCTATGGCTGGTTCTGTCGTGGAGTTTCACACCCACTATGCTGTCAACTTCACCACGGTCGACTAATTCCAAATGTCCTGACGGCGAGGTCATGCGGCCACTGTTTTACATTGTGAAATAGTGTGTTTGTGGCTGTTAAGTGCGTCACCACCAATCAAAATGGTGGCTACTTTGTTTACATGTCGAAAATGCTAATGACCTTCATTTGTTTTTATAAATAAGTGCAATGTAGTGCCTTCATGTGGTTTGCAGCAAGATTTGTGCAGTGGTGTTTATACTGCCGCTGACGGTATTTTTACATTAATATTTTTAATTAAAAAATAGAAATGTGTAAATAGTACATTAACAATGTATTATATACACATTTAAAAAACTGATAATTTACACATGTAATAGATGTGAATTTAAAAGAAAAAGATACTAAACACAATAAGGTTCTGTCTAGTTGTGTATGATAATGTATATGTATTGAAAACTAGACGTAAAGTGTGGTTTAAATTTAAAATATCTTAGCAAGCATTTACAGCAGAAATGAACCCAGGGAGAGTGAGGAGATGACAGCCTTAAGTGTTCCGACCATTTCCAGACTTTGCCACCATGAAAGAACGGGATATTATCAAAAAGTTCAGATTGAATAGGCAAACAATTCTTGATTTATGTAATCAGCTGCAGCTATATCTTCTGTCTCAGAATATGAATCCCACATCAATACCACCAATAGTCAAAAAAATGGCAGTACTCCATTTTGTGACCCCAGGATCATTCTAATACACAGTGGCAGTATCAGGTGTAATATCACAACCAACTTTCAGTGGTGTGCTAAAAGAAGTTCTTTTTGGAATGATGAGACATATCAACAACTTCATATAGTTTCCTACAAACCAGGATTTTGCCAATGTCAAGGAGGATTTTTATGCCTTGGGCCACTTACCACATGTGGTTGGAGCAACTGATGGCACACATATTGCGTTAGTGCCACCACACGCCAGGGAACAAGTGTACCGCAATCGAAAGAACTTCCATTCAATCAATGTGAAAGTTGTCTGCTTACCAGACTTGTACATCATAAGCATGTGTGTGCATTTTCCTAGATCAATCCATTATTCCTTTGTACTGTGAAACAGCAGCATACCCCTGCAAATATCACAACAGGGACCTGAGAAGGCCTGGCTTGTTGGTAAGTACTATCTGCCATTATATTGTTTGTTTTTTGTAAAGTTTAATTAACTAAAACTGTGTTCCAATTTCTGGCAATTTTTTTTTTCATCCCCTATTGGAGACTCAACTTATCCTAACTGACAATGGTTGTTAGCACCTCTGAGAAATCCAACAATGCCGGGGGAAGTCTGCTTCAATGAGGCCCATTGAAGAACACAGAGGTCAGTGGAGTGGGCTTTTGGGCTCCTAAAAGCAAGATTTTGACGTCTGGACAAGACTGGTGGAGCCCTCGTCTACTCATCCGATAAGGTGTGCAAAATCACCATGCATTCTGCATGTTACACAACATTGCCCTGCAACGGAACATCCTATCCATTGCAGATGAAGAAGACCATGAAGAGCCACTGGGTGAGGATGTTGAAATGCCAAATGAAGATGATAGTGGTGAAGAGGAAAGAATTGCCGTATGTCAAGATCTCATTGAACACTTCTTCACATGAGTGTAAGCATACCATTGCATTTTATTTTATGAAAGTTAAACCAACTTTTAATGTAACGAGGATAAAAATCTGTGCTAGACATTTGTATGAAAGGCCAAGTAAAGTGACATCCAGGGCAAAGATGTTTGTTGATCAAAGTTTTGACACTTTGACTACTGTGTTCATGTGCATTGTTCATCTTTGATTGTACTTAGAAAATGTGTCCTCAAATATATTCATTTGTAAGGTTTAAATTTTGTATTGCAATTTAATGAACCTTCTTATTTTTCTCTGTTTTAAGAAGCTTTCCCATTTCATCATCATTTGGACATTTCAGAGTTGTGACATTTGTAGTTATATGCTGCTGTTGCAAAGTACAAAGGGAACATGGGTTGATAATGTGGAAGACACACACAGACTTTGGGTGTACATATCTTGTACTGAGACAACGCGCACAGTGATTGAATGTAAGTTTGTAAAATTGCATTAGACTTGTTTTATGTTGAATGTTGGCACCAAGCCGAATACGTGCTGCTTTATTTGCTATAACCACATCTGGTAGTCAACCCAAACCACACCTATCTCCCTTCACATTGGCAAAATGCTTATTTTCTGTTACGTGTATGAAGCTGTTGATGTGTCTCATCATTATAGAGCTAACTTTTTGAAGAACACCACATAAAGTAGGTTGTGACATTCCCCCAGACCTTGCAACAGTGTATTGGAATGATCATGTGGCCACCAAATTGAGTGCTGCCAGGATTTATGACTATTGGTGTTATTGTTGTGCAATTCCTATTGTGAGGCAGAATATTTGGTGCCAGCTGATGCCATAATTCAAAAATATTTTGCCTATTGAATCTGATTGTTTTGATTATATCCCCTTCTTTCATGGTGGCAAGCTGTGGAACTGAAAATTTAAAAATGCACTGAGTATTTGTGTTATGTATGGTTTGTTATGTTTAAGAAAAAATAGGCAGACCAATTTTTTTCAAATTTAATAAACTACTAGTTGAGTTTTTGGTCTTTCTATTTTGTTGTCATGTTAGAAATTAGTGCGAAACATTACCTACTTCCAATTCATTTATAAAAAAACAATCATTTGATTGTTCACATTTTATAATGTATGATGGAAGAAAAATAATGAATAAATACAGAAAAGGGCTAGAACACAAGCCTTTCACTTTGTTAGTCTTACTTGTATTAAACAAAACAAAATAAAACAAAACAGGATGTAAACCAAAAAAGGAAGGTCAGGCATGGTGAATGAAACCATTATTGAAGAGCCAAAATTGTTTGAAGTCCAACGTCCAAATTACAACTGGCATCAGAAAGGTAAATGTGTCCAAAAAACAGTCCAGAGAGTGAATGACAGTCACACACTGGAGGAAATTTGGTTCTGCATCCCTTGGTGAAGGTGGTGGTCTTGCCATCCTCTCCTGTTGGTCTGGATGAACGTGTGCTCCTACGGGCGGCTGGCGGATCCATAATTGCAGGGACTGAGGTGGGTGCAGGTGTTTCCTGTTGTGGCAGGGCCTCTCTTTCTATGACTGAAGCAGATATAGTTGGCCCAGAAAGGGGAAGATGGTGCTGAAAAAGCCCTGCACATATAGGTGTAAATGTCCTGCAGCACCCCAGTCAGGGAGCCCAAATTGGAGTTCAGATTCTCCATCTGTACATTGCGCTCCCACTGCAACTGCTTCATGTCCTAGAGCTCTGTGAGGACCTGGCCCATCATGTCTTGGAACTGATGGAGGGATCTCAAGACTTGGTTGAGGGTGTCCTGGATGGCAGTCAACCCAGTGGCCTCACTATGTTTGCCCATAGTTTCTGCCCATGGACCCTACCCCCACTACCCTGTGGCCTTGACCGAGTGTGTCCCATCCCACTGGTTTCTGGCTGAACTGTTAGTAGTGGTTGTGGTGTCTCAACAGCAACCAGGAAAGGGGGGCACCACATTGGCGTGGTGGTGGTTTGGACACAGAAAGTGGAGGTATCTGTGAGCTGAGGTGTTGTAACAGCAGGGGTGGGAGGTGTTGGTGTGGGCAGAGTGAGACTTACTGGAGCCATCTGCCCAGGCACATCAGATGGACCAGGCTGCTCCTCTTCATCCTGACTACCAAGAGTGTAGTCATCCCTTGAGGCTTGATCCTGGGCTGGAGTGCAGGTTTCCTCAGTGGCAGATGGTGGCCCACATGCTCTGGCTGTTGGACCTATTATGAATGTAAAAATATGGATATATTGTAAAAGTGCAGATTACACATGCAATGAGTTGTAGGCCAAAAAATGTAGAAACCTAAAAGGCAAAAGAAAATCAATATCATGATTATGCATTTCTGTGCTATTGTAATTAGTTGCACAAAAAATGTATATTTCATGCAAAACAACTTCACATAAACAGGTAAGAAGATGTCCTGAAATGTAAAAAAATAAAATAAAGTAACTATACATGATATGTACCAACCATTCAACGTAACACAGTAGAGAGGGGAAATGTGAAATTAACCAATCCAAATCCTAGCACGCTAAAAAACAGATATTTACACAACTTAGAAGGATGTTTAGCATTAATCATCATATTAACAGTGCAGAGAATATATTTCACATAAACCACTTATATACAGCATACAAATTTACATACCTTAATTTGTTTTTGCTCAACACATTTTTATTTGAGCAACAAATTACATCAATTCAATTATATGTCAAGGAAAGGACAACATACAAAACTTCAAGGTATACAATTTTCAAAAGAGAGCATTAAATAGAGATAAATGACTGCGTGGCCAACAAGATGGCCGAGTAGGACGGGCTGTGCTCCGTCCTATCGCGGCAAACTCCGGAATGATCCTGTGGTGCTGATCGGGCACCGACCTCACCGGGTACTCCCTATCACTCGGTGCGCCCACTGGGGAGGTTAAAAGCTGTGGGGAAGTGTGCCGGCGGGCCCGTGGCACCGGAAAAGCAGAGCGTCCTAGGATTGGAGCAGCCATCTTGCCTGGAGCGGTGCTCGTTGCGGACCTCGGCAGAGGCCTGGAGTGAACGGCCTCCCCGCCCAGTCCCTGGATCTCCAGAAGACACAGGTCAGCAGCGGGGGCTGTGGACACACCGACCTGGGAGCTGGGATCGTCCCTGAGGTCGGGCGCGTGGAGAGAGGCGCATGGACGGCGGGGGCCCGAGTGTGTGGATGCCGGTACTTCACAGTGGTCCGAGGGCCCCATCTGCCAGCGGAGTCATATGACCGCCTGAGGGGCGGCCACGCCTTAGTCATCCCTGCATCAGTGGACTAACAGAGGCTGGGGCACATTGGACAGAGGGCACCCCACGGAGTGCGGCACATGATAATTACATTGGAGACTCTAGGGGGTGCCCCGGGATACTAGTGACTGAGCGGTGGAGCCACACCTAGCAGAACAGTAGGAGGAGGCCTCCTAAACAATCGGAGTGCATGCTCTCTGCTTCTATTTTGCACACAGTAATCTTGGAGGTGTCGTGAGGCTGGGGCACACGTCGGTTGAACCTTTGAGGGCCCAGTTGCTGTCTGCCGGAATGTACTGGTCGTGGGTTTGAGGCACCTGCGCATGTCCTGGTACTTGTGAGAAGCCCCGTGGAATCGCGAAGATGGGGCGTAGCCTGGGCGCCCATAACCTCCTGTGGCTCCGGGGGTCGGACACCTGCGCTGAACACGGTGGGTCCCTTCTGATTGGGATTGCACAAGATCCTGAGCGACAGGGGTGCCACATTGCTGTGGGGGGACGTAAACGGGGGAGTGGAATCTGGGGTGAACCCGTACTGATTGGAGCGGAGGAGGCGAGACGTTAGAGCCCCTCATGGGGTAGGATAAGGGTGCAAATGCCCAGACGTCGCATTCCTGACGGAGACCTGGCTGAATCCCGCTTCAGCCCCCGACATCGCCATTGCCATCCCGGACGGATACAAGATCACCCGCAGGGACCGCACCAACGGAGTCGGAGGAGGCATCGCCATCGTCCACAGGAACACCCTCAGAGTCTCAACCAACACCGACGACACCCTCAGCACCGCCGAACACATGCACTTCCAGATCCACACCGATCCCAACACCACCCTCAGAGGAACCCTCATCTACAGACCCCCCGGACCCCGACCACAGTTCAGCGATTCCATCGCTGACTTCGTCAGCACACACGCCATCGCCTCCACGGACTACATCCTCCTCGGGGACCTGAACTTCCACCTCGAGAACAACAAGGACACCAACTCCACCACCCTGATCGACAACCTCGCCACCCTCGGACTCAGACAGCTCGTGACTACACCCACCCACGCCGCCGGCCACACACTAGACTCCATCTTTTCCGCAAGCCCACACGTCTCCTTCAACCACACCTCCGAACCCCACTGGACTGACCACCACTGCATCCACTTCACCTACAGGAAGCCCACCACGCACCACCGCACCGAACAAATGCCTTGCCGCTGCTGGAGCAGAGTCACGGAAGACCAGCTAACCACAACCCTCGCCCTGAGCCCACCCGCCGAACCCTCCGACCCCGACACCGCCGCCCGCAACCTCAGACAGTGGATCGACGACTGCGCCAACACCCTCGCCCCGCTCAAGAATCCGCCCAACAGCCACACCAGCAAGAAAGCCACCTGGTTCACCGAAGACCTCCAGGCCTCCAAACGAACATGCCGAAAACTGGAGAAGATCTGGCTCCACGAACGGACAGCGGACAGCTACGCCGCCCACAAGAGCGCCACCCGCAATCACCATCACCTCATCAGATCCGCCAAAAGGGCCTCACTCAAAGACCGCCTAGACAACAACGCACACAACAGCAAAGAGCTCTTCAACATCGTGAAGGAACTCTCCAACCCCAGCTCCAACACCAACGACATCCAGCCGTCGCAAGACCTGTGCGACTCACTGGCCACCTCCTTCCACCGCAAAATCGCCGACATCCACGACAGCTTCAACACCACGACCGCCCCGGCAACCACCGAGACCACTGCCCCCACAACCACCAACCGCCTGCTCTCCTGGACCAACATCAACGACGAGGACACCAGCGAGATCATGAACACCATCCACTCCGGTTCACCGCTAGACCCGTGCCCTCACCACATCTTCAACAAAGCCAGTACAGCCATCGCGCCCCATCTCCGGAAAATAATCAACATCTCCTTCGAGACAGCAACCTTCCCGGAAAGCTGGAAGCACGCCGAGATCACCGCCTTACTCAAGAAACCCAAGGCAGACCCCAAGGACCTCAAGAACTTCCGACCCATCTCTCTGCTCCCGTTCCCCACGAAGGTCACCGAGAAAATCGTCAACAAACAACTGACCCGCTACCTCGAGGAGAACAACATCCTGGACCCTTCCCAGTCCGGCTTCCGCAGCAACCACAGCACCGAAACCGCCCTCATCGCCGCCACCGATGACATCAGGACCCTGCTAGACAACGGAGAAACAGCAGCCCTCATCCTCCTGGACCTATCAGCCGCCTTCGACACGGTCTGCCACCACACACTACGAACACGCCTTCACGACGCCGGGATCCAAGAGAAGGCCCTGGACTGGACCACATCCTTCCTTTCCGGCAGAACACAAAGCGTCCGCCTCGCCCCTTCCGATCCAAGGCCACCAAGATCATCTGCGGCGTACCCCAAGGCTCCTCCCTCAGCCCAACGCTGTTCAACATCTACATGGCACCCCTCGCCCACGTCGCCCGACAGCACAACCTCAACATCATCTCCCTACGCCGACGACACCCAGCTGATCCTCTCCCTCACCAAAGACCCTCACACCGCCAAAGCCCACCTCCACGAAGGAATGAAGGCCGTCGCTGAATGGATGAGGACCAGCCGCCTGAAGCTGAACTCGGACAAGACGGAGGTCCTCATCCTTGGTTCCAACCCTTCAGCCTGGGACGACTCCTGGTGGCCAACATCACTGGGAACAGCCCCGCCACCCACCGACCACGTACGCAACCTAGGGGTCATCCTCGACCCCACCCTCTCCATGACTAAGCAGGTCAACGCCGTTTCCTCATCCTGCTTCAACATCCTCCGAATGCTCCGCAGGATCTTCAAGTGGATCCCCACCGAAACAAGAAAAACAGTCACCCAGGCCCTCGTCACCAGCAGGCTGGACTACGGAAACGCCCTCTACGCAGGAACGACGGCTAAGCTCCTGAGACGGCTGCAACGCATCCAGAACGCCTCTGCACGTCTTATCCTCGACATCCCCCGACGCAGCCACATCACACCCCACCTGAGAGACCTGCACTGGCTCCCTGTCAACAAGAGGATAACCTTCAAGCTCCTCACCCACGCACACAAAGCACTCCACAACTCCGGACCAGCCTACCTCAACAGACGACTCAGCTTCTACACCCCCACCCGCCAGCTCCGCTCGACCAGCCTCGCCCTCGCCACAGTCCCCCGCATCCGGAAAACGACCGCCGGCGGCAGATCCTTCTCCCACCTCGCCACCAAGACCTGGAACACCCTCCCCACCAACCTCCGACAGACCCAAGACCTACTGGCCTTCAGAAGACTCCTCAAGACCTGGCTCTTCGATCAGTAGCAGCACCACCCCCCTCTTCCCCCAGCGCCTTGAGACACTCGCGGGTATGTAGTGCGCTTTATAAGTGACATGATTGATTGATTGATTGAAAGGCGCAGACCAACAAAATCATGAATTATGCGCAACCCCTGCCCCAGGGGCTTCAACAGAGGGATGCACGAAATGAGGACGATGATGAGACGGCACCGGGGGAGGAAGCGTGAGATCCCCCTCTGAGAGATATCCTGGCGGCGGTACAGATGACGAGAGACGAGATGGTGACCAGAATTGATGCGGTGGCAATCGATGTGAACCTCCTGCGGTGTGACCTGCACAAGGTCTCGGACAGGGTAACCTCTGCGGAGCAGAATGTTGATGCACTCCGATCGGAGGTAAAGGCCCTACGGACCACGGTTATGGAACTCCAGGGGAAGATGAGCAGGTTGGATGAACACGCCAAGGACCAAGAGGGACGCTCCCGAAGAAACAACCTGAGGTTTGTGGGGTTTCCGGAGCGGGCGGAGGGGCCCTCGGCTGAGCTATTCTTGGAGGACCGGGTAACAAAGATCGTGGCTCCTGGAAAACCGTCCAAATTCTTTAATATTGAAAGGGCCCACAGGTCGCTGGCCCCCCGCCGAGACCGGGGGCACCACAACGGGCCATTATAGCCCGTTTTTTTTAACTATCGGGACCGAGACCTGCTCCTACAGTCCACTCGCAACAAGCCAAATCTACAATTTGAGGGACACCATATTGCTATATTCCCCGACTATACCCAGAGGGTACAGGACCAAAGACGCACATTTCTGGCAGTGAAAAGATGCATGAGAGAAGCAGGGTTGAAGTACAGCCTTCTTTATCCGGCCAAGCTTGGGGTGGAGCATAAAGGCAAGGCTCTGTTCTTCGGATCAGCGGAGGAGGCCTCGTACTGGATGGACAGTACGGGAGATCGGGAAATCCAGAAGACGACGCAGACGCAGTCAGGCCAGCGCACAGTTTCTCTGGACCGGGCCGGACGGCGACGCCGACTGTCCAAAGTAATGAGTCTAAGGGACCAGGGAGATTCTGGGAGGGTTCAGGTGTGTGAAGATGGGACTCTGCAGGTGTTGGAAGGTTCACCGGACTCTGCACTGACCTCGTCGGAGGCCATTCCGGACACAAATGTTGACTGAATACTTGGAGGGGGATGAGGAAGAAGGTTTGGGCCACTCGACAAGCAGATAAGTGTCTATATTTCACTGTTAGGATACCAAATGTTATATGGTGCACGTTGCATGTTTCTGGGTGAGGATCAACTGTATGTGCATGCCGCGGGGGTGGGACACACCCTCACCAGCGGCTGGGTCCTATTCCGGGAGCTGGAGGTCTAGACCTCGCGTCCGGTTCGGGAGCCAGACGCTTGCTTGGCAATGATGACCGACATGAGTCAGAGTATGACCCACAGGATATGCTCTGTGTTTTGGGGGGGCGTTGTAAGGAGTCCTAATGCTTTCCTGGAAAAGTCCAAGGGGGGTGGTATAGGGCGGGGGATAGCGCTGCTCACTCGCTATGTTGGCGGGGGGGAGGGTTTTGTCACACTGCCCAGTGGGTGGGGGGGACCGGGATGTTCACTATGTTTTACTTGTTGTTCATGGTTGTTGGGGAAGATAGGGGGATCCATGTCTGGGTCGAGATTCACCACAGAATGGTCAGTTGGACGATGTAATGGCGGGATGGGAATGGAATCGGGCCGCCAGCTGTACGAGCTTATGGCTCCCTCCCTGACGAAGATACTCACGTGGAATATATGGGGAATGGCCTCTCTAGAAAAACGTTGAAGGGTACATTCATTCTTAAGAAGATATAAAATAGCCATAGCAGGGTTGCAGGAGACGCACGTTTGGGGGGAGGCGCTGCCATTCATCAGGCGTAGGTGGTACGCCACCTCATTCTCGGGATTTGCACAGGGGGCACTGATTTGGGTGGCTCCCGGAACCCCTTTCCAACACCTATATCACGTTCTAGATCCTGAGGGATGTTATGTAATATTACATGGTAGGTTGGACAGCCAGGAGGTATGCCTGATCAATGTATATGCCCCCAACCTGGACGCACCCGCCTTTTTCTATGACGTGTTGAAGGTAGCAACTCCATACTTAGGTGGAAATATTATACTTTTAGGGGACGTTAATTGTGTCCTGGATGGGAGGATGGACCGCGAGCCCCCCCGCGCGAATACCAAGCCCATCATGACCAGGGCCCTGCTGGATGTGATGAGGGAGATGGGCCTGCTTGATACATGGCGGGTCAGGCATCCGAAATCTGAGGTGTTCTCCTGTCATACCCCTGTGTCCAATACATACAGTAGGTTGGATCAGATCTTAGTATCGCAGACTCTGATGCCCAGGGTGGAGGAGATAACATATCTCCCGAGACATATATCGGATAACTCCCCGTTGCTTGCGACGCTGAGTATGGCCAGAACCAGAGCGGTAATCCCTACGTGGCGACTCCAATCGGAGGCACTCACGGATCCGCCTTTCGTTGGGAAGCTGGAGGAGGAACTTACGTCTTATTTTAGGACTAACTGGGGCTCGGCGTAGTCGAGGGGCGTGGAATGGGAAGCGATGAAGGTGGTTGTCCGGGGGTTTTGCCTCAGTACGACCTATGGTGCTTGGAAACAACTTGAATGAGATATACAGGTCACTGAGAGACGGCTGGCTGAACTGGAAGAGGTGCTGCCGACAGAGCATGGCCGCTGGAACGAGTGGCGGGAGACGCGGGAGGAACTTCTGGCAGCGCTGTGCCGCCTTCAAAAGTTCCATTACACCGCATACCGGCAGCGCCTGCATGCGGAAGGAGACTGCTCCGGGACACTGCTAGCAAGCCTGCTCCGTAATGAGATGCAGACCTCGCCTATAGTGCAGATGAGGACTGTGGACGGGCACATGGTATACAGCCAGCAAGGTATTTTGGATACTTTGGCAGACCATTTGGCCGGAGTATACGCGGGGCACCACGCCCCAGCACGGGAGGAGTTGGGGGAATTCTTCACTACTCTAAAGCTCCCTTGTCGGAGGAGGATGAGACCAGACAAATACTGGACAAACCACTCTCAAAGGAGGAAATACTGGGAGGGATTAAATCCCTGAAGTCAGTCAAGAGTCTGGGCAGGGACGGCCTCCCGGCTGAATTTTATAAGAAATTCTTGCATATCCTGGTTGATCACCTCCTTGAGGTATATAATGAAGCCTTCCGGACCGGACACTCCCGCCCTCCATGAATGAAGTGGTGGTGGTAATGCTCCCTAAAGCGGACCGGGATGATCAACTCCTAGGGTCATATAGGCCCATATCCAGTAGCGATCCGTGGTAGGAGTGCCAGCCGGGCGGTGACGTGGGGCGGGGGAGGGGTAGGGGTATGGTATGCCAGGTATGCCCAGACGTGGGTCCTGGGCTCACTGTGCCACTGGAATCAAGCTATCCTGGCTGAAGATGGGTGAAACCCCGAAACCGGTCCTAGGATGCTTGTTTCCGGTCCAGGGAGGACCTGGCTTGGCAGTTCGGGTTGGACTGTTCCCATGAGGCACAGAGTCAAGACTGATTTGCATATGGCCAGGTCTAAACTGGGGTGGCATGGTGAGCAAAAGAATGATGGCTTTAACCCAGATCTCTTGACTGGGGGTGAATGTTTTGATTTGTTCTGCATTCCGTCCATCAATTGTGTGTCTTTTGCTTTCTCGCCCTAAGTGCGCCAGGTATGCCCAGACGTGGGTCCTGGGCTCACTGTGCCACTGAAATCAAGATATCCTGGCTGAAGAGGAGTGAAACCCCGAAACCGGTCCTAGGATGCTTGTTTCCGGTCTAGGGAGGACCTGGCTTGGCAGTTCGGGCTGGACTGTTCCCATGAGGCACAGTGTCAAGACTGATTTGCATATGGCCAGGTCTAAACTGGGGTGGCATGGTGAGCAAAAGAATGATGGATTTAACCCAGATCTCTTGACTGGGGGTGAATGTTTTGATTTGTTCTGCATTCCGTCCATCAATTGTGTGTCTTTTTCTTTCTCGCCCTAGGTGCGCCAGGTATTCCCAGACGTGGGTCCTGGGCTCACTGTGCCACTGGAATCAAGCTATCCTGGCTGAAGAGGGGTGAAACCCTGAAACCGGTCCTAGGATGCTTGTTTCCGGTCCAGGGAGGACCTGGCTTGGCAGTTCGGGCTGGACTGTTCCCATGAGGCACAGGGTCAAGACTGATTTGCATATGGCCAGGTCTAAACTGGGGTGGCATGGTGAGCAAAAGAATGATGGATTTAACCCAGATCTCTTGACTGGGGGTGAATGTTTTGATTTGTTCTGCATTCCGTCCATCAATTGTGTGTCTTTTAGGATCAGAGTGGGGCGGCTGGTGTTCCAGGCCTTCGGACTGTAAAGGGGCACCAGGCAGGGGTGCCCGCTATCGCCGCTACTTTTTGCGGTGGCGGTGGAACCACTGGCGGTAGATCTCTGAATGAGGATGGCGCCATTTGGGATTACGCTTGGTGATACTAATCCTGTGGTGTCCATGTATGCGGACGACACCCTGGTGCACGTCAGGGACCCAAGCGTAGCAATGCCGGTGCTGTTGGACACCCTGAAGGGGTTTGGGCACATGTCGGGCTTACGAATTAGTCTGGGGAAATCCAAGCTGGTCCGGTTGGGACGGCTGGCGCTACACCCGGACAAGGAACTGCCAGAGGTGGGACTTCCATGGGTAAGGACCGCACCCCGATATTTGGGGGTTAGACTAGTGGACACTGCTGATCAATATCTGATGCACAACATTGGCAGGGTAGTGGAGGGTCTGCGAGGCTCGGTGCGTTTCTGGCGGGAGTTGCCACAGTCACTTATGGGAAGGATAGCGCTAAAATGGTGGCCCTGCCTCGGTGTTTGTATACGCGATGCAGCACTCCTTCTATCGGATCCCCCGATCCTTCTTCATTGAACTGCATAGGCTTATCGTCGACCTGCTATGGGGACCGAAGCGCAAACGGGTTAGCCTGTCCACTCTGCAAAGAACATGGCAGGCTGGGGGGTTAGAGGTCCCATGCTCGGAATACTACTACATAGCCTCGCAGCTCCAACACACAGTACATTGGCTAGACGGGGACAAAAATTGGGAAAAGACCCTGCTGGCGGGGACCTTTGGAGAAAGGGAGCTGCCTGAGTTGCTCATGATGGGGGCAAGGGTGCCCCGACATGCCCATACATTGTGCGCCATGTGGCGGAGATGTGGGAAGTGATGGTCCGGAAAGTACTGAAGAGGGCCCCTGTGGGTTGTTCAGCCGTTTCGACAGATTGCCGCATCAATGTCAGTGCAGAAGTGGTAGGAGGGGGGGGTGCCTGACCATGGGCGACCTATATGATAACGCGCGGTATATCACACGTGAGCAGGCACGGGAGATGTTTGAACTGGGTCCCGGACAATTCTTACAGTATGAAAAGATTGCACAGGTGGCGAGGGATTTATGGCCCACGTTCCTGGATGAACCCCCAGTTTCCCAGGTATTACAGACTTTGTTAATGATGGGCAAAGGCCGCATTTATACCAGGCGATCCGGGATGATGGAGTGACTGGGGTGCTACCAATCCAAGTGAAATGGGAGGCACTGACGGGGGGCCGCATCACTGACAAGGACTGGACCAAGATCCATGAGGGGGTTAAACAAGTGAGTACAAACACGAGGTTTAAATTAATACAATTTAATTATGTCCATCAGACGTATCTGACCCTGAAAATGCTCCACAAGATTTACCCGGACCGTTCGGGGCAATGTCCTCGGTGCGGAGAGACGGAGGCTGCGTTCGTTCGTTCGTTTTTGGACTATTATGGATTGAAGATTCCTAATAGGGCAGGGACAAGACACTAGGTTGACTTTATAATAATGTAAAAATTGGCTGAATGAAGAGGTGTTACAATATTTCTTAACTTTGTACGGTATGTTTCTTTGTGTTTTCATACAAGCACTACCAGTAAAACAACTCTGCTGAAAACCATGGATCACTGGCTTTGTGGAGCTTTGCACAACTTTATTTTGCACAGTTGTTTTTGTGTATTTCACCTTTTTCAGCAGTAGCACTTTTCTTGATCCTGATCAATGCTGCAACACTTTCAAGGTCACTGGTTGAAACATGTAGATCCAAATATAGCACGACCGGATCTAATGGCTTCCGTCGTACTTTTTGTTTTTAATACTAGCACATGGTAGCCAGAATAAAAATATGTGGTAAACCCTGTACCTAGGTTTAACTCACCTTATCATTTGCACTGCTTCCCTCACCACATCTTGAAAGCTCATCTTGGGTATTAGTAATACCCCTCTGACTCGAAAACAACCCTTCGCTCCTCCCTCTCAGTAAGGGGGTTGTAGCCCTCACCATTACTAGGTTTCATGGTGTGAGGAGGTTCCCCAATGATGAAGCATGCCACCTTTGGTGAGTGAGGGAAATTGTCCTTTAAAGGGACGCCTTCATTTTCAGCCTATACGTTTTTCTCCTTTTAGACCCGGGGTTCTTTTGCTTTGCACATTGCTTCTGAGGGACGCCTGACTGCTCAGTGCCAAGCCCCCTAAGGGTGAGCACAATTTGTGCAATGTGTTTAATTGCCTGCCCTTGACAGGAGTGGTGCCTTCTGCCTGCAGGGGCATCCCTTCGGACATCCAGACAGTGCCGGTTCCAACATCAATGAAGAGCTCTGATGAGAAAATCAA
This sequence comes from Calotriton arnoldi, assembly GCA_963921515.1. NCBI lineage: Eukaryota > Metazoa > Chordata > Amphibia > Caudata > Salamandridae > Calotriton > Calotriton arnoldi. The sequence continues at coordinate 1,663,708 of CAWUFW010002922.1, forward strand.
TGCACATGTATAAAGCTCTTACATCTCAGCCTGGAAAACATTCATAGTGAGCAGATATTAGAGAAATAGGCTGTATAACCTCTCAGATAGAGATGGCCCTAGAAGTTCAGAGATGAGACTCCAGCCAATGATTCGGGGAAGGAATCCTAAATGTAGCAATCAAGCTGCTCTCCAGGAACACAAACTAAACATGCAATAGTCAATGTTGCAAAATTATTTTTTCTGTCATCTTCATCCTCCAATAGGATTTTGGTAGACTCCTGGAAATAGGTAAACTCCCCATTTTTCCATACAGGCATGATAGACTTTCAGACATAAAACCTTGAAAAGTTATATTATGATATTTTACGGTCTAGATTGAGATTGTTCTTTCCATGAATCATCCTTCCAGTTGCCTCCTCTCCTCCCGATGAGAACGCACTATCAGTTGTGTAATACAAAACAAGTGTCTATTAACTAACTAATAGAAGGCTTCTGGAAAAATACTACACTTGAAACAAAGATTATAGCATTGTGCGCAAACAACTATTCAAAGTGGAAAAACAGGCCTTTCAGAGTTAATGCTTTTTATTTTGAGTTAACATGGCATTGACAGTTAGGCTAACTTAAATGAACACTTTTCTTTATTTGCAGGCCTATTTCATTTAAATATGATTACCTATCACAAATTCTGCATTTAGCATATGTGTTACTTAAATGTAAGCTTTGCACATTATTGATATAAGCATTTTGTTAGAAAATAAAATTTGCTCCAACAGTTTCCCCCGCTGAACCACCACAATTTTCTTCACAAATGAATTTTTAGAGTGCACCTGCATTCTTTGCGGTGTCATCCTTCCTATTTTTCAGAGTTTCAATTTTCTACAACTTCTTATATTCTCTTTTCTTTCTCTTCCATTCTCCTCTGATCTGTCATTCTCTGTCTTTATTCTTCTTCTTTGTTAAATAGCATTTAATTCCTTTATATAAAGCGTATAAGCATATTAAACAAATGCCAATGATTAGTGTAGGTCTCAATATGACTCTAAAAATGCCTTCACCCACAGTTGCAAACCAGTTGCTAATAACTGAAGCTCCTTTGCCTAAACTCCTTAATACACTAGGGGGCATATTCACAAGGAGCTATCGCCGAGTTAACGGCACTTTATTGCAGCCAAATCCTGTGTTAACAGCCCACAGCACCAGTTTACCCGCGATAGCAGCCGCAAAAAACATCGCCAGAGAGGACCCCCGCAAATATCGCTAATGAGATGCAGAGCAGGCAATCCCGTGACAAAAGCCGAGACAACAGCACAGCTCAACATTCACAACGACCAGCCACATCCACGATAAAAACACAAAACAGGCGATAAGGCACGATAGCACCAGGAAATCTACACCTGCTCTGACCTGGTGTAAAGTCCGACGGCAGCCAGCACCACAAAAGGGCGAACAAAGCGATACCAAAGGGGATGATGGACGGAGCGTTAGAGCAAATCAAACACTCACCCCCAGTCAACTGATCTGGGTTTAATCCATCATCATTCTTTTGCTCACTCCACCACCCAAGTTCAGACATGGCCATATGCAAATCAGTCTGACCCTGTGCCTCATGGGAACAGTCCAGCCCGAACTGTCAAGCCATGTCTTCCCTGGACCGGAAACAAGCATCCTGGGACCGGTTTCGGGTTCAAAACCCTCATCAGCCAGGCTATCTTGAATCCAGTGGCAAAGTGAGCAAGGGACCCACGTCTGGGCATACCCTGCCAACTTAGGGCGAACAAAGCGATACCAAAGGGGATGATGGACGGAGCATTAGAGCAAATCAAACACTCACCCCCAGTCAACTGATCTGGGTTTAATCCATCATCATTCTTTAGCTCACTCCACCACCCCAGTTCAGACATGGCCATATGCAAATCAGTCTGACCCTGTGCCTCATGAGAACAGTCCAGCCCGAACTGTCAAGCCATGTCTTCCCTGGACCGGAAAAAAGCATCCTGGGACCGGTTTCGGGTTCAAAACCCTCATCAGCCAGGCTATCTTGAATCCAGTGGCAAAGTGAGCAAGGGACCCACGTCTGGGCATACCCTGCCAACTTAGGGCGAACAAAGCGATACCAAAGGGGATGATGGACGGAGCGTTAGAGCAAATCAAACACTCACCCCCAGTCAACTGATCTGGGTTTAATCCATCATCATTCTTTAGCTCACTCCACCACCCCAGTTCAGACAAGGCCATATGCAAATCAGTCTGACCCTGTGCCTCATGGGAAAAGTCCAGCCCGAACTGTCAAGCCATGTCTTCCCTGGACCGGAAACAAGCATCCTGGGACCGGTTTCGGGTTCAAAACCCTCATCAGCCAGGCTATCTTGAATCCAGTGGCAAAGTGAGCAAGGGACCCACGTCTGGGCATACCCTGCCAACTTAGGGCGAACAAAGCGATACCAAAGGGGATGATGGACGGAGCGTTAGAGCAAATCAAACACTTACCCCCAGTCAACTGATCTGGGTTTAATCCATCATCATTCTTTAGCTCACTCCACCACCCCAGTTCAGACATGGTCATATGCAAATCAGTCTGACCCTGTGCCTCATGGGAACAGTCCAGCCCGAACTGTCAAGCCATGTCTTCCCTGGAACAGAAACAAGCATCCTGGGACCGGTTTCGGGTTCAAAACCCTCATCAGCCAGGCTATCTTGAATCCAGTGGCAAAGTGAGCAAGGGACCCACGTCTGGGCATACCCTGCCAACTTAGGGCGAACAAAGCGATACCAAAGGGGATGATGGACGGAGCGTTAGAGCAAATCAAACACTCACCCCCAGTCAACTGATCTGGGTTTAATCCATCATCATTCTTTAGCTCACTCCACCACCCCAGTTCTGCATTACGTCCATCAATTGTGTGTCTTTTGCTTTCTCGCCCTAAGTGCGCCAGGTATGCCCAGACGTGGGTCCTGGGCTCACTGTGCCACTGTGTCACTGGAATCAAGCTATCCTGGCTGAAGAGGGGTGAAACCACGAAACAGGTCCTAGGATGCTTGTTTCCGGTCCAGGGAGGACCTGGCTTGGCAGTTCGGGCTGGACTGTTCCCATGAGGCACAGGGTCAAGACTGATTTGCATATGGCGAGGTCTAAACTGGGGTGGCATGGTGAGCAAAAGAATGATGGATTTAACCCAGATCTCTTGACTTGGAGTGAATGTTTTGATTTGTTCTGCATTCCGTCCATCAATTGTGTGTCTTCTGCTTTCTCGCCCTAAGTGCGCCAGGTATGCCCAGACGTGGGTCCTGGGCTCACTGTGCCGCTGGAATCAAGCTATCCTGGCTGAAGAGGGGTGAAACCCCGAAACCGGTCCTAGGATGCTTGTTTCCGGTCCAGGGAGGACCTGGTTTGGCAGTTCGGGCTGGACTGTTCCCATGAGGCACAGGGTCAAGACTGATTTGCATATGGCCAGGTCTAAACTGGGGTGGCATGGTGAGCAAAAGAATGATGGATTTAACCCAGATCTCTTGACTGGGAGTGAATGTTTTGATTTGTTCTGCATTCCGTCCATCAATTGTGTGTCTTTGCTTTCTCGCCCTAAGTGCGCCAGGTATGCCCAGACATGGGTCCTGTGCTCACTGTGCCACTGGAATCAAGCTATCCTGGCTGAAGAGGGGTGAAACCCCGAAACCAGTCCTAGGATGCTTGTTTCCAGTCCAGGGAGGACCTGGCTTGGCAGTTCGGGCTGGACTGTTCCCATGAGGCACAGGGTCAAGACTGATTTGCATATGGCCAGGTCTAAACTGGGGTGGCATGGTGAGCAAAAGAATGATGGATTTAACCCAGATCTCTTGACTGGGAGTGAATGTTTTGATTTGTTCTGCATTCCATCCATCAATTGTGTGTCTTTTGTTTTCTCGCCATAAGTGCGCCAGGTATGCCCAGACGTGGGTCCTGGGCTCACTGTGCTCTGGAATCAAGCTATCCTGGCTGAAGAGGGTGAAACCCGAAACCGGTCCTAGGATGCTTGTTTCCGGTCCAGGGAGGACCTGGCTTGGCAGTTCGGGCTGGACTGTTCCCATGAGGCACAGGGTCAAGACTTATTTGCATATGGCCAGGTCTAAACTGGGGTGGCATGGTGAGCAAAAAATGATGGATTTAACCCAGATCTCTTGACTGGGAGTGAATGTTTTGATTTGTTCTGCATTCCGTCCATCAATTGTGTGTCTTTGCTTCCTCGTCCTAAGTGCGCCAGGTATGCCCAGACGTGGGTCCTGGGCTCACTGTGCCACTGGAATCAAGCTATCCTGGCTGAAGAGGGGTGAAACCCCGAAACCGGTCCTAGGATGCTTGTTTCCGGTCCAGGGAGGACCTGGTTTGGCAGTTCGGGCTGGACTGTTCCCATGAGGCACAGGGTCAAGACTGATTTGCATATGGCCAGGTCTAAACTGGGGTGGCATGGTGAGCAAAAGAATGATGGATTTAACCCAGATCTCTTGACTGGGAGTGAATGTTTTGATTTGTTCTGCATTCCGTCCATCAATTGTGTGTCTTTTGCTTTCTCGCCCTAAGTGCGCCAGGTATGCCCAGACATGGGTCCTGTGCTCACTGTGCCACTGGAATCAAGCTATCCTGGCTGAAGAGGGGTGAAACCCCGAAACCAGTCCTAGGATGCTTGTTTCCAGTCCAGGGAGGACCTGGCTTGGCAGTTCGGGCTGGACTGTTCCCATGAGGCACAGGGTCAAGACTGATTTGCATATGGCCAGGTCTAAACTGGGGTGGCATGGTGAGCAAAAGAATGATGGATTTAACCCAGATCTCTTGACTGGGAGTGAATGTTTTGATTTGTTCTGCATTCCATCCATCAATTGTGTGTCTTTTGTTTTCTCGCCATAAGTGCGCCAGGTATGCCCAGACGTGGGTCCTGGGCTCACTGTGCTCTGGAATCAAGCTATCCTGGCTGAAGAGGGGTGAAACCCCGAAACCGGTCCTAGGATGCTTGTTTCCGGTCCAGGGAGGACCTGGCTTGGCAGTTCGGGCTGGACTGTTCCCATGAGGCACAGGGTCAAGACTTATTTGCATATGGCCAGGTCTAAACTGGGGTGGCATGGTGAGCAAAAAAATGATGGATTTAACCCAGATCTCTTGACTGGGAGTGAATGTTTTGATTTGTTCTGCATTCCGTCCATCAATTGTGTGTCTTTTGCTTCCTCGTCCTAAGTGCGCCAGGTATGCCCAGACGTGGGTCCTGGGCTCACTGTGCCACTGGAATCAAGCTATCCTGGCTGAAGAGGGGTGAAACCCCGAAACCGGTCCTAGGATGCTTGTTTCCGGTCCAGGGAGGACCTGGCTTGGCAGTTCGGGCTGGATTGTTCCCATGAGGCACAGGGTCAAGACTGATTTGCATATGGCAAGGTCTAAACTGGGGTGGCATGGTGAGCAAAAGAATGATGGATTTAACCCAGATCTCTTGACTGGGAGTGAATGTTTTGATTTGTTCTGCATTCCGTCCATCAATTGTGTGTCTTTAGCTTTCTCGCCCTAAGTGTGCCAGGTATGCCCAGACGTGGGTCCTGGGCTCACTGTGCCACTGGAATCAAGCTATCCTGGCTGGAGAGGGGTGAAACCCCGAAACCGGTCCTAGGATGCTTGTTACCGGTCCAGGGAGGACCTGGCTTGGCAGTTCGTGCTGGACTGTTCCCATGAGGCACAGGGTCAAGACTGATTTGCATATGGCCAGGTCTAAACTGGGGTGGCATGGTGAGCAAAAGAATGATGGATTTAACCCAGATCTCTTGACTGGGAGTGAATGTTTTGATTTGTTCTGCATTCTGTCCATCAATTGTGTGTCTTTAGCACCACAAAAGGGAGCACAGCCCAGGGCCACATCCCAAGGGCAACAGATGCCATGGAGCCACCCATCATGGGGCCCGGACACCCAAGAGGGCCACAACACCCACCTCCACCACCCCAGGACCCCAACCCACACCTGGAACACCCCCCCGGACCACCACAGACGCAGCGCAGACAAAGACAGCGGAACCCCAGGAAACGTACCAGCCGCACAGACCCAACATCTGACAATGTCACCGTCCACTACAGGCTGAAAGGGACAACCAACCTACGCATCCTGACCATCATCGCCCAACAGGCCTATGGCAACAACACAGCGGACAACCAACATCCCACCCCACACAAAGCCGATGGTGTGGTTGCACCTATTGGCCCCTGGGACCCCCATCCAACACCCGCCAGAGTCGGAGGAGTCTCACAGCCAGCCACATCCAAGTCCCCCACACCTGTCCTGGACATCACCATCACCCTGGTACCCCAGTCCCCATACGTACAACACAATGCGCAGGATCCACTGGAGACCAACCAAGGACCATACGCCCAAGCAGGATGCACGCACGTGTTGGGGGCAATACACAGCACACATGTACCACCTGTTCCCCCTGGTGACACAGCACACAATCACCGCAACAGGAAGCACAAGTCTCACATCAATGTGCAGGCAACAACAGAACACCGTGGAACCCCCAATAATGTCTCCTTCAAATACACAGCCAGTGTGCATGTTACCTTCATCCTCCGACAGTCCATCATCACCCAGCGTTCCCCAGATGGCAACAAGGGGATTGCACAGCCCCTTGGCAATATCCAAATGAACACCCCACACACCTCAACTATGCAAATCACAACTCTGGCAATGCACACGTCACAGAATCACATACAACAGTCACAACCACATGCCCACCCACAAGACACGACAGAACAACTTACAATGTACACATGGGCAAGCCCTGAACATGAGCCAGCAACAGCATGGCACCTCAGCCACATAATAGCCGAATGTGGGGAGAGGTGGCAACCAGGCATGTGTGAAGGATGCAGTAGAACCATGATTGGGAAAGTACACAATGCCAAGAGTGCCGGAGATATGCTGGACACACCGCAGTATGCAGAACACACACATATCCATGGCGACATACACCGCTTGTGTATGGAGTGTAGTGGACAGTGGACGCCACCATGTCACCACAGCCAGTGGGGGACCTCGCGGAAATGTTGCCTGTTACGCCCCCCCTAAGCGTCACCGGAGTGGGATGGCATGGCGTACGCCACGCCAGCGTAGGGGTGTGAATAAAAAGCATGTAGGCCTGGGCATGGTCCTCTTTCGGAAATACCCACGTCTCTGCCAGGGCGGCGCCTCCCACCCCACCACGAGGCTGACGCCGTCCCCGTGTGTGGAGTTGCCTGCGATGCTGTGCACCTGCCGGACCCCGGCACGCTGGACCACGAACCCGTCAGGCCCACCCCTGCGCAGCCAGGCCACACTGATCACCTGCCGACACCGGCGTGTGTCAAGGAGGGCCCACCACGTGCCGGCGCAAGCTCCAAGCCCGAGGCCCGCGACCTTGGCACCCACCTCAGACCATCACAGCCTCCACGACACAGGCCCGCTTTATTCCTTTTTCGTTGACGTACTCTACTGCCGCCTTCGGCCTACTCTTCGGACCAGTAGGTCCCATATGTGAAACTGTGTCCTGAGTCATGAATGGCAGTGATCCCAAATCCGGCCCAGCGGCCACAGCACCAGACCCCCCGATCAGTGAGGCATAGTTACATATGGGCATCTTGCGACACGTGGTGCCACTAACCCTGTTCAACGCCAGCCAGCTACACGTGGTGCCACTAACCCTGTTCAACACCAGCCGGCGACACGTGGATGAGGGACCAGGACTACCTTGCTGACCAGTGGGTCACACATCCAGCACCTAGTCGCAAAGCACGAATGGCGGAGTCCACACCAGTGGTCGCACGGAGAGGTGTAAGAGGAAGACGCGGCTCAGTCCGGACGAATGCTGGGTCACATAAATGGAGGTGACCGAACACGTGGTGCCACTGAACCTGAACTACCGGGCTGGTGGGGCCATCCAACCTATGCCGGCGACACTCGGTGAATGGGCCTTGCTGACCGCTGCCTCAGGCCTACACCACGGTCAGGTAGGTCACACATTTGGAACTGAGTCTTGATTACACCATGGCAGTGATCATTATTTAAGGCAGAGAACAATTCACCATACACCCTTCGATGTGGTGGCAACAAGTCTGTGCATGGCATCACAACCACACATGTCTGTGGGCCTACGCGGACCACTGCCCTCGGCCTACGCTGCGCACGAGTGGGATCACAGAATTGGAACTGAACATTGGTAATTCAAAAGGCTGAATACATTTCTTCACACGCACGGAGGGGCGTAAGAGGATGACGTGTTGCAGTCCGGAGGGAACAGGATCATCGTCACGGAGGTGATTGAACACTACCGACAACTGCCACTGTGTCACTAACTCTGTGCCTCGCGAGCCAACGACCCGTGGCTGTGGGCCACTGCTGACTGCTGCCTCCGGCCTACACTGCGGTCCAATAGGTCACAGCGCCTTGATTTGGCATTCTTGGAGTTCACATCTGTGTACAGGCATCATCGCAGACTGCATCCCCTCCCAGCACCTGTGCCACTGAGTTTGTTCCCCGACATTCATGGACACTCACTGGTCGTACATTGGTGGCGTTTGAGTCTATGGACTAGGGGGTAGTTTTCATCCTCATGTAGCTGATCCCGAATTGTTGGTGAAAATGAAGGTTGCGCTTTCCACTCCTCCATTTGCTGCTTCCAGATAACATCAGACCTTCCGCATCATGCCCTGAAGGACACCTTCCACTGTCCCCCGAAACCCTCCGCAACATACACCTCGGACATTGATGGGGACCCGCTCAGGTTGCATGGCCCATCTGACTGCACCGCAAGTCACCATCCTGTGGCTGGGTGCCTGTGCCGGCTGCAGTGCATCCGGGGCCACTAACTCTGTGCTGCTCAGGCCTGGGACCCCTTCTTCTGAGACATTGAATGGCCTCTGTAGCGATGGTCTTGGGGTCATCAACGCCATGTGTCTGTGGCCCTGCGCTGTCCGCCTCCTCCGGCCCCAACTGTGGGCCACAAGGGCCCACACATGGCATTGAGTCTTGACCGGCGCGGACGTCGCATCACCGCAGGAGGCACACACCACCACCGCAAGGACCACCTTCAACTGCCATCTGCCAGAGTCGAAAGGGTGGTCCTGACAGACCTACGGAGTTGCTCAGACCTGTCATGGATGCCATCATCGGCTTGCTGCCCTGCTCAGCACTCCAGCTGCCAGTGACTCAGTGCACCGCAAGCCATTGTCCGTTACTGATTGAGTTTTGTGCTGTTGTGAGGTTGCGCAGCAATGTCACCTCATGCAGTGGGGAAGACCTGGGACGTTGATGAGGAATTTGATGCAGGTGTACCACACCCCACTGCATCTGCATCAGGACTAACCCGAAGGGACACAATCCTTGCAATTCCTTCACATGAGCGCGCTCTTCTCTAGGGCCCCTGCCTCAGAGCACTGCAACTCACGGAACGTCCAGACTGAATATTGGGTGACCTCTGTCCTTACTCCGGATCCCTCCATGTTGCTCTGCATTTGACTCTGTTATGCTGGTGTTTTCTGTTTCCATTACACTGGTGTCCACTTTTCAGGTTGTTGCCAGCACCAAGCACTCCGTGCGGGCTGGCTTATACTCACCCCACTTACATCCAGCACAGGTGTCACTGTACATGTGGCCCTGCCAATAAAGGGGCCGGGTTCACGTGTCCGTAGCCAGTTCAACAAGATATGTGCATGTGTCTCTGTGGAGGTATGGGTCTCCTTTGTGGGGTGTAGGTGGTCCCTGAAGGGTATTGGACACCCAAGTATGTGTTCTAGTTCGCATTCCATGGGTTAGGCAACACCCTCATCTGTTGGGCCACCTCCTTTTGGCGTTCTGCCACCTGGCATTGGGGTGCCATGTGTGGGTGGGTGACGTGTTGTGAGGCAGCCGTGATTGCGGGTGCTTCATGCTGTGTGGTCTGTTGCAGGGTCTGGGTTCTCTTCTGAGTAGCTTGTCTACCCTGGTCCTGGTGGTGGGTTTTGTGGGATGTCCATGGGCTGTTGTAGGGCGTCGGGGGTGTGGTGTTCGTCTCGGGCCTCACTGATGGGTTGTCTGTTCAGACCTGCTGGAGGTGTTGTTTGTTCCTCTGCATTGTGAAGGGGAGGTGCATGTTGGCATTGTGTTGGCGCCTTGTTCTTGTCGACATGCAGACTGTGTGACAATGTACATTGTGACTGTTTGGGCGGTGGTGGCTATTTGAGTTGGGACAGTGTACATTTGGCCTACATGGCTGATGTGGGGTTGTAGCCATAGATGTGCATCTCACAGTTCCCTGCTCTGTCCAATGTGATTGTTCTGTTTCTGCGCCTGGGTGTACCCAGTTGTGTCCCCTGTTCTGCAGTGTGGGTGTTGCACTTTGTGCCACATTGTCATGATATGTGCTGTGATTGCTATGTGTGTGTGCTGCAGTGTGCTACGGGGATGGGGGACATGTCCCTGGGTAATTGTGGATGTGCAGTGTGCTACACCTCATTGTGCATGTGTGGCATTGTGCCCATCACCCCCGTCCCCCCAGTCCCTGTTGGATACTCACCCTGTTGTTGTTGTGTCAGGTCCTGTCGAGCTGTGTCTGTACTCCCTACTCCTTGAACCCTCTCCACACTGATGACTGTGGCCTGGCTTTCCTCCTGCTCCTCCTGTGTCGCTGGACTGCCACCTCCTGTCGCCGTTGCTGCCTTCCTGTTGGCAGCGGGTTTGTACCTGGTCTAGGTTGTCACGTCCTGCCGGCGCCTCTTGGCCTCCTGGATTGGTCTCCTGGGCACTCGGACTGCATTCCAGGTGGTCTGCTTGTGGGTCAGTTGCTGGTAGTGTTCTGTCGCCTCCGTGGCCTTGGTCTTGTTTTCCTGCGGTCTGCACCCCGTCTTCCTCTCCCTTTTCTCCTTGGCCTTCCCTGAGCCAGTTGTTCCTTGCTGGTGGTCTGTGGGGGTTGTGGGGTTCGCGTTGCCCTCTGCGCTGGGTCAGGGTGCATCCATGTTGCTACGTGCTTTGGCTTGTTTCTGGTGTGTTGTGTCTGTGGTTTTTATGGTGCAATTTCCCGCCAGACGTGTGGGATTTGCAGGCCTGAGGCTGGTTTTCGCTACTTTTTGTACCGCGATTGGCCTCATCGCATGATTTCTCACGTTCGTGTTTCGCATTTTTCCGGCGTGGCATTGATTTTCACACTGACATTTGACGCGTTATCTGGTGACTATCGCATGGTACCGCCTTGTTGTGAATTCCACGTTGACACAGGGATATTTTCCCGCGATAGGCTGCGATATTGAAAGTTGTGTTACGCTACTCTTGCGGTAGTTATCACACGTTCTACCCTAGGGGTTTCTAAAGCTCCTCATTTAGGTTTCAGGTCAGAAATATTCTTTGTACATTCTTCTATCTTTCTTCTCTAGTCAGAAATGTATGAGCAGCAATGTTGAGCTTTCAACATTTTTCAGAGTCTACCTTTCTCTGCTAATAATATGCCTAAAGCTAATCGATCTTGCAAGACTATTGATCTAATAGCCACTAATTCTGTGTTAATTGCCAGCCAGCACCAGATGTACTAGTAGCTAATTTATCTACTACTGTTGATAATGTTTAATTTTCTCATCATTTATAACTGCTTCTACATGTGGTATGATTGCTCCAAAAATGTCTCCCACTAATTATGTTCCATCATTAGTACTACGTGTATGTCTTTGGGGTGGTGTCATTGTTAAAGCATTTATGCTATTCACATGGTACATTTTAGGACATAATACAGCTAAATAGCAAACACCCTCTCAATCAACAAGTAACTGAAAATAGGCAACTTGTCCACAAACAAAAGAAACTCCTGGACTACTGCCTCTTCCCCTGGTAAAATTTGTACAGGTCCTCCCGAATTTCGAACATGTGCTCACAAATACTAATCTCAATGTGTCTCTTTCTAAATTGGTTTCTCTTTTTGTAATCACGTAATTTCCCTTGTTGTTGTCTACCTAAATTTTATTTAGGCTAAACCATTTTCTTTTTGTATTCATCTTCTTTCTTCCAAATTTTTCTCACAACATCTTCCTCTTTATTTGCACTATGAAATTTTTTAGCTCCTCTATCCTCTAATGTGAATCTGAACATCTTTTCTAATGGCCTCATGAAACAGATTTGGTTCTTCTTGTATGCCTTAACCATGTAAATAACTGTGGGTGATCTAAAGAAAAACGATGCAATTTCTCTTTCTTTTGCCTGTGGGTGAGGATTCATCTTTCTGAAGACGAACTCCGGAAAGAATCATGTCATAGTTAGAAAAACAATATTCAAAATGTTCCTGTCTACTGAATAGACTAAGTAAGATACTACATGTCATTGCATAGAAAAGTGGGACGTGATATGTCAATTCTTCTGCAACTGTAGAAGGTAAGTATGCACAGACATAACAGTCCTTAGTATCTATACTTGAGTGTATTCCTGAACTAATCTAGAGCAAACATTAGACAAAAAGCCTTCTTTGAATAATCTACAAATGAAGCTTTTAATTTCATCTAATCTATTGTGTATGCAGGTGCTGTAAATGCAGGCATTGACCTAAGTGTTTTTTTTATCTCTGGTGTGAAACTCATTCCAACTAAAAGGATTATAAGTGCTGTTAGAAATTGGATTTCTGGTTGACAGAAGTCTGTACTCTGTCCAAGCAGGTACCACAGTCCTAGTCAGGGAAAGTCACAACACACCCTAAATTATCCTGGGCTCACCCTCTTGTAGCTTGGCACAGAGCAGTCAGACTTAACTTAAGATGCAATGTATAAAGTATTTGTGCAACACTTCAAACAATAAACAGTGAAACCACCACACAAAAAGACTTCACACCAGCTTAGAAAAATAGAGCTTAAATTTATAAATAAAACTAGACCAAAGCAACAAAGATCCAATAAGTAGGAGTCAAGAACTGAATTTTCAAAGAATAACTGTAAAATTGTGCTTAGAAGCAATAAGAGCTTAAGTGGGTTATCTGGCCGCGCTGAACCAGGTCAAAGTCAAAAGTTCAGGCCGACCACGTTTGCCGGATACAGGCCCCAGTTAGGCTTGCTGAACAACAGTACCTCGATCTGGGATTGCGTTGATGGCGAAGAAGAAGCGGGGTGCAGCCGAAGCGATGCGTTGGTGTCGGGACACGCAGTGAGTGGGATGTGTTGAGGTTCTCCACTCATTGGGGGCAATATCGGCTCCGAGTGCGATGCACTGGTTCTGAATGCGATGCTCGGCTACGGCTCCTGCAGCAGTGGACGCATTGATTCTGAAGGTGATGTGCTGGTTCTGAATGCGATGTGCCGGCTCCGCTCCATGCTTTGATGAGGATGCTCTGGTTCTGACCCAAGCAAAGGTGAAGATGCGCTGGTTCCGATGAGAATAAATGTGTTGGCTTGAGAAAGCACCTTAGGCCTCACTTCCAAGGGTCCAGGACTGGGGTGGCACCACTTGGCAGGGTAGACTCACTGAATGCAGAGTCCAGATGCAGGTAGTTGGAAGTTGTTTGTATCTCTGATACTTCGATCAGGAGGCAAGCGAGCAAGCCCTTGGAGTCACTATGGGTTCAAGTGATACAGGTCCACTCCTTCTCACCCAGGCAGGAGAACAGCAGCACAGCTCACCAAGGCAAGAGCACAGCAAGGCAATAGTCCAGCAAAGCAGCAGTCTTTCCAGCAGCACAGCAGTTCTTCTTCCTGGCAGAGTGGTCTCATGTCCAGAAGTGTACTCAAATCATGATGTCAGAGGTCCAGCACTTATACTCAGTTGTGCCTTTGAAGTGGGGGAGACTTCAGAGAAGGCTTGGAAGTGCACAGAGGTCCACCCTATCTGCCCTGGCTCCAGTCTCACTATAGGGGGGGTATGCAGCCCTGTGTGTGAGGACCGGACACAGTCTAATCAAGTGTAAGTGTGAGGCTGTGCCCAGCTCCTCCCTCCCATCCTCCCAAGAAGATCGATCAGTCACACCTAAATTCCCATTGTGTGTGGCTGTCTAGAGAGAATACACAAAGACCGGCTGTCACAAAACCCACACTGTATTCAGAGACAGGCACCAGGCACAGAATGGCTAAAGTAGGAAATGCCTAACTTTCTAAAAGCTTTACAGAACAAAGGTCCTTAAACAAAATATAGAAGAAATGTTTCACTGGGGAAATTATTATGCCCAGACGATATGTCCATTCAAATATTAAAAACATTTATTTATCAAATAAACTAAGAATTGGTGGGGAAGAACCCAACACACGAAGGGCACGCAACAATCAATAAAAAAGGACTCAGGCATTAATATGTGACATAAATATGGAGAAAACTGATTAGTCACAAATTAACTCACAGTAGCACTTCTGCCCCTATATTCAATAGTAGATGCAGTAAATAGGGTCAGTGGGCCTGATTCACAGAACTAACTTACGTCAAAAACGTAAAGTTAGTACTTTTTGGTATTCACAGAATGAACTTACTCATTTCGGTATTCACAGAAGTTAGTAGTCCTAACTTTAGGACTCCTAAATGCCTTCTGTGAATACCGAAAGTCTTAAAGTTAGGATTTTTCTCAGTTTAGGAGTAGTAAAGTTAGGACTCCTAACTTTAGGACTCCTAAATGCCTTCTGTGAATACCAAAAGTCTTGAAGTTAGGATTTTTCTCAGTTTAGGAGTCGTAAAGTTAGGACTCCTAACTTTAGGACTCCTAAATGCCTTCTGTGAATACCAAAAGTCTTGAAGTTAGGATTTTTCTCAGTTTAGGAGTCGTAAAGTTAGGACTCCTAACTTTAGGACTCCTAAATGCCTTCTGTGAATACCGAAAGTCTTGAAGTTAGGATTTTTCTCAGTTTAGGAGTCGTAAGTTAGGACTCCTAACTTTAGGACTCCTAAATGCCTTCTGTGAATACCGAAAGTCTTGAAGTTAGGATTTTTCTCAGTTTAGGAGTAGTAAAGTTAGGACTCCTAACTTTAGGACTCCTAAATGCCTTCTGTGAATACCAAAAGTCTTGAAGTTAGGATTTTCTCAGTTTAGGAGTCGTAAAGTTAGGACTCCTAACTTTAGGACTCCTAAATGCCTTCTGTGAATACCAAAAGTCTTGAAGTTAGGATTTTTCTCAGTTTAGGAGTCGTAAAGTTAGGACTCCTAACTTTAGGACTCCTAAATGCCTTCTGTGAATACCAAAAGTCTTGAAGTTAGGATTTTTCTCAGTTTAGGAGTCGTAAAGTTAGGACTCCTAACTTTAGGACTCCTAAATGCCTTCTGTGAATACCGAAAGTCTTGAAGTTAGGATTTTTCTCAGTTTAGGAGTAGTAAAGTTAGGACTCCTAACTTTACTACTCCTAAACTGAGAAAAATCCTAACTTAAGACTTTCGGTATTCACAGAAGGCATTTAGGAGTCCTAAAGTTAGGACTACTAACTTCTGTGAATACCGAAATGAGTAAGTTCATTCTGTGAATACCAAAATGAGTAAGTGTATTCTGTGAATACCAAAAAGTACTAACTTTACGTTTTTGACGTAAGTTAGTTCTGTGAATCAGGCCCAGTGTGCGGGAGTTGACGACGTTTTGGTCCTTCCATCATCATAGGATCGTCATCTGGACATTATAATTCATGCTTGAGAAGCATCACACAATGGTAAAGGAAGTCAGCAATTTCAATGAAGAATTATGCACCCACACAACCTGTGCCTGGGGTAAGCACAGTGAACGTGGACTGATAATAATAGATATAAAAGAAGAGCTGCCACAAAGTACTCCAGGGAGCATGGATATAGCTCAGCATAAAGAATGAAGAGTAACCAGAGCAATGCTGGACCGCCGTGTAGCTCCCAAGTAATTGAAGGGTTGTCACGTGCAGCGGAGGTATAACTCGGCACAGTCAGAGTGACTATCAGCACTAAGAGTGTGGAGGCCACAGGGTGAATGCAGTGGCAGCTTGCTATGAAGTAGTTGCGTCAGTGCAAGTAGAGGTTTGGTGCAGGTATGCGGTCGGTCCAGTTCTGGTGCCGGCAGAAGCAATGGCTTGCCGGATGGTGTGTCAGGTGCATTTTCAGAGATGCAATTTAAAATCCGACTTCACCATGAGTTGTGATATTAAATTGTGATTCCAGAGACACCAGACTTGGAGCTCTTATCTCTTCCCAATTAGAAATTACATTTATAAAATGTAATTAGGTAATCCCAATGTTATCCTATGGGAGATATAAGCCTTGCAGTAGTGAAAAAAGAATTTGAGAATTTTTCACTACCAGGACATGTAAACCTTAAAAGCACATGTCCTACTTTTTAAATAGAAACAGAGAAAAAGACGGCCAGAGGATGTTTATAGACCTGCGAGGGTAGACTCCCCTAGTTCAAAAAACAAATCACAAAAGGACCCTCAGGTCTAAAAGGAGATAAGTGTGGAGGCTGAAAATGAAGGCGTCCCTTTAAAGGATGGTTTCCCTCACCCACCAAAGGTAGCATGCTTCATCATTGGGGAACCTCCTTGCACCAAGAAGCCTCGTCATGGTGCTGGCTCAAGATGTCGTGTTTTCTGACTATTATGGATTTGAAGAGTCCTAATAGGGCAGGGGCAAGAAGACTAGCTCCCTCACCCTGTAAATACATATTATGGACACTAGGTTGCCTTTATAATAATGTAAAAATTGGCTGAATGAAGAGGTGTTACAATATTTCTTAACTTTGTACGGTATGTTTCTTTGTGTTTTCATACAAGCACTACCAGTAAAACAACTCCGCTGAAAACCATGGATCACTGGTTTTGTAGCTAAATACCATAGCAGAGCTTTGCACAACTTTATTTTGCACAGTTGTTTTTGTGTATTTCACCTTTTTCAGCAGTAGCACTTTTCTTGATCCTGATGAATGCTGCAACTCTTTCAAGGTCACTGGTTGAAACATGTTGATCCAAATATACCACGACCGGATCTAATGGCTTCCGTCGTACTTTTTGTTTTTAATACTAGGACATGGTAGCCAGAATAAAGATATGTGGTAAACCCTGTACCTAGGTTTAACTCACCTTATCATTTGCACTGCGTCCCTCGCCACATCTTGAAAGCTCATCTTGGGTATTAGTAATACCCCTCTGACTCGAAAACAACCCTTCGCTCCTCCCTCTCAGTAAGGGGGTTGTAGCCCTCACCATTACTAGGTTACATGGTGTGAGGAGGTTCCCCAATGATGAAGCATGCCACCTTTGGTGAGTGAGGGAAATTGTCCTTTAAAGGGACGCCTTCATTTTCAGCCTATACGTTTTTCTTCTTTTAGACCCGAGGGTTCTTTTGTGATTTGTCTACTTTTTAAATACACTGCACCCTGCCTTTGGGATGTCCAGGGCCTAACCTAGGGGTGACTTATATGTATTATAAATGGAAGGTATAGGCCTGGCAAGAGGTTTAACTTGCCAGGTCGACACAACAATTTAAAATTGTACACAAGCTCTACAATGGCTCTACAGACTCTACAATGTCAGACCTGAGACATGGTTAGAGGGCTACTTGAGTGGCTGGCACAAGCAGCGCTCCAGGCCCACTACTAGGATTCATTTTACAGGCCCTAAGCACATGTAGTGCACATTATGAGGGACTTATACGTAAATTAAATATGCCAATTGGGAATGAGCCAATGTTACCATTTTTAGAAGAGCAAACACATGCACTTTATCACTGGTTAGCAGTAGTAAAATGCTCAAAGTCCTAAAGCCAATAAAAATGAGGTCAGAAAAAGAGAAGTAGGAAGGCAGAAAGTTTGGGATGAGCCTTCAGAGAGTACCATTTTCCAACAATAGCTTATACAACAACTATTAGTGTGACAAAAAGAACTATAATACACTTAGCTTTGGTAAGTATACACTTGTTTGTCAGACCTTGAGTAGTATATAGCAGCAGGCAGATTCAATATTCTGCGTTGACTTCTGCTTGTGAAAATGAGCAAAACTTTTGAGGACCAACTTGCATTTATTTCATTCAGCTTATATACAAAAGTCTTCATGAGTCATTCCTAGCCCTACTCCATCTTCTCCTAAATGTGTTATCCCTACTCTTCTACTACAACCTTAGCCCTAATTCTTCTTAATTGTTTTTATTCACTTTTGCTAATTATTTATTTTCAAATTCATTTATTTCAGTCTTGTATTTTTCAGCTTTAAACACAGTTCATCATTTGTCTTCTCACTTATTTCGGTTCTGAATTCACTAAATAGTGCTTGTCAAGTTCTTGATTGTGATATTTGCTTTAGAAATTTTATTTAATCAATGCTCTTTTAGTGTGGTATATCATATGTTTCTGATCTCAATTCAATTGGATTTTGACCTAATGCATTTGGTACATTCTCTAAGTAATAGGTCCATTCAGGTGCAGAATACCTGCGACAAGGTACTCTTGCTCTTTTGGATCTCCTTGGTGTCTGTTGATCTTCTTCATTTTTACCTATACCACTAGATTCTGTTTATTTGATGATGATTTGCGGTATGCGTTCAATTGACACACTTGATCTCAATTGCCTCCCACAATTTGGCCATTGCGATCTCCATAGGGGCCTTTCTCTTCTCACACTTGTTCTTTCACCTGGATCATGTAGTTGCTCTGAGGATGATTCAACAATTCCTTTAGCCTCAGCTCTCAATTCTTCTTCTTCAATGGGTATTTTAATGCCATTTTCTGAGATTTCAGGCACTTGCACTGGTGAGATGTTTTGCTGTACTTAACCCCCCCCTTTGGTCCTTCCATTCGTAACGGTACAGGAGATTTCGGACTTGGCTCGAAGAACACCACTTCTTCATACGGACACCTTACTCTCTGAGTGTGCGAAGCATGCACCCAATTAGGTATTCTGGGACATTTGACAGCAGTGTTGGATATCAAGATAACCTGGTAGGAGCATTTCCACCATGGCTCCAAGCAGGATTTTCGCACATTATTTTTCATCAAAACCCAGTCTCCTGGGTTAAGGTCATGGCACTGCTCATGATGTGGACTGGCAGCTCCAACCTAGTGAGAAATGTAGTTTAACACATGAGCTAATCCTTTACAGTAATTTAGTAATGTCATTTGTGATGTTTACAAGTGCATTTACAGGCACAACAGGCAGTATCATGGCATGACCCATGGTTATTTCATGTGGAGATAATGCATTTCTCCTGTCAGGGGGGCTTCGAAGACTCATAAAAACCAGTAGTATAGCATCTGGCCATTTCAACAAAGTGGATGCACAGGCCTTGGCCAATCAAGACTTCAGAGTCCTGTTTAACTGTTGCACTACCCATGAAGCCTCACGACGATAACTGCAGTGTAATCTCTGTTGTAGTTGAAGAGCCACACACGGCATTCTAAAGACCTGATTATTGAAATGGGTCCCTCGGTCTGACTCCAGAGAAACCGGGAAATTGAACCGTGGAATCAGTTCACATAATGGCAGTTTAGCAACACTGAGTCTGTCATTTCTCCGTGTTGGGTAGGGTTCCCCCCAACGGGAGAAAATGCACACTAGACATACCTCAGCCTGTTGCAGACAGGCATTTTGAAAAAGTCCAACTGCATCCTGTTAAAGGGTACTCATGATCTTCCATTGTGTTGCAGGGGTTCTCCTTCCTTTATTCATCTGCAGACATATAACGCACTTATGGTATAGCTCTTCAGCTGAAACTCTGAATCTGGGATTCTGCCTAAACAGTCTAACCATTGCATAACTTCTAGTGTGTGAAGGACCATTGAAATGTTGTGTCAAAGGAAAAAAAACACTGTCTGGCAACACTGGCCTTCCAACTGCTGAAACCTAAATGCCATTCTTATTTTTAACACATCCTGCTTTGATCCACCCTTGCTGTTCTGCCTCTAAAACTTCTTCCTGTAGTCTCTTGATTTCTTCCCAGGCATCAGCTACCGACAACAACATAGAAAAGGTAGTGTCCTCATCAGATTCATTTGTATATTTTCTGTTTAATGTGCATGCCACAAGTGCACAGTATGGTACAACTTCATCAGCATATTGATTTCCAACACTGACATAGTCATTGTCACTTCTGTGAGCTGCACATTTAACTACTGCAATCTCTTGGGGCACCTAAAAAGCTTCCAACAATTTCATTACATGTTCCCCATTTCTAATTGGGGATCCTGCTGATGTCATAAATCCCCTTTCTAACCATAACAGCTCATAATAATGGACCACACGAAAGCCATAAGGACTATCTGTAAATATAGTCACTCCCAATTGAGCTGAAATACAGCAGGCTCTTGCCAGGGCAATTGATTCAGACACTTGTGCAGAGGTAACACCTCAAAGCCAGGAGGCTTTTACCACTTCTTTGATTGTACAAACAGCAAAAGCTGCTTTCAACATTTCTTCATTATCTCTTAAACATGAGCCGTCCACAAAGATTACATAGTCTGGTTCATCAAGGAGTTCATCTTTATTGTCTGCTCTTGGCTTGGTGCATAAATCTGGAACATCCAGGCAGTAATGTTCAATTTCATTTCCATCAATTTCACTCTCAGGCAATGGTAGCAATGTAGCTGGATTGAATGTTTAACATCTTTTTAAAGAAACATTTTCTGCAGCAAGTATTTGTTCACATTTTGTAAGTCTGCTGTTTGTCAAATACTATGTTTTTGTCCAGTTGAGCAATATCTCTACTGAGTGAGGGACCATCACTGTAAGAGGGTGTCCCATCAGTATGCTCTAATATCTCTCAATACTGACGCCAACTGACGCAACTGCTTTAAAGCAGCCAGGCAGTCCTGCGGCAACAGGGTTAAGTGTGGTTGAAAAATTTGTCACAGGTCTTCGAGAGTCTCCATGCATCTGAGTAAGCACTAAGAGAGCGCAGCCCTCCCTCTCACTTCAAAACAATGTGAAAATGTCACTTTAATCAGGCACTCCTAGTGCCATGGCATGACAGAGACTTTCCCTTAGCTCTGGGAAAGCTGTCAACAATCGTTGTCCCATGGAAGCGGATCAGGTACATCTTTGTGCATCAGCTTCAGTAAATGCTTGGCCACTAAGGAAAAGTTTGGTATCCACTATCTACAGTAGCCTACCATTCCCAGGAACATTCTGACTCCTCTCTAATTTCTGGGTGGATTCATCTTTCAAAATTGTCTCCGTTCTCCTTTCTCATTCCCTTCTCAATGAGGTGTCCCAAATATAGGATTTCGTTTTGACCATATTGTAGTGTATTTGGGGACACCTTGCATCCGTTCTCAGCCAAATGATTCAAATGAGCTATCGTATCCTGTTTACAAGCCTCTTGCATACTTGATGCCACAAGCAGGACATCAATGTACTGTGCAAGAACTGAATTGCAAGGCATCTGCAGAGTCTCAAGATTATTTTTCAAGACCTGATAAAAGATTGAAGGACTCCCTGCATACCCCTGTGGAACTCAGCATCATGCCAAAACTTTATCTTTAAACACGAATGAGAACAGGAATAGGCTGTCCTCATGCAGTCGAATAGAGAAGAAGGCCTGGCAGAGATTCACAACAGTAAACTGTTCTGCAGTACAGGGAATATTAACTAGTATTGCTGCTGGATTCGGTACCACATGATAACATGGGACAACTATGTTGTTAATTTTTTGAAGATCCTGTACAATTCGATACTTGTCATTGGGCTTCTGTAAACCCATAATTGGTGAATTGTCCAACAGTGTTCACAGCATGTGGACCCCTCAGAAGAAGCCGCATACAATTTGGAGTAACTGGTCTCCTCATGTGGTTCATGTGGCAAACTAAGAGAATACAACTTGCAATTCAAGACTGATGTGTGCTGTCAAGCATTTTGCCAGTTTTTTCAAAGGGACTAGTGCTACTGTGCTCACTGTTTAACATGCCAAAGAGGACTGCTATCATTGCGGAAGTGGAGAACCTACCTCTAGACCCCAGATGCTGCAACTGCCTAGGATAAAGCCTTCAAAAAGAAAGCCTTGCACACTCTGCACCAAGAGGCTGCTGTTTGTGGTCCAGTGCCACTTTGAAAATGCTGTGGGTCCAAAACAGACAAGCAAACTGGCCAGAGCTGCTAACAGTTGAGAGACAATCCTGCCATTAGTAGCATAGAGTTACCAACACGGACTCTTTTAGCTCGGGATCAACTGAACTGTGTGCTGATCCCACATGATCACTTGGTGAACTCACACCTTTTCTGTTATTGCCTGTGCCCGGGTATCCACTTAAGATATTGCAGACCTTAAGGCGCCTCTGTGGAAAAGTGGAAGGGAGCAGTAGACGTGATGGGGAATCTAGTGGAAATGCATAGTCAGGATACCGAACCCTGTATTGAACCCTATCAGCATGTGTCGTATTAAGTTTTGCTGTGACATTATGATTTGATTTTTTGTTTTGTAGAGCGCTCGAATATCCTAGGGCTTCTTGGCGCTGCTTCTGAAATTAGGAAGGAAAAACTAAACTAATTGCTGAAAAGCCATGTTTTGAGGGATTTCCTGAAGGACAAAAGATGTGGACCATACCCCAGACTCATGGGTAGAGAATTCTATAATTTAGCAGTTGCCAAGACAAAATGTCTTTCTCCCCAGGAGGATCGTCTGATCTTAGGGATCTCCAAAAGCTTTGCGGTGGATGATCTGAGTTTTCTCGAGAGGGAGTACAAAATGAAACCGTTCGGCAAATAGGCTGGGCCAACGTGATGTAGTGCCTTAAAGGCTTTACATAATGCTTTAAATTCTATTCTTTTTTTGCAACTTAACCAGATCCCAAGAGACAGATTGGTATTTGGGAATTCTCAACAAGAGCCAGGCAGTCACATTGTGCAGCATCTGCAATCTATGGAGAAAACATTTTTGAATATTCATAAATTCAAATATTCATAATAGTCAAGATTGGATAAGGATAATGCAGTAACTACAGTTTTCTGAAGCTCAGGTGGAATAAAAGGACATATCTTCCTTATAGTCCTCAGAATAAAAAATACTGAGCAGACCAGGGCATTGACCTAACCTTTGAAAGTTAGATTATCCCTAGTAGTTCTCTGACACTAAGACAACGACAGGAGTAGAAAAGTAATTATTGTGTCTGTTGGTTGATAATGAGTCTTTTCCTCCACATTATCTCCATGAGGTGTCTTTAGCTGCTCGTCTACATTACTCTGAGTGTCGAGAACAGAAGGGGCGTAATTTGGTCCAGTTTACAGAGCCGAAGTAGGACAGACCCTAGGACAACAGATGCAAATGACAGCAACCACCACAGTTTTTGTATAGTTGCCCCAGTCTGTCCTGTGGCCCCACAAATGGGGTTGGGCTGTGACAACATTAAACCAACGTTCAAACCACTCAACTCCCCCATTCTATATTTCCTCCCCAGAACGATCTGTCCACCTTCTCTAAAACCATGTGAGCACTAAAGCACATATCCTTTCTTCTCTCAGTTCTTGATGATTTGAGACTTGAATCAGACCAGTGTATTATCAATGCAATGATTTTTTTAGACTTACCAGCAGTGTTTGACACTGTAAAATACAATAGTCTACTTGACTGCCTTAGAGATGCTGGCATAGAAGGTATGACTGTGGACTGGTTTGATTCCTTCTTAACCGACAGCAAGCAATGCATCAGATTCCTCCCTTACAAAGACCAAGAACTCCCAATTAAATATGGGGTTCCTCAGGGCTCAGCTCTCATCCCATCATTTAAATATATACATACATGAGCCCCTGGCAAATGCTTTTCATAATGTGGGGATCAAGAGGTAAATATTGGCAGATGATAGACAGATACTGGTTCTTACAGACAGCAATCGTGCATCTAGTCCATCTTTCTATATAGCTATGAAGTTCATTTGGTACTGGATGATAAAGAATTGGTTCGATTAAATGCTGAGAAAATGAAGTCATAGTGGTTAATGGAAAACACAGTCTTTGGCTTGATACCTACTTGCCTTCTGAAGTGGGACTCTTTTCTCCCCCTGCTAAATTTGTAAAGAGTACCAGAGTCAAGCTCGACTGTGATCTATCTATGGCTGATCAAGTCTTCTCCGTAGTTTTCTCCTCCATCTTCTCCTTAAAGATATTAAGAAAAATCCCTTCAATCCTTAGAGACAATGGAATAAGATGGGCTTTACCTTTCTTCATTGGGTCCCATGTTGATTACGCTAGTTCTCTCAATCTTATCTCTTACAACAAACTTAGGGCCAAATTTATGAGAAGTGTTGCATCGCTGCGACAAAGCAGCGATGCAACAGTTCTCAGTGCGCCCTCCTTGCGACACTATAGATGCGCTGTATTTAAAGAACGGTGCATCATGTCGCAAGGAGTTACAGATACGTCAGTATTCCTGACGTATCTGTATGCGCAAAAGTGGCGCATTGCTGGAGTGTGTCTGAAAACAAACGCAACTCCAGCAATGTGTCCTTTCACACGGGGCAAGCGCCATGTGAAAGGGCCTTCATCACCCTTACGCCTGCCATGAGGCAGACGTAAGGTTTTCACGCAATGGCGTCCTAGAAGTGGCACACTGAAATCTTATAGATTTGAATGCGCCACTTCTACGAGGCTTTGATGTGGGGGAACACCCACCCTGCATACATTATACCTGACGCAGGTATAATGTAGCGCAGGGGTTTACAAAGTGACGCATCTGCCTAGATGCGTCACTTTGTAAATAGGGCGCCACATGGTGCATTTTTACGCCGCTGTTGCACCACAAAAAGTGACGCACCGGCAGCGCAAAAGTGTTGGCAGGGCTCATAAATAAGCCCCTTAGAATTTCAACTAAAGTATCTGCCAGCGTGATTATGAGAATGTCCCGAGATTCTCCCATGCTCTCCCTCATCTTTCTCATATCCATTGGATCCCTGTCAGGAACGTGTCCAGGCATTTTTCATTCATCCCTTTACGGTTATGGTCTTGATTCTGTATTTATAAGGAAACGTCTAGAAAGATACATCCCATTTATAACATTTCATTTGTCCTCTGCTAACCTTCTGCTTGAAAGATTAACAAAACAGAACAGGTGGTTTCTGGTTTTCGATTTGTTCAGTTAACTGTTGAATTTGTTACCAGATGACCCCGCTTTACTACCTATCTCAACACTTTTAGGCGCTTTTTGAAAACATGGCTATTATATCAGGTCAAAATCTTTCTAAGAGCTTTCTACTGTATGGGTTAGCGCCAAGAATCTTATGGTGATCGCACACTCTAAAAGCATCTATAACGTAACATGACAAGACACAATGCCCTCAAAGGGCCATGGTAAAAAAAACAATTTAAAGAAAGATGTTTGAAGGCCCAGTGCATACAACGGACCAAGTAAAGAGAATTCTCATGGATGCAGCACAGTTGAACTGTATTGCATCTTGGTGCTCTCAAGCCCATATGCATTTGAGTGGATAACCAAAGATGTGGCACTTGTAGAATGTAGGGGAGGTATAAAAGTAACACACCAGCGTTTCACAAGAGGAGTAAGAGAGACAACAGTAAAGATTCATGCCTTGAAAGAAGATAATAACAATGGTGCCGTCTTTCAGGTCTGAGCTCTCTCCCTATACTCAGGATGGTTGTTGGGATCTTTGTCATCTGCATAGTCTGATCAGTCAAGGACCAACCACCTTTTCTTACTACTTCTATTTCTTTTGATCTTGGGTCTTGCACTGGGCCAAAGGCCTTGTGCCACTTAGCCGGCAGGGATGTAAATTTCCAGGTAAATCTTTTTTCTCTGCTGCCTAGGTGTATCGAAGAAGTATAAAAACATATTAGAAATGTTCATGGCACAAAGCTCTTGTTAGAGTCATTTAAAAGCTTTCTTTTCTTATTGACCGATGCAAGTATGTTATAAAGAGAGACACTGTTAGACAATTAAGTACGAATTCCTTTATTCAGTTGAGGAGCAAAGATGAGCAAGTCCATCAGCTCCTAAGTCCCTCAAGTAACTGTCAGCAGCTTGAACATATACATTCTACAATGACTTAATACATTCTAACACACTGCATCATAGCCTGTTCTACGCAGCCTAGAAACAAGAACATAGCACATCCCCCTTTCTTCCAAAAGGAGAAAGAAAATAATTAAAAGAAAAACAATTTGAAAGCAAAATACCATTACCATCAACAAAAAGATCTAAGCAAAAATTAATGCAATACATTACTTATTATTAACAATATAATCCTTTAACCAACACGGAGCCACCCTTTTCCTTACGGAATGATGAGATACCAGCTCATCACCCAACAAGGAGCTGGAACAGGCTGGCTCCTGTGGTTCAACTACCATAGGCTTGGTTACATTTGGAGGAATAATCAAATTAGATTCAACAGTACTCCTGTCAGTAGCAGTGGGATTACTAGGTCCCACCATATTCTCACCGTTGTTGGTGTCAGGCTCATCCAACATCCAATCACATACAGACTGCTGACCACCATTACAATTCTTGCTCTTAGCAACACTACTCAAATTCCATACCTTACCACTTTTCACTCTCACAGCATTGAGTAAGGTTTCTACAACCTCCTCGGATTCAAAATACTGGCTCTCACCTTTAGGGACAAAACCAGGTTTTTTAATTTGCACCCAATCACCAACATTCACATCAGGGGTCATGACACCATGTTAGCGTTGTGGTACCCTTTACTATTACCATGCATAAACTCCATACGATTCCGCACTTCATCCAAAGACCATGACTCCAAACCAGAAGGAAATAGCCAACCAGGGGTAAATTTGGAACGAGGCCTCCTACCTCTCATTAAAACAAAAGGAGGAACACCCGTGGCATCATTACACGTGACCCGGTAAGCCCAAACTGTTTTCCCTACCTGTGTGACCCAATCCTGGTTGCTTTTAACCGCCAATTGAATGGTTCCCTTAAGGACACGGTTAAACCTTTCCACCATTCCATTACCACTTGGATTATAAAGGGAAGTGGTTCTGTGGTTAATACCCAACTTCATAAAATATGCTTTGGCCTTGATGGATAAAAATTGCACCCCATTGTCACTGACAATGGATGAAGGAATACCTTCTGAGACAAAAACTTCGTCAATAAATTTCAAAACGGAATCAGTATCAGTACTATTAACAACCTTGACTGCAGGCCATCTAGAAAACAAATCAATCAAAACGATTAAATAATCATGAGATTCTCCAATTGGTCCCATAATGTCCACCGCAAACGTCTCCCAAGGGTTTTTTGGTAACAAACCCTCCCTCATAGGCGGACGAAAAGTTCGCAAGGATTTGTCAGAGGAAGAACATGCACAACAGTCACGAACCACTCTTTCAACTTGGGAATCCAACTTGGGCCACCAGAACAATCTTTTAATAACTGACTTGGCTCTGACAATACCAGAATGACCTTTGCGGCATAACTCAATAATCCTGTTGCGCAAACTCTCAGGTGGACACACTCTTTCACCTCTTAATAGAGTGCCGTCTTCTACAGTCAACTAAAATCTGACTTCCCAAATGGGTTTGATGGAGGAATTCAATAACTCTTTTTTTGGCCAATCATGCAAAACATGTGAGATAATTCTTTGGAGAGTTTGGTCTTTGGTATACTGAGTAGCCCATTCACTCTTCCCGATAGCTGAAAAGCCTTAGTCATGGATAAGAGCCACTTGTAACTCATTCCATTCTTCATCCTCACACCTTTCTAGCATGACAGGCATTCTGGAAAGAAAATCTGCCACAACATTGTTCTTACCCAGCATATAAATTATTTTGTAAACAAAATTTTGCATTCACATTGAAATCCTTGCTAGTCTTGTGGATACAGTGATGGCACCTTCCGTGGTTAAAATTTTCACTAAGGGCTTATGGTCACAACGAAATATGCAAGCCTTCCCCCAGATGAAAGACTTGATATGCTCCAGGGCCCAGGCACAAGATAAAGCCTCCCTTTCAATAATTGGGTATTTTTCTTCACAAGGAGAAAGAGACCTAGAAGCATAGGCAATTATATTCTCCCTGCCTAGATTGTCTATTTGCGAGAGTACAGAGCCAGCCGCTTGTTGCTGGCTTCAGTAGTAATAACGCTGTCTAAGGCAGGGTCAAAACTGCGAAGAGCTGTTGCATTGGCAATAGCCATTTTAATGTCCTTAAAATCATTGTCACACTCTATGGACCAATTGAATACACTATTCTTTTTCAGAAGTTGGCGAATGTTAAAGGTCTTGTCTGCAAAATTGGGAACATATTTTGAACAAAATTCTGCCATACCTAAAAATGACCTAACATCTTCTTTACAAGTAGGTGTAGAAGCTTCCACAATAGCAGACACAAGAGTAGGTGTGGGTTTGACACCTGATTCATCTATCACATGACTGAGGTCGGTAACACTCCTTTTAGCAAATTTGCACTTAGAGTGTTCCACAGTGAGGCCTTTGTTTTCTAATATGTTGAACACCCTCCTCAATCTAGAGGCATGCTCCTGTTTGTCAGCACCGAAGACCAAGATGTTGTCCTGGAAAAAGGTAACGCCTTGTTCTGTGCTGAAAAGTTCGAACATTCACCGCTGAAAAACAGCGGCAGCCAAGGCTAACCCGAAAGGCATACGCTTAAATTGAAAACATCCAAATGGAGTGACAAATGACGTGAGTTTCATCAACTCTGGTGACAGTGAGATCTGATGATAAGTGGACGAAAGGTCCACTGTAGAGAACCATTTCACCTTTTTTAAACATGTTACCATCTCATTAATTTTAGGCAAAGGAAATCTGTCTATTACAATATTGTTATTCAAATGCCTTAAGGCCACACAGAGCCTGATCTTGCCATTGCTCCGTCTGGCCACAACAATGGGGGAAACCCAATCTGAAGCTTCAATAGGTTCAATAATGTGTGCTGCAACCAATTTGTCTAACTCCTTGGAAACCTCTTCCCTTACAAGTATGGGAATATTGCGACATTTGTGTACCTTGGGTTTGGCATCTTGTTTGAGAATTATCTTATCTTCAAAACCTTGAAGATTACCCAAGACTTTGCTGAAAACCTTGGGAAATTGTCTTAAAATACTATCTCCCACAGTGCCACACTCATCCACCACCAAAACTTGTTCTTTACTGTTGGGGTCCAAAATGATGTGCAGTTGTTTCTGGTCAAACCATCCCAAGACAGGAGGACCAGTTCTTGCAATATATAGCTTGCCTCACCTTTCCCGTCCTTTGAGGTGAACCAGCGAAAACCTAACAAATCAATGGTTTCACCACCATACCCTTCAGGATTTATGTCAGGTTCTAATAATTGGTTAACAACTTTTTGCATAAAAGACGATTTCCACAATCCTTCATTAATAATTGTGTATGGGGAGCCTGAATCA
Source organism: Calotriton arnoldi (assembly GCA_963921515.1). Taxonomy (NCBI): domain Eukaryota; kingdom Metazoa; phylum Chordata; class Amphibia; order Caudata; family Salamandridae; genus Calotriton; species Calotriton arnoldi. The sequence goes on from CAWUFW010002922.1 coordinate 1,692,922, forward strand.
GCAAAAATTTCAATACCAACTCCCCCAATTTCAATCCAGCATACAGGTTTGTTTTTGCAAACCTCATCACAAATATTAAGAACTAAGTTATTACGTGCATTCATAATTAAGCTGCTTGTGTCAACAGTATCCTCATCACAGTCCTCATTAGCCGTAGTTTCCCTGTCATTGTCCTCAGAACTGGTCACAAATCTGACATTGGTTCTTTTCTTCCTGCATACTTTGGCAAAATGGCCTTTAATGCCACAGTTGCTGCACTTATACTTAATAGCTGGACAATTCTTGCTATAGGCTAAGTGTTCAATGCTACCGCATCGGTAACACTTTGGTTGGGATCTAACATTAGTACTATCCTTGGCAGTAGCGAAAGGTTTCTTTTTCTCCCCCTGAGCACTTACTTTGCGCACAATTTCATTAGTTCCCTGGTCTTGCTTGAGTACATTGGCACATCTGCTAGAAATTTCTGCTTTACGCACAATAGCTAGGATATCATCTAAGGATGCATCTCTATTAATCCAGAGCCTTTCTTGTATGGCTGGGTTACAGGCATGCATTACAACCTGGTCTCTGATCAAATCTTCCTGTATAACACCAAATTTACAATCTAATGCTACTCTTTTGAGATCAGAAACATACTGGTCAACAGTTTCTGTTTTGCTTTCTTTCCTTGAAAATAATCTAAATCTTGTTAGGCCCATACAAACCTTAGGTTTAAAATAGTTATCAAGATGTACAAGAACTAAAGCATAAACATTTCAATCACCAGGAATATTGGCTTTTGTCATTTCATTGAACACCTTCAAACCTACAGGTCCTAGGGAATGTAAAAGTAGTCTTTTCTTCTGACCAGGGGACATTTTCCCAGCTTCATCCAGGGCATCAATGTAATTTGTAAAGTACGCCTTCCATTCCAAACATTTAAGTGATGGTTCATTGCCAGAAATCCAAAATGCTTGAGGAGGATTAATGTTATAACTTTGAGTGCTCATAGTAATGGAGTTGTCCAGTGTCCTTACTTCACCTTAAAGGACTAGTCCACTGTCATTAACTTCTCCACCAAAAGAGCAACCCAATTAATAAAACGGTAGAATTCCTGTAACAATTCTGTAGTTCAATAAAAGTTAAGGCTTACCGCAATTGTGCTGAAATGGAATGGTCATCGGTACATAAATATTAGAAATTACACCTTGAATGCGGAAAACAAACTGCCAATGTTGTTCGTCCGATGAGAAATGATTTCCGGCACTTGTGGAAATCAAAATCCAAGATGGCCGCTGCATGGGGTCACGTAACGTGACCTCCGTGACGTGCGTGATGACGTGATCCCCCCGCAACAATGACGCTTACCAGGGTGACGCTTGCAACGTCACACGGGTCTCGCGGAGGGTCTCGAGCACCAGCCGTTGAAGAGAAGTCCTCGTGCACACATGCACCGGTGCCCAAAAATTAATATTTCCTCACCAGAACTCACTCAGTCGGAGTGTGTGCAGCACAGAGAGAAGTGGCGGAGGCAAGGAAACGCCGAAGATCCCTCCAAGACGATGCAGAATGGAGAAAGGTGCAAAGTTGAAATTTGAGGTATGGCGATGTCTTTTTTTCAACGCGTAGGGTCGTAGCTCCTCAACACCTCGTCGTCAGTGTTATAAAGAGAGACACTGTTAGACGATTAAGTACGAATTCCTTTATTCAGTTGAGGAGCAAAGATGAGCATGTCCATCAGCTCCTAAGTCTCTCAAGTAACTGTCAGCAGCTTGAACATATACATTCTACAATGACCTAATACATTCTAACACACTGCATCATAGCCTGTTCTACGCTGCCTCAAAACAAGAACATAACAAAGTATAGTTATGGAATGTCATAATGATGCAAAACGAACTTGTACCATTTGTCTCACAGTTCATAGGTTCTTTATAATTGAGGGCCCTGGTAATGAGCGGCTTCTGGGTGAGGCATGGTGTGCAAGCGAGTCTTCTAAATAGTACCAGAGCACACAACCAGGCTTCTGGAAACATGTTGGGCAGGTACCTTCTGAAGCATTTGGGAATCCTATAAAGCAAAGGTTATTGCAGATAGCGAGACTCTCAGCATCTTCTGTGCTATCTATTAAGACCCTGACAGCCACTATGAGGTGTGAGATCTTGGATCGAAGATCTTCCTTTTACTCTTCCAGCTCCAATAGTCTGCCTTCTGCCTCCTCAATCCTTGCACAAATCTTCATGCAGCAGCAAGCATAATCTCTGAGCTACCTCTCCAATCTTGGCCTCTAGGACATCCTACAAGGCCTGGATGGCTTCCAGGATAATTTCCCAGGAGGAGGAATAGCACTCTTCAGCATTTCTGGGAGCAGTCACACCCCACACCATGGCCACTGCTGGCAACACCCTTGTGAATCCATCAAGACGGTCAAATTTGGGCATGTTAAAAGGCTTAACCTTGACCAGCATTACTGGACAGTGTGTTGGGACTCTGTGATTTGTGGTGGCACTTCGCACAGCTCTAGGGCTGTGCTCCACCCAGCTGCCAGGATATCACCAGGTCTTAAACCATTCAGGGTAAGAAATAAGGGAGAAAAGAATGCAAAGACAGGCAGAAGTCACATAAATGATTACGAATGATTTATACCCTATGAATTTGCAGCAGCTCCCAGTGCATACCATCTGCTGACAGCCATTTATCTTGTTCTGCCCAGCTTCAGAGACGTGTTTCAGCCTATGTCAGCCACCAGAGATGTCACTAATTCCCAGGCCAGATGTGCACTGACTTGTTTATGAAAATCTAGGGGGTTAGGGGGAAAGGAACCAAGTCTACCAGACAGCCCAGCAGATTGTGACCAGCAGAAGCCTCATATTTATAATCTTCCTATCGCCACCCATGGTTCAAAGCCAATCAGTAGAGTGGTAAGACAGGGCAGGGCCACAGCTAGCCTGCACCCTCTCCTAGGGGCTGCTGCACCCTAACACAACAAAATGCCTCTATTGCTCAACATTACCTGAACTCACCCGGACCCTTTGGTTCTTTTGTGTCCTACACCACCAAGCAGTCAGCACACTTTCATCTTGTGCCACATCTCAAGGCACCTTTAGAGGCCTTTGTCCTGTGAGTGCATATAACTTGTAGTCTAGCAAAGATTTCTTCTCCAGCAGGACAGGGCCTCTTTGTGGCACTGCTTCCTCAACCTCTCTGGCTGCCACCTGATTCTGGGGTGCTGTGGTGGTTTCTTATTGGGATTGTGGGAAATTGGGCTGTTTGGTTGAAGTTGGGTGGCCCCTATTCAAGCAATAGCCGCAATCCCCATCAGGGTGAACCATAAAATTCACTAAATTAATCTGTGTTTAACCCTCTGGCAGCTTGGCACAAAAGGTGCTTAACTTAGAGGCAATTTGTAAAGTATTGATGTAGCACACAAAAAGGAATAAAGTGAAAACACAACACAAGACAAATCTCACACCAATTTAGACAAATAAAGTATATTTTAATGCATCTTTTGACACCAAAACAACAACAACCCAATCAGAAGAACTGGAGTTATGAATATTTAAAGTTTTTAGTAAAAACTAGCTCTAAAAGATCAAAGCAACAACCATGGACATCTAGTCACGTGAGACCAGGTCTAAGTCATTAAATATGGCCGACACTAATGGAGCGCGGGTTGAATACAAGATGTGAATTGGGCCCGGTCAGTGCTTACCTTCAGACTTTGAAGGCATTTTGGAGAAAAAGTTTTGAGAAGGTAAAGTTCAGCAGGATAAGTCTGCAGGCGGTGTCCGAGGAGGGAGCGTCATCGTCAGAGAGCCACTGTCCCAGTGAAGATTTCTACATTTGGACTTAGTCACTTTTTTGGGAGTTGAAAACCTCCAGCGGGACGAGGCAGGAGGAGGTAGCTGATGAGAGCTCTAGGAGACTGGATACCCATTTAGCAAAGGACCGCTGAACAGGATTTGCTGATGTGGAAGTGAACGTAGGTGGAGCTACCGCAAAGTCAGGCCAACCGTAGATGCTCCTTGGGCAGATAGACAAGCAGGTTGGTCCCGGTATGCCCTCAGTTCTCATAGCAGTTTTTTAGCCAAAAATTTTCTAAGTCCCTAGTTTTGGACTTTGGCTATATGGACACCTTTAAAACCACAACCAAGGGTCCATGACTGGAGTGGTTCAAGATGGTAGGAGCCTGTCATGTCCCTGGGACTCTGAACAGGAGGCCAGCAAACTAGCCCTTGGAGTCACCTGGTAGTACTGAATTCTGATGGAGAAGCAGAGCTGAAGCATAATGGAAAGGCCATTGAGGGTTCAAGGCAGGCTCCAGGCCGCAAAGCAGTCCTTCGAGGTGCATCAAAGCAGTCTTTTGGAGTACACAGGAGGCCACAGTAGCAGAAAGTCCTCTGATAGTACTTCTGCAAGTCCAGAAAGTGGGGATTTTAGGGTTTGGCGAGGGGGCTATATTGGCAAGTTGAATTGGTATTTTAAAACTTAATTCAGGCTCCAATAGCAGGCCTGTGACATGTTTTAAATGGGCGGCACAATAAGTGCTGCAGGCCTATTAGTAACATGTAATTTCAGGCCCTGGGTACATGGTACACCACTCTACAGTGGACTTATATGTATATTAAATATGCCAATTAGTTGTAAGCCAATTTTACCATGTTTAGGGGGGTGAGCACAAGCTCTTTAGCACTGGTTAGCAGTGGGGAAGTCCACAGAGTCATAAGACCAACAAAAACAAATTTCAGCGAAAATGGAGGGAAAAAGGCAAAAAATTTGGGGGAAGATCACTCTAAGGCTGACAGATCTAAGATGTGTCTCCCCAGCTGAGAGTGGGGAGAACTAACCAACCTCCTGGGAGTTCTCATCACTAAGGTGGAAGAAACTCCATGGACCATCAGTATTGGAGTGGTCTGACCCAGGACGGTGTTCCACTGTTAAGTCCATTCCCTTTGGAGAGATGGACCACCTCAACAGGTATGGATTCTCACCCCTCATCTGCATAAGCCACCTGAGGGGTCTGTGGTCTGTCTGAACCCGCAAGTGAGTCCCAAACAGGTATGGTCTCAGCTTCTTCAGTTCCCAGACCACTGCAAAGGCTTCCTTCTCAACAGCACCCCACCTCTCTTCCCTGGGAAGTAACCTCCTAGAGGTGAAAGCTACAGGTTGGTGTAGACCCTTCTCGTTGAGCTGTGATAAGACGTCCCAATCCCATGCTCTGAAGCATCTGATTGTAGAAATAATTCTTTGGAAAAGTCATGGGCCTTGAACACAGGGGTTGTGCACATGGCCTTTTTGATGGAGTCAAAGGCTTTCTGATAGCCTCTGTCCAGATTACCTTCGTGGGCTGCTTCTTAGAATTCAGCTCAGTCAATGGGGCAACAATGGTGCCATATCCCTTGACAAACCTCCTGTTGTAACCAGTGAGGCCCAGGAATGCCCTCAAATCTGTCTGGGTTTTATGGGGCACCCAAGTCAGGATAGTTTCAATTTTGGCCTGGAGGGGCAGCACCTTACTCCCACCCACAATGTGTCCTAAGTACACCACGGCCCCATGCCCTACCTGGCTCTTACTGGCCTTGATAGTCAGGCCTCCTGTTAGACCTGGCTTGTCCAGCAGGTTTATCCCCAGACCTTTTGCTTTTTGGCCTCCTGTTTGGACCCTGTTTTTGTTGGTTTTATGACTCCAGGCACTTTACCACTGCTGGTAAGTGCTAAAGTGCATATGCTCTCCCTGTATATTGTTGTTATGGATTGGTGATTCCATGATTGGCATATTTGATTTACTAGTCAGTCCCTAGTACAGTGCACTGTGTGTGCCCAGGGCCTGTAAATCAAATGCTGCTAGTGGGCCTGCAGCACTGATTGTGCCACCCACATAAGCAGCCTGTAAATATAACACAGACCTGCCACTGCAGTGTCTGTGTGCAGTTTGGTACTGCCATGTCGACCTGGCAAGTGCACCCACTTGCCAGGACCTAACCTTCCCTTTTCTGACATATGAGTCACCCCTAAGGTACCCAAAGTACCCCTGTGGGCAGGGTGCAGTGTCTGTGAAAGGTGGGACATGTTGTGATTTATGTAACATGTCCTGATAGTGAAATACTGTCAATTTTGTTTTTCACTATTGAAAGGCTATCTGTCCCATAGGATAGAATGGGAGTTTATTTATAACATCTTATAAATATAACTTCCAACTGGGACAAGATAGAAAGATGGAGTTTAGTACGCCTGAACTCAGAATATGAAAATGCATCTTTTAGTAAAGATGATTTTTATATTGTGTGTTTGAAAATACCACTTTTAGAAAGTGGGTATTTTCTTGCTTAGCCATCCTGTGTGCCTCTGCTGGTTTGTGGATTGACTGTCTGGTTTTGAATGACCGGGGCTGGGGATGTGCATTCTCTCAGACGGCCACTGGGGGGGGGGTTGATGTGTGTCCTGCCTTTCCTGAATGAATCAGGGCTGGACTGAATAGACCTGGGCTGCATTCAGAGTAGGGGGAGGAGTTCTCACAAGCACCTGAATAGGCCCGGTCTGCATTTAGAGTGGTGGGAGGAGATTTCCCTTGCACCTGAATAGGCCCTGTCTGCCTTACACAATGCTGTCTCCACCTCCTGCCGGGAAGCTGCACAAGAGAGGACAGTACCGGTTTGGGCTGGGCTGGGCAAAGTGCTTCTCTGCCACTAGAGAACAAAGAACTTTGTGCTATAAAAAGGTGGACCCAGACCCCTGAACTTTAGACTACTGCTGAACTAAGGAACCTGTCAGGAAGAAGAACCGGGAAAGCTGGAGGAGGAGCTCTGCCCCTGTGCTGTGTGCTGTTGGGGTTGGCCTGCAGTGGTTGCTTCTATCTTGGGTAGGGAAAGGACTGGACTGTGCTTTCATCATCCTGCTGTTAGAGTTTTCTCCAAGGGCTTGAAGAAGAGCTTGCCTCCTGTTGGAAGTCTCAGGGATAGAAAATACTTCAGAGATCATTTCTGGAATTCATGAGGAACCTTTGTCAGGTAGAAGAGCTGGAGAAACTGAGGAGAAGCACTGTCCGTTTGCTGTGTGCTGTCTGGGGTTGGCCTACAGTGGCTGTTTCTGCCAAGGATCCGACGCATCACCTCCCCTGGAGTAAGGAACCGACGCATCACCTTCTCTGCGCGTAAGGAACCGACACATCACTTTCCCTGCGGCTGTTCTTGCTTTTGATTTTGACTCATCCAAGGTACTTTGTGTGGAAAGTGTTGCATCTATAGTTTGCTATGGACAGAACTGTTTCTACCTTTTGAAAGTCATATTTTTATTACTGTATTGTGGATTTTTGTCATTTTGTTTGGTTTAGATAAAGATTACTTATTTTTCTAAACTGGTGTGGTGTCCATTTGTAGTGTTTTCACTGTATTACTGTATGTATGCACAAATGCTTTACACACTGCCTCTGAGATAAGCCTGTCTGCTCGTGGCAAGCTACCAAGGTGGTGAGCAGGGGTTATTTTAGAAGTGTATCCCCCTTACCCTGACTAGTAAGAAGGGTCACTACTTGGACCGAAGAAACTGACGCAGCGTCTATCCGTGGCTCAAGAAATCGCTGCATCGAGTGCACCGATCTACGAAGGCCGAGATCACTGCACCGATTTAGATGCAGGCCCTGCTGTCGCCGCCGCATCGAGAACCAACGCATCCCCGATCCTCATGCATCGCACCGGGGCGCGAAGTCTACAAGGACGCTGGGGCCGCAGTAAGAAACCAATGCATCACCTCTCTGCACAGTAAGAAACCGACGCATCACCCCCCCTTCAGTAAGGAACCGACGCATCACCTCCCCTGCGTGGCAGTAAGGAACCGATGCATCACCTCCCCTGGAGTAAGGACCTGACGCATCACCTTCCCTGCGCGTAAGGATCCGATGCATCACGTTCCCTGCGACAGTTCTTGCTTTTGATTTAGACCCTTCCAAGGTACTTTGTGTGGAAAGGTTTGCATCTATAGTTTGCTATGGACAAAACTGTTTCTACCTTTTGAAAGCCATATTTGTATTACTGTATTGTGGCTTTTTGTTGTTTTGGTCTTGTTTGGTTTAGATAAAAATTACTTATTTTTCTAAACTGGTGTGGTGTCCATTTGTAGTGTTTTCACTGTATTACTGTATGTGTGCCCAAATGCTTTACACACTGCCTCTAAGATAAGCCTGTCTGCTCATGGCAAGCTACCAAGGGGGTGAGCAGGGGTAATTTTTAGAAGTGTATCCCCCTTACCCTGACTAGTAAGAAGGGTCACTACTTGGACAACAGTGCAAACTATTGCCAACTAGAGACCCCCATTTCTAATACCTCCCTATTGCAGAGCTTGAAGCACTTCCTGCAGCTGAAAGAGGTGATCCTCCTAGCTGCTGCTGAAGACAGCTATGTCACCCAGGTAAGCAGCACTGAAGGCCTCCATCCCAGCCAAGACCTGGTTCACCAGCCTCTAGAAGTTGGCAGGAAATTCTTCAGACCAAAGGCTTTACCTTGAATTGGAAGTAGCCCTGTGGTATGGAAAACCCTGACCTCTCTTTAGCCCACTCAGGGCAATCTGCCAGTAACCTGAAGTCAAATTAAAATTACTCAGGAACTTGGAAGCCCCTAATCTGTTGGTGAGTTCATCAGCTTTGGGGATGGGGTGAGCATCAGTCTTGGTGACTGGGTTAAGCCCCGAGTAGTTCACGCAGGTCCTGAGTTCTGGGGCACCGCTAGGTGGGGCATGCTTTGGGTACCAGCACCACTGGGCTAGACCAGTGACTACTCAAGTGCTAAATCACTCCCAATTCCAGCATCTTATAGAATTCCTCCTTGATGCTGGCCCTCACTTTTTTCAGTGAGAAAATTAGTTGTTGCTTGAAGGGGGAGGGGGGGTGACCCCTATTGACGCAACAGCCCCAAACCCCATTATGGTGAACCACAAAATTTACTAAATTAACCTGTGCTTAACTCTCTAGTAGCTTGGTACTAGAGCTGGGCGGAACTGGTGGAATAAGATTCAGTTGAATTCCATAGAATTACATTAGAAATCTGCAAGAATTTGCGTAATTCCCTGATGGGGTGGACTGGGCATTTGGTGCTATTTTCTTGGCACAAAATGCATCTTTGCATCCAAAAATGGATGCTAGGATGCATTTTGTGCTAAGAAAATTGCACAGCCAACAGCACTCTGCGCCCTTACATACTCTGCAGTGAATACTGCAGAGTATGTAAGTGCGCAGCTGCCGAGTGGTAGGCAGTGGTTTCTATACTTTAGAAACCACTGCATATCAATCTGCAGTGCATACCTCGTGGCTCCCTTACATACTCTGCAGTAACCACTACAAAGTATGTAAGGGGGCAGAGGGATATGCACTACTGTGCAGTGATCAAACTTTAATCTGCTCTGAGTATTAAACATAGAGGGACTGCTCCCTCTTCCAGCTCTCTTTAGAAACAATTTACTGCAGATTAGTTCTGCGGACAGAGAGGCAGAATTTATAAGTAATTCCATGTTACAAAAGTAACGTGGGATTACCAATTTCCTCTCATTCTGCCAGTGGAATTAATAATTCTGCCCAGGCCTATTTGCCACAAAAACAGTCAGGCTTAGCATAGAGGCAATGTGTAAAGTATTTATCCAGCACACAAAAAGTAAAAAAGTGAAAACACAACAGAAGAAAAATGGCACTCCAATTTAGAAAAATAGAGTACATTTTAATAAATTATTTGACACCAAATCAACAAACAACTAATCAGTAGAACCAGAGTTATGATTTTTTAGTAAACTTTAGCATGGAAGGAATTCACAAAGTCTAACTGCCAACTTCACCCAGTCATGTGACCTAGGACAGGCTGCAGGCACCAAATGGCAAAGGGCAGGAAAATGCCAACTTTCTAAATGTGCTAGTTTCAAAATTGTGATTTAATATCAATTGAAGAACATGTTTAATTATAAATTCATAGATACCAAACATGAGATGCTTATCTATCCCCATTCAAAAGGTACCACCTATTACATGCAATAAGGCAACCCAATGTAATCCTATAGGACAAGTAGGCCTCACAGTAGTGAAAAACAAATGTAGAGGTTTTTCACTGCCAGGACATGAAAAACTTAAGAGTACGTATCTAACCTTTTAATTACAATGCACCCTGACCTATGGGCTACCTGGGGCCTACCTTTGGGATGACCTATATGCAAAAAGGGGAGTTTAGAGCTTGGCAAGGGGTTGATATTGCTAAGTCAAATTGGCAGTTTAAAACTGCTTTCAGGCTGCTTGGCAGGCCTGGGCCACAGGGTGCTGCTTAAGTGGGTGGCAGAATAAGTGTTGCAGGCCCACTTGTTCATGTGTGTGAATCACTTTGATGAGAGCACTGAGCAAATTTCTCACTACACAAAATGCACCATCACAAAATAACGTTTTTTATAAAAGTTTTTTATATATGATTTATTATAACTAATGATTAAAATATCCATTTGGTTCATTTGTATTGATTGTATTGTTTTCAACTGTGGGACCAGTGTTTCTTGTACATGTCCTCGGGTTCCCTTGTTAACTGCAACACAGGCTCACTAGTAGCATTTCATTTACAGGCCCTAGGTATATAGTATACCACTCTACAAGGGACTTGTCGGGAAATGTAATATGTCAATTAGGTGTAAGCCAATTTTATCATGTTTAGGGGAGTGAGCAGCAGCACGTTAACACTGGTTAGCAGTGGTAACTTGCACAGAGTTCTAAGACCAACAAGAACGAATGTCAGCAAAAATGGAGGGAAGAAGGCAAATGGTTTCGGGGAAGGCCACTGTTGGAGATGGCCCTTTTTGCAGGATTATCCCTAAACTTTTTGTTTCTTCCTCCTATTTTTTCCTGACCTGCTGTTGTTGGTTTTAGGACTCTGGGCACTTTATCGCTGCTGATCAGTGCTAAAGTGCATATGCTCTCTGTGTAAATTGTGTTATGGATTGGTGTTTCCATGATTGACATATTTGATTTACTTGTCAGTCCCTAGTAAAGTGCATTGAGTGTGCCAGGGCCTGTAAACCAAATGCTACTAGTGGGCCTGCAGCACTGATTATGCCACCCACAGGAGTAGCCCATAAAAGGTAACTCAGACCTGCCACTGCAGAGTCTGCGCGCAGTTTGTAACTGCCAGGTCGACTTGGCAAGTGCACCCACTTGCCAGGCCCTAACCTTCCCTTTTCTTACATATCAGTCACCCCTAAGGTAGGCCCAAGGTACCCCTGTGGGTAGGGTGCAGTGTATGTGAAAGGAAGGACATGCCCTGGTGTGTGTGGCATGTCCTGATAGTGAATTACTGCCAATTTCGTTTTTCACTATTGCAAGGCTACCTGTTCCCATAGGACAGAATGGGGAGTTTGTTTATTATATCTTATAAACATAACTGGCCCTGGGAACAAGTTAGAGAAATAAAGTTTAGTAGGCCTGAACTCAGACTCTAAAGATGCATCTTTTAGTGAAGGTGATTTTTACATTCTGTGTTTGAAAATACCACTTTTAGAAAGTAGGTATTTTCTTGCTCAGCCATCCAGTGTGCCTCTGCTAGGATGTGTATTGACTGTCTGGCTTTGGGATGACAGGGGCTGGGGAGGAGCTGTGGCTCCAGAGAGTCTAGATGGGTCAGGGATGGGCTGAATAGACCTGGGCTGCATTCAGAGTAGTGGGAGGAGTTGTCACTAGCACCTGAATAGGCCCTGTCTGCATTTAGAGTGGTGGGAGGAGATTTCCATTGCACCTGAATAGGCCCTGTCTGCCTTTGACAATACTATCTCCGCCTCCTGCTGGGAAGCTGCACCAGAGAGGACAGAACTGGTTCTGGCCGGGCACAGACACTCTCTGCCTGAGAGGACAAATGATTTTGGGCTATAAAAAGTGGGGCCCAAACCCTTGAACTTTAGAACTCTTTTGGACCAAGAAGACTGCCAAGAAGAAGAGCTGGAGAAGCTGTGAGGAGGAACTACCACTTTGCTGAGTGCTTTGCTGTGTTGGCCTGCAGTGGCTGCTTCTGTCTTGGGCAGTGAAAGGACTGGACTGAACTTTCTGCAATCTATTTTTGTGAGTTTCTCGAAGGGCTTGAGATAGAGCTTGCCCCCTGTTCAAGAAGTCTCAGGAACAGCAAAGACTTCAAGTTCTTCTGCCCTCAGCACTAGGGACTGTTTGTTTTGTGCTGCAACAGAAGAAAAAGCAACCCGACGCCGTCTACGACGCTGCTGCCAACTCCGTGTCCTGAAGGCACCGCAGAGGGCACCACCGCGACCCTGGTCTCATCGACAACGCCTGCTGATGCCGCCACCGAGCCGCTGCTCGCACCGCGACCTGTGGGCACCGCACTACGCATCGCCCCGCTTCACGACGCTGCCTTGGTATCCCCGACGATGCCGCTCCATGCCGAAATCGACGCCGCTGCTTGCACCGTGGTTCGAGGGCACCGCTCGTAAAGTTACACGGCGCACCGCCCTCATCCCGCACCACAGCCTTGGCCTACCGACGCCGGCACCATCGACTCCAGTTCGTCAGCCGACGACAGCACTTCAGCAACGACAACGCTGCTGCTTGCACCGTGACCTGCCAGCACCGCGACGAGCACCGCATCACTTCGCACCGTGACCCTGGTCTCACCGACGACGCCATCTGACGCCACCACCGAGCGGCTGCTCGCACCGCAACCTGAGGCCATTGCACGCCACACCACTGCACTTCACACCGCAGCACCCGACGCCTACTGACGCCAGCGCTCCTGACTTCAACCGCGAGCAGTTCGATCTGCAATGCTTGTGACTTCAAGGGCCCGACGACTCCTGCACCGACCTCCGGAACCGACACCTGCGGACGCCGTGCTTTCGGAAGCTCAACGAAAGGTCACCGACGCCCTGCATTTCTAAAGGTACTGTTTTGCGGGTCTTCCCGACACCGTATCTGGCCCGCGACGCCGCGGTCAGCCAGAACTGTTTGGATTTCTTTGTTCACGACGCCGTGATAGCCCCAGAGGGAGCTATTGACTTCAAGGAACTATATTTCAAGGTTATATTGATAACTGAAGATTTCTAAATACTCTATTGTGGATTTTTATCGTTTTTGGTCTTGTCTTGAGTATATAAAAATATTGGATATTTTTCTAAACTGGTGTGGTGCCCTTTTGTAGTGCTTACACTGTATTACTGTTGGTTATGTGCAAATGCTTTACACACTGCCTCTAAGATAAGCCTGACTGCTCGTTCCAAGCTACCAAGGGGGTGAACAGGGGTTATTTTAGGAGTGTAACTCCCTTATCCTGACTAGGTATAAGGGTCCATATTTGGACAAAGGTACCTACCTCTGCCAACTAGAGACCCCCATTTCTAACATTGGTGGTCAGTGATGAGGATAGGACTTGCGTTTGCACTTGACTTACAGTGATTGGTGTGCACTACTACCATATCACAGACCATTACGTACCACATACTGTTTTTCCCTATTTCCCTTCGGAATTTGGTTGTGGAACTCTGGTTAGTTGTTGCACCTGTGGGGCCTTGGCAAAATGGAAATCAACTTATGGCACCTGCCCATCTACAAGATGAGGGAACTGAAAGTCTTTTGCAAAGAGAGGGGGCTACCTGTGAAGAGGAGATCCACAAGGCAGGATCTTGAGGCAGACCTGCACAGCTATGAGGTGTTACGATGGGAGGCAACAGTATCAGATGACTCTGAGGAGGAATCTGAGGGGAAGGATCCCCAGCCAGAATACCAAGATGGCAGTGGCCCTGAGGAGGAAACATTATGGGAAAGATTGGCTCGTGAAGAGAGAAATCAGATTTGTGCTCGTGACCGGAGGCTGAGGTAGCTAGACCGGGAGTGCAAGGAGATGGATCGAGCCTTAGCTGAAAAGAAAAAGTGTGTAGCTCAGGAAGTGAGCTTGGCTGGGCTGGAGGTGGAGTCCAGCTCAGATGGTGGCAGCAAAAGTGTTATGTCTAGTACTGACGGTGAAGTACACACACACACAGATTAGGTGCCCTGCTTCAAGGAGGGGGTTGACATACACCAGGGGGTTCAGGATTGTGAGGTTACTCCAGTGGTGCGCAGTGTCCCTGAGGTGGATTGGGGAACTGACACAGGGGAACATATTCCTGGTGGTGGGAGGAACACTCTACTGACTCTAGATGAGAGGTGCAGGGAGAGGCCCTGGTAAGTGAGTATGGAGACCAGCCAGAAGAGTATGGGTTGAGGGACAGCAACAGTCAGACACTGTCTCACCAGTCTTGCGAGAATGATGTGGGGTCCTTTCCTGAGGCACTGGATGGTTGGGTGAAGGGTAGTTTGGTTAACACCTGTGTGGGGCTGTGTGATTCAATTGTTGGAAAGCATATTTTAAGTCCCTGTTTTCCAGAGCTATGCCAACACCCAGAGGAGTGTGAGTTCTCCGACCTCAGGGAGTTTGCACTGGAGGCAGACCTTTTGGTGGATTCCAGAGGGTCTGGAGAAGCATCTGGGGGTGATCCTGCAGGAAGAGGCTCAGGTATTTCCCAACTGAGGGTGGTGGGAAAGGTTCATGGTAGCCCAGATAGGTTCCGGTGTCGTGGGAAGGGTGTAGGGACTCACGTCCTGTCTCAGCGGAGAAGGAGTGGGATTGGGCTGGGGCCCAAGGTGCCTGAAACCCGGTCCCAGAGCCTGGGTGGTTCCATGAGGGAACACCAGGTGGGGAGCCTAGGCTGTACTGGAAGGCCGCCCATTGAGGGGGATCCCCTAGTGTCTGATGAACTGGGGGGGACTGCTGTAACAAGCATGCTACCGGTTCTGGTGTCTGGCAGCACCGCTCCAGTTGGGAGGGTGCATGAGTCCAGAGAAAAGGGAGAGGGGGGGACGCCGTCCCCAGTGGAAGGACCAGTGGGTCAGGGGTTGCCAGCTCTGAGTTCAGAGCACCCCAGGACTGACCCTGGTGGGGCCACTTCTGGCCTGGGGGGTCTTTATGCTCTGTCAGGTGGACAGGAGGCTAGAGAGCTGCGCCAGGCAGACTCTCGCACAACTCGTGAGGAGTGTGTTTCCCTTGGGGGGTTGGTGTACTCCCCCAAAAGTCCTGGGTTGCCAGGCACAGGTCCAGCCTATGGGTACAGACCCTGGGTTGGAGGACCAGGTTTAGGGTGTCCCCCCTGACCTGGAGGAAGGGGCGACTGCTAACAGTGCCCCTACCAGTTTGTCTCTGCTGGGGGCGCCGCTCCAGGTGGGAAGGTACAGAGCCCCAGGGAGGAGGACCGGATGTGGGAGAGACCACCCCAGTCCTGTGTCCAACCTCAGGGTACAGACCCTGGGCTGGTGGACCAGTTGCAGGATAGCACCCCTGAACTGGTGGGAGAATTGTGCAGAACACCTGCCACAGGTGCCCTGACAATTCTGGATTTGAGGGGGACTGCTCCCGGTGGGGGGATGCCAAGCCCCGGGGAGGGGGACAGGGTGTGGGAGAGCCCACCCCAGTCTCCTGTCCAGCCGCAGAGTACAGAGCCTGGGCTGGTGGCCCAGTGTCAGGATGTCATACCTGACTTGGCAGGAGGGAGTGTGGAGAAAGGGTGCCAGGCACCTGGGGCTACCGCCCCCCACTCTCTGATGCCACAGAGGTTAAAGAGGCCTGAAAGGCATAAGGCCTGGCTCTCATCACTGACAGCTGTCAGTGACCACTGTGGCTTGCTGTCTTGGTGGACAGAGTTGCCCCTGGGAGGGGGACCGGAGTCACACCCCGGGGGTGGAATGGGCCACACCACTGTGTTGACCATGTGGGTACTGTCTGCCTGTTGGGACACATCTGTGAGCAAAGTAAGTGTAGGCGCTGCACAGATGGGGTCCATAGGTGAGGAGAAGGGTTCCCCATGGGTCAGCTTAGTGGGCCCTGAGAGTATGGATAGAGGGATCCAACTAGGTTCAGGAAGGCGTAGAACGGGAATAGACCCCTGCTGTTGCGGGCCAGGTTCTAAGTTCCATCGCCCCAAGCAGGGAAGCCCATTGAGGTATGGATTGGTCTACCCTGGCTTTAGGCTAGAAGGGGGTTGTGTTAGGGATAACTCTCCCTGCTGTTGCAGGCTAGGTTCCAAGTTCTATCACCCCAAGCAGGGAAGCCCATCGAGGTATGGATTGGTCTACCCTGGCTTTAGGCTGGAAGGGGGTTGTGTTGGAGATGGCCCTTTTTGCAGGGTTATCCCTAAACTTTTTGCTTCTTCGTCCTATTTTTTCCTGACCTGCTGTTGTTGGTTTTAGGACTCTGGGCACTTTATCTCTGCTGATCAGTGCTAAAGTGCATATGCTCTCTGTGTAAATTGTGTTATGGATTGGTGTTTCCATGATTTGCATATTTGATTTACTTGTCAGCCCCTAGTAAAGTGCACTGAGTGTGCCAGGGCCTGTAAATCAAATGCTACTAGTGGACATGCAACACTGATTGTGCCACCCACATGAGTAGCCCTGAAAAGGTAACTCAGACCTGCCACTGCAGAGTCTGCGCGCAGTTTGTAACTGCCAGGTCGACTTGGCAAGTGCACCGCAGCCTTGGCCTACAGACGCCGGTGCCATCAACTCCAGTTCGTCAGCCGACGACAGCGCTTCAGCAACGATGACGCCGCTGCTTGCACCATGACCTGCCAGCACCGCGACGAGCACCGCATCACTTCACACCGCGACCCTGGACTCATCGACTACGCCATCTGACGCCGCCACCGAGCGGCTACTCTCACCGCGACCTGAGGGCATCGCACGCTGCACCGCTGCACTTCGCACCACAGCACCCGACGCCTGCCAACGCCAGCGCTCCTGACTTCAACCGCGAGGAGTTCGATCTGCAACGCGTGTGACTTCCAGGGCCCAACGACTCCTGCACGACCTTCGGAACCGACACCTGCAGACGCCGTGCATTCGGAAGCTCAACGAGAGGTCACCGACGCCCTGCATTTCTAAAGGTTTTCTGTTTTGCGGGTCTTCCCGACTCCGTAGCTGGCCCGCGACGCCGCGGTCAGCCAGAACTGTTTGGATTTGTTTGTTCACGACGCCGTGATAGCCCCAGAAGGAGCTATTGACTTCAAGGAACTGTATTTCCAGGGTATTTTGATAACTGAAGATTTCTAAGTACCGTATTGTGGATTTTTTTCGTTTTTGGTCTTGTCTTGAGAATATAAAAATATTGGATATTTTTCTAAACTGGTGTGGTGTCCTTTTGTAGTGCTTACACTGTATTACTGTTGGTTATGTGCAAATGCTTTACACACTGCCTCTAAGATAAGCCTAACTGCTCATGCCAAGCTACCAAGGGGGTGAGCAGGGGATATTTTAGGAGTGTAACTCCCTTATCCTGACTAGAAAGAAGGGTCCCTATTTGGACAATGGTACCTACCTCTGTGAACTAGAGACCCCCATTTCTAACAGCCACCCTAAGGCTTGGAGGTCTGAAAGGGATCATTAACAAGTTGACTCACAAGCAGAGAAGGCACAAAGCAAAAGGAGCCCACTTTCAGTTTCGCCTATGACACATTTGTTTCAGGATTTAAGATAGCTGCAGTGCAGGATCATTAGGAATTATCAGGCATGGGTTCAGAGCCTCCACAACATGTTACTACCACCTTGGCCAGCCAGACCACATAGAAGGTTGGTTTTGCACCTGTAAATATTTTACCCATTCAAAGGCTTCTTTACAAGTAAATCTGCTCCTGCAGAAAGGGAGTGGGCATTTCATTGCATCAATGCCCTGGGATTTTGTATGCACCCAGATATGTACACATTTGTGGGTAATCACAAACCATATTGTAACCCCCTTTCATCCCAGGTAATAGTCGGTGGTTTAATCCAATGCAAGGAAATACATGACTTAAAACTGGTGTAGGTGCATGAGAAGGGCCTTTCCGAGAGAAAAACAAATTTACCCAAGGATAGAAAAAAAATTAGCAACTACATTTGCATTACATGCTTATATCTGGGAAGGAGCTTTTCCATGATTACAATAGGACAGGTGCCACTGCCATAGTTTCTGAGAGTAACCAGGAAACATTTGTTAAATAGGTCTTAGAAGGTTATTTAGGCAAATGGGTTCTAACCCATTTAACCCCCTGGATATGTGCTTGTTAAACTACCTGGTTTTGAAACTTTTGCTGTGCCTGAGTCCCACTACAGAGTCTCACTCACCAAATGTTCTGTTTAAATGTATTGTGAGTGCTTGCAGCCACTGCCCGACGTTTGAAACACAATATGCTGCTGGGCAGCTAAGGCAAGAGGTGCTGGGCTGCTTGCACATGGACATGTATGGGCACACATTTATAGCCTGAGTCAGAAAAACTCCTTTCCCACTCACCCAAAATACCTATGCTTAGGTAACCTGTCGCAGAGAAGATCCATCAGGAATTAGTGATGAACTGTACATGTCTATTTAATGTGAGTTGGCATTTGCATCTGTAAAGTGTAAATCTGCAGAGCTTAAGGAAAAAGGCTGGGTGTTTTTCTGTATTGAACCTTATTGGGGCATTCTGCACCAAAGTACAGTTTTGCCATGGTTATGTCTAGAGACAAGTGTGTCAACCAATTTTCTGATAAACAAATATCACAGGTGCAGATTTAACGTTACGTTTGTCATATATGCATTCCTCCTAGCACCTCAAGTTTTTCATAATACTCTGAGCTGGCTCCTCAATTAGACTATGGCTTTTGAACTCCCCTGCTCGGCCAAGTCAATTACACTGCTAACAAGTGGAAGGATCAAAAGCATTCGCCACACTGAAGGGAAATAACTCAGGATTAGGCTGGTACCTTGTAGAGGAATGGGTGGGGGCAGAATCTGAATGTGCTGATGACCTTTTCACACAGCACCAGGCTGGGGAGGGCTTATCCTAAGTACAACATAGGACGGCAGCCAGACCTCTGGAGACAACCACAGGAGGAACGTTCCTTTGAAGCTTTGGAGGAAAGAGACAAGGCAGCTGTGGCAGTTTGTGGTGTGCCTTCAGGCTTCCAGAAGCGGTCTTTCAACAAGCCACTTCAAGTTGCTGTCACATGGTTACTAGAGACTTTATCGACATCTTTAAGTTAGCATGAGCCCGGTAGCCATGATGCTGTTTTTGCGCACGACACTGCATGTCTTTATTTTGCACGACTTTGTTTAGGCCTTTTACATGAGAACTCTCTGCTGTGCTCGTTCTCTGCCTATTCCTAGAGTTTAGTCTGAACATAGTGAGCAAGGTCGATAAACACTGACTCTTGTTATTCTATTCTAGTCAGGCCCTAGCACTTAGACAAAACATACCAACGCAGCTGTGTTTGCTGGAGAATCGTACTTTGATATTATAGGATGCATGTTTAGGTAACAGACACTTGGAGAGGGACCTTTCCAGGGAGCAGAGCAACGTGCACCTATGATGTAGAAATACGATCTATGTCCTGAGGTATGAGGTCTGCTGACAAAACCCAGAGATCTTCTATTACATAATAATACTTCTGCTTACCAAGGGGAGGGTGGTTAGGCCTTATAGTCCTTTATCCACTGTCTTTATACAATGACATCTCCCTTTATGATATATGGCCTTGCTACAATGCTAACTGTATTAATATTATGCATTTTGCTGCTGGTGGTGGCTCGTATACTGCATTTCAGAGCACGTTAGTTAAAATAAATATTTTAAACTATTGTCGTGTCTCTGTCAGATCTTATTGTGGACAAGTACGAGAATGTGAGAGAAAAGATGTGTCTTGTTACCGCGATTCCTGAGAGATACGGGAGTGTTGTGTTCTGGGGTGTCTCATCATTGGGTCCTCCATTTGTGAGTAGGAGAGCGAGTGAGACACTATAGATAGTCGGTCCTGGGTTCGTGGGCACTAAGGTGGTGGGAAGGTCCCATTTTCCTGCGCATAGTTCTGTGTATGTGCAGAATCCCTGCAACATTGCCATGTCCCACAATTCTGTGCAGGAGTGTATGGACAGTGGTGGAGGGATACTATGTCATTCAGAGATGCACACCTTCTGGAGCGTTCCATCTTGACTAACAAAACCTCTGTACAAGAGAGAGAGAGCCAGAGAGAGAAAGAAAGAGCAAGAGAGAGAGAGAGAGAGAGAGAGAGAGAGAGTGAAGATAGATTTTGCAGGACCCCAAAGAAGGCAGGACTCCGGTCTGGAGTGCTGGCATACTTTGGACTTTTACTGAAAGGGATGCTGTGGCTCTACCTATCCAGGGCTGATGGCACAGGTCCTCCTAAAACTTTCTAAGGGACAACAGAGGGATTGAACTGCTGTGATACCCTGGAGGAGAATGGTTCCCCTGGAACTTCTGAGGACTAGGCCTGTAGGTGCGAAACCCACTACTCATAGGAAATGCATGACCTAAGACCTCACAAGCTCCAGATTGTTTTGAAGTTGCCCTAAATTTTCAAGGGCATTGAATTGGTGACCCCAGGAGAATTTTTGCTATGTCTCAAGCATTCTTGGAGCTGGAACCTTTTTCTTTGTGGGCCTGTGATGCAGTGATCATGTTATTAGGTCGTGGAGATGACTTCAACATGAATAGAAAAAAGACCTGGATGCCCAGGATTTTGGAATCTTAAATGGTATTGTTGATGAGAAAGTTAACAGTAAATCAGTCTATCTGTTAAGAAATGGTATTATAGGATGGTACTATCCTGGGAGATTATAGTATTGGTGAATTGGGTTAGGATGGTGTATTTTAGCTTTGGGCCTTCTGTTGACACCCTATTAAAGCCAGTATGCTTGTGGCCAACCCCTAGTTTTGCAAGGCCAAAGGGTGTGTGCAGCGTGGGGTTGGCTGCCTGCGGCCAACCTTGCGCATGAGGGTAGGCAGTCAGTGAGGGGTTCAAAACAGGCTGTGTGTGACGTGGGGTTGGATTTGTATACGGTAATAAAATATTACTTTACATTAAAAAATCCTAGCAATTCACTGAATAAACATAAGTTAAAGTAACATTATAGTTAGGTGAAATTTTCAGTAACAACATAATGTTTTAAACAACAAAAAAACACAGACATGCACCAGGGATAGTTATCTCAAGTAACTATAACTCGTGCCCTAAGGTAAGTATAACTCTCTCCCTCGCCATACACTGCTAATTACCCCCATATTAAATCACTCATGACATCTTCTATGACATCATTGATAATATCACTGAAACATTTGCAATAAAATTATTGATGAGAAAACTGTGAATATTTGCTTGAGATAACTATAACTGGTGCATTTCTGAGGTTTTGTTTGTTTAAAACTGTATATTTTAACTGACAATTTCACCTAACTATAAAGTCCCTTTTTTATATATTCACTGAACAAATCAAAGATTAACATGAAATCATAGTTAGGTTAAAATGTTAGTTAAAACATAACATTTGAAACAAAAAAAATACTGACTTACATGGAAATTCACCATAAGCTCACATAATTACCTGTAACTTGTGCCCTCACCATGCACAGTGATGTCATCAATGATATAATTTACATTGACCTCAGTGATGTTATCAATGATGTCATAGAACATGTCATGAGTGTTGCAATATATGAGCACATGAGCAGTGTAGGTTAAGGGCATGAGTTGTCTTTACTAGAGTTAGCTATAACTGGTGAATTTCAGTGCTTTTTTAGTTTAAAATGTTATATTTTAACCAATATTTTCACCTAACTATAACATCACTTTATCCTTTGTTTTTTCCAGTGAATTTATGAGTTTATTAAGGTAAAGTAGGATTGTATTGCCAAACTGCAAAGTGGGGCTTGCGGATGGCCACAGGTCCTTGCCTGTGGCCAGGCCCTGCGCCCACCCCCTCACAGGTGGCCAACCACTGCACCCATCCACCATGCAGGAAGCCAATCCCCCCACATGACCGGCCAATGAAAGTCCTCATACCAATATAAAGGGTTGTCATTTTAAATAATGCAAGTCTACTGGCTTTCTCAAGGGGTCACCACATCACTATATATGTGGCAAGCCTACTGACTTTGTCAAATGTGACAACATAATTATACAATGCTAACCTATTGGTTTGTCAAGGGGTCATCACATCATTATATGAAAACAAGACTATTGGCATCATCAAGGGTTCATCCCATCATTATACAAAACAAGCCTATTAGCTTTGTCAAGAGGTCACCACATCTTTATATGAAGACAAGCCTATTGGCTTTGTCAAGGGATTATTACATCACTATACAAAACAATCCTATTGGTTTTGTTAGAGAGTGACAACCTAAATATATATGCGATGCAAGCCTACTGGCGTTGTCAAGAAATCACCACATTAGTATATGAAGGAATGGCAGTTAGGTTTGTGAACGACATTAAATACTGTTTTATATTGAAGTGAATATTGTCAATTTCCCCTCCTTAGTGTCTGAGTCTTTCTTTTATGCTTTACATAACACAGGCTTAAAAACAACCACAATGGGTCTCTGCAATCCTCAGCTGAAGAACAATTCCTGGTTGAGGAAAGCTTAAAACCATTATTGACTAGGGTCACATTCTTAGGCCCCAGGAAACATATGGTTACTAAAAACATGTTGGTGGTACCCTTAGCTAGATTGGGGCACCAGAAAGCACGGAAAAATATGCACATCACCCCATGAAGGGCATTGTGAGGTGCATCTGGACAGGAGCAGTGCATAAAAATGAGCAGCTTTGGCAACTTCTTTTTTTTTTTTTTTTTAATGAACTCCCCTATGTATTTGGGCACCTGCAGCCCTGCCGGCTCCACTCATGCAGCCTATGTGCTAAGGGAGAACATGTGAGCCAGCACCAACCTCTGATGGGTGCAAGCACTGAATCTTTGCCCGCTGGAGGGCAGGGAAGAAAACCTTGACTCTGTCCTGAGGGTGGGGTCCGTGTAACAGCAATAGGTTGAGCCATGGGGATAGGATCCCCAAGCCCGCAATTCAGCTCAGAGAGGGGGCCCCACACATGCACCCTCTCCGCCATTTATAAAATAATTAAATGCACTGACTCCTGGGCTCTGGCCCACCTCAGGGGTTCTAAACGTCAAAATACAGCATCCCGCATTTAAAAAAACAAAATTGGCTGCTGGTCTCTGTCACTATTACTGCCACAGCACCGCATGACAAATAAAAAAACCAAAATTTAGGACCATGGGGAATCCCTTTGGGACCCCCGTAACGTGGCCTAGGGGGTCAGGATATCCATGCTCTGCCCCCTCATCTCCTTTTTTCAAAACCTTTTAACCTTTTCAGGGCAGGATATCAAGTTCCAGAGTACTGTAATAGCCACCGCAGCATTTCTTTCCATGTTGTGGTCAGCAAACCTGAGTGCGCGCTCTGAAAAAGCCCCTTCAGCCAATCAGAAGGCTTGAATTTTTTTAATTTTTGCCCAGCAGTTCTGATGTCTCTAAATTTTGAAAGGTTCGTCTAACAGCACCAAACTTATTAGCAAAGCAAAAATAAATTACTTATGGTAACTATAACTACACAGTGGCAGCTATACATTTATATATTAAACAGTTTATTTTAACATCCTTTCCTGTGGAGTACTATTTTAATTCCATGCTTCCATTATTATAATTTTCTTTGTGAGTGTGTTGCAGTACCAGTGGTTGCCCATGACTAGTGCTGGACATATTCCAGGTCTGAGATGAAGTATATTTACTTCTGTTTTGTGTTTTTTTGGCTGTAGTAACTTTAAAAGTGCAGTTTGTGAATAGAAAATGTTTACTCGTTTGTAGGTGGGTGCATGTACCTCCTTAGACCCCTTCTAAAACTCTCCCTTAACCCCTCACTAACCACCACATTTAGTATAATGTATTCCCTGTTTTCAAGCCTCTCTCCCCTGTCTAGCTCAAATTAACTACTAAAACATAGGCTTCTGCTTGCAAGAGATCTCCGCAGTTGGGCCAGAGATAGCGGAGGCGGAAACCTTTGCTCATAGGTTTGTGATTAGCATTTTGTAGTACATGAGTAGTACTATTGTAGCACTACCAAACGTGCTACAAAATGCACTTTGTGAATATGCCTGATTGTTTCCAGAGTATGGTACCAGAATATCATAATCAAAGTATTGTCTGACAGAAATCTTGTGTCCTAAATATCGTTTTCAATAATTTCACCCAATTGGAGATGATAATATCCTCAATGAAGCAATATTTTTTGTAAGCAATTTTTAGGATATGAGTTTTCAGTAAGATGATTTTTTTGCTAATATGCTAACACCCGTAGCTGGATGTGCAGAGATAAGAGGCACACTCATAAGAGAGATCTCAAAGAAGAAAAGTGAGAAACAGAGAGATACCACAGCTCATAAATGAGAGTGGGGGCTCCCATGACGTAGAGGAGATGGTGGAGATCGATATCACAGAACTATGTGAGAGGCAGGTAGAGATTTTAGAATCATACATGACAGAAAGACATAATGAAACCTTCAAGACAGCAATGACAGCGATCTTAAAGATTCATAGTAAAGAGTAGGCAGTAAGTGAGGAATCAAGGACAAAGTTGAGAAAATAGTAAGGATAAATAAGATGCAGAGTGTAAATCGGAGAAGGCACGCTGACCTATACACAGAAACGTAGGCACACAATATTCCATCTGACATTATTTTATTATATTGTGTGGTTATGTAAACCTCCCACACTCAGCCACACGGTGATCCTCTTCCAATTATCCATTGACAAATCTCCATGTCACACTAACATGACACTAACAGCACAAATCCAAACACCAACTGAAAGCTTGTGATGACAGTGAAATGCTAGTTCAAGACAAATTAGCACACTGGGTCAGACTGGGACTAAAAACTGGCCCAGGCACCAAAATAAAAGTGGCCCCCATCAGCGAAACAGTTAGCTAAAAAAAAGTGGTAATACTAGGGAAATTAACAGTAAAACCCGGCCCATCTATCATCTATCTCATAACTGCTAAAAATCATTGATGTGTCAGATCAACCCATTGGGCACTGAATGATTGCCCTTTAGGGGAAGCCGGTCACCAGGCAAACCTATTACCGAAACCGTGTTGACAGCTGTCTCATGGAGATTTCTGACCAGTATTTAAGTACGCTAGAAAACATCCTAAAAAGGAGTATGGAAGATGGGGAACTGGACCCGAATGGCCTGCTGTCACCCTTTTCAAGTCTAATTTAGAATACTGGCAGAAAGCCTTAACATTCTCTACAGCTCAGTGATTGAGAACCAGATGATCCCAGACACATGGCATGGATCAATAAATTATCCTGTTTACAAAGGTGGTGGCAGAGGTACTCCTGGCAACTATCAACTAATAGCATTATTAGCTAATGATTCAAAATACTTCACAAGTTTAGACCTGCAAGACCTAGTGGCTTGGGCAGAGTCACTGGACATTATCCTATGGAATCAATCCGGATTCCACTCAGAACAAGGCACATTGCCAAATCTCGCCGCCCTCAAGAGCTGTATATGATTTATCCGTGCCTCCAAAACCACGCTCTACACCTCGTTTGTTGATTTCAAGACTGCTTTTAATAGTGTCCTGGGTGACATACTATAGCAGAAATTAACAAGCACTGGGATCCCGATCAATATTCAGAGAGTCATTCAAATTTTGTACACAAATACCTAGATATGTATAAAGCTGGGAGATGGCACTGAACTCTCTTGGAAAAAATCAAGACAACCGGCCTGAAACAAGGATGCATGCTCGCCCCTTTGCTGTTCAACCTTTATATCTCTGACTTGCCACATGTGCTAAACCTACTCAACGCCCACCCACTGAAACTGGGTGTTCTTCCATTGACACAAATTTTGTACCCCAATGATCTTCTTTTAGTGAGTCAGAATTGGTTGGGTTGCAGCACCCCCTAAACACTCTCTTCACATACACACAACAGAGTACACTTGAAGTAAATCTCACTAAAACCAAAGTGGTCAAATTTACGAAGAAGCTCACAACACCTGGCACCTAGACCTTTGGTGGTACCTCGGGTGGTGTTAGACTCCAGAGGTTCTTTTATTCCCCATATGGAGGCACTGAAGTTGAAGGCTGCCTTATTAACATGAGACTTTTTTATGCAAGCCAAAACCCTTCATGGCTTAATTCTTGGGCCACTACAGAAGGTAATTTTCTAGAGAACAGTGGTCCCATGGAACTATCTAGTATGAACAGGATGAATATAGACTCAATCAGTTCTATATTGATAACGACTTATCCAGCCGGACAGAGGTCTACTTTAATGTTTATAGTTAACAGAGTAAAAACTTTTTCAAAACCAAGAATAAGAGTAAGCGGGACACAGGCCTGTGCCCTCACTACACATACATAGAACACGTACAATGTGACAGCAAAACAAAAGGCTCAGGCACGGCTGTCGATTTGTCATATATGGCAATAACACATAGGGCCAACAAATCGTCTTTTTACACCCTTACACAATTAATAACACATTTAAGGGAGTGTATAGGGTGTGATAGGTGTCGACGGCGTTTCGATCCATACAGTAAGTACAAGGATCATCATCAGGACTTAACATAAGCATGCCTGAAATTAAAAAGCCTGTAACAACATAAAACAAATAGGGATGAAGGAGGGAAAAAGTTACAGTTAGTTAGGGGAAGCAACATAAGCATCATCATCTTGGGGTTCATCTGACCCTGGACCGGATACCACTGTGGTCTTGACCATCCAACAGTAAGGAATGTAGGCGTTGTGGAAAGGGAAAGGAGATGATGATTTATATTGTGATTGTCCAGTTTTACTCCCTCGAAGCAGGAAACTGTTTAGAGACCCCTTCATTCAAGTTGGGGTAAGAACTTTTCGACGAGCACTTATGCAGGGCCTTAATCCTGAACACACGCGCTTGAACCTAAGGGTGGTTAAATTTGTACAATTATTTGTTGCGAAAGCAAGTGCTCAAATTTGTGAGAGCAAAACTGCATTTTACACATGATAATATCATACCATACGTAGTAATATGTCTGCCAGTAACTGGCCATTTTTGGTAACGATCATTATTATTTCAATCCAGTAATTGTTGATTGCACTGCTTTCTCTCCCCATTCCTTTATTGCAATGGTTTTTATTCAGATTTATGTGTAAGGGTTTTAGCTGACTATGCACTCACTAATAAATCTGAATCTCATTGCCCAATAAGCTAGTCCAACCCTGTTAGCACAGAATTGACAGCAAAGGCATGTCTGTGCTATTGACATCTGTTTTCAGTCCTTTCACTGCCTACATGTCTGTCTACTCCCCCTCTTCCATCCCTGCCTTTATTGTTGCATCCCCCACCTTTTCGTTTTCTGCTGTGTCTGCCTAGTTAAGTACACTACCTATTTCTTTCTCATCTACTCTGATAACATTACTCACTAGACTGCATCCCTCTTTTTCATTTATTTTGCTCTACTGTCTCCTCTCTCTTTCTCCATTTGTCTACCCACCTCACTGCTCTATTTTCACACTGCCCTGTCAGTCATCTCCTTTCTGTGGCCCTGCTGCTCTTACTCCGGACACCTTTAGTAGGCCATCTCTACGGGAACTCTACACTTTCATAGTCCTGACCTTTTTGTTTTATTTCCCTATCTCCATCTTTGCTTCTCTACATTGCTGTGTCTGCAACTTGGGGAATAACTCAGCATGGATCTCCGTTATAGGAATATCCTCTTCAGGGCACCCAACAAAATTTTCCGTTTATAAAGCTAACTGATGATAAATTTCAAACATCGGGTTGGACAAACATTGGGTTAAGAGACTCGTCTGTGATTATTTGATAGCAATGGAAGGGTCACCTCCGTATGGTTCAAGGCAACTGATCTGCCAAAAGGCAGCTGCCTTAAAAGTGGTAATCAGAGAGTTATGGTCATTATCAATGTGAGTATCGATATTTATATTCTCAAGCAAAGGCCATAAGTGCAAATTGACAAGGACATAATTGATGCTACTCTGGTAGGTAGGCCCCTCTCTTGAAGGTTATCACCATATCAGAGTGAGAAAGAGTTTTCCCATTGCAGGACCTTAGGCCCCTACCTACCAAAACTGAGGCTAGCTGAAGAGCTACATTAACAAAGTGTCTAAGTGGAATACCAGTTAGTCCATACTGGCTGGCACCGATCTTAAATAATGCATTAAAGATTACCGCACTCAAGCCTGTGGACAACTTAATATGAACCCCCATTAAATAGTGTGATTTAATTTTTAGCATAGTATGTGTATAAGGAGCAGAGTTTTTGATCAAGAGCAAAAACCCCCCAGAAGAACGGCCAGATTTAAGAGGTGGTATGGTCTCTATGCTTTAGGTGGTAAAACCATTGCGGTAAACCCTTGCAGTAGACCATGTTTCTTGGAATACACACAAATTGACATTTTCTATGTAGGAGCCTTACTCAGCATCACAAACGTTTGAATTTATACTGGCAAAGTTCCATGAGATGATAGAAAATCTATTTTTGGGAAACTACCCTCGCTATCTGGTTTATTCCAAGGCCAGCATTTTACCTAGGCTTGTACACCATGCTCCTCTCCATCAGGCCCTTTCAAGGACTCAAGATCCTAACACCCCACCTCCATCATTGTCACGGAGGCCGCACATGAGCTCATTTCATACGGATCCAATAAACCGTTGTACCCAATTCTACATTGGAGGGCAGATTCACTGTCAGGGGACTCAGTCAGTCAATTGCGTCTGTACTTGACCCGGCCGATCCAACATTTGCCAAAGTCCTAAAAGGAAAGTTATCTAGCCCTGGTTGGATAAATGCTTCTGTACATGAAGGGGGGTGTAACATAAACCTAGCATCGGAAGAAAAAAGCCCAGCTGGTTGACTGGTATGCAACTTTAAGTTAATAAGTCCGTTAACCAGTGCCTTCTCATTTTGGGCCTCATTAGTATATCAAGTATACCGCCACTGACAGGCCGTTGGTGGTGGTCAGCCCGACATCCACGGCAGCGGTCCGACTGCTGGATTAGGATACCAGCAGTCAGAGCGTAGTGGGAGGGTGGAAAGACCGCTGCCTCTGACAGCCTCAAGGAGCCCATCTAGGCACGGTTGGACAGTAATTCCCTACAATGAAGGCGGTGCCTGCACAGGCACAGCCATAGGGATTATGTTGTCCATTTCCCACAGCCTTTTCATGACTGTCCCACTGCCATGGAAAGACTGTCGGAAAGGGACTTTGGGGGCCCCTAGAAGGGCACCCGTCCCCCGTGGGCCCCAGCTTTGTGGTCAGGGGGGGCACATGTGGTGCCCCCACAAACATCCATGCACCATGTGCCAGGCATCACATGGTGCCTGGCACACGGCGCATGGATGTTTAAAAACATGCCTTTTACTACTGAGGCTTGTGCTGCGCCCCTTTTCCGGCCCGCAGCACAAGCCATAATACTAAAAAGCATGTTTCCAACCACCTAAGTGGCAGTCTCATCTTGATATGGAGGGTGGAACCAGCAACTACTTGTCAGCCTGTCTCCATCCCGCTGCGATGGCGGTCGGACGCTCGTCCAACTGTCCTCGTAATGAGGTCCTTAGTGTCACAGAAATAAAGTCATACTGGGTCAAGCCCAATGGTAGTATGATGTCAGACCTTATTATAGATTAACATTTACGCTTAGTTCTAATCCAGCGTATGACCTTATTAACTAATGATTCAGAATCTTCAAATGCTCTTGGGGCAAGTTTGGGGATATGGGTCATGTACACTACCTTACTGGTCCCACAGGGTGCCACTATATGGGGGGAGGTGCCACTCGGGAAGGCAGGAAATCTAGTGGGTAACTTCCCTGTCAAAGCCAAGCTACCCTAGTCCCATGATTGGACATTTGGGTGGCTGGTAAAACATCTTGCCTGAATTGGCCACAGTGAGATTCTTTAATTAATCAGGTTGCAAAGACTAGTCTCATGATTCTGAGTGATACAGGGAACTGGTACTGATATAAACTGACCTAAATTAGCAGCATCTAAATGATCTAGGCTAACCAAAGGAGCAGCTGGGGCTACTTTATGCACTTGTAAAGGGGGAGCAAGAGGCATTGTAGCATTGCCTGTATCAAGATCATCAACAATAAGCAAATCATAGACTTGACTTCCACTTCTGGTGGCATTCTTCATCATTGTGTCCTTCCCGTTCCGCTGCGGGAATGGGGCATGCTGCGACCTATGAGTTACATGGGAGCACTTTTTTTGGTGTTGTTTTTAATAGATAAATAAGGATGTGAAGAAATAGGAGTGGGGGGTGTGTTTGTTGAAGATTACAAATACCTGTCTAGTAGAAAAAATTATTTATTCATACCTGTAGCCTGTATGGTTGAAAATTGGGGAGAAAATGAAACTCAATGGAATTATGTTCCTGAGTTTCAGAGGGCTACATGCTTCAAACCCTACCCCAAGGCTGTTCATCAGGACCAAGGAAGACTACTCCCTGATACCACTCCTGACAACACTCTAGTTGTGAAGCAACTGCATGCTGTAAAAAGAAAATATATATACAGCACCGTTTTGGTGTTATATCTAAATGTGGGCAGAGAACTCCGTTCCGCTGAGAATGCGGAGTTTATGAAAAACTCTGACTCCAAAGCGGAGTGGAGCGGAGTTCAGCCCCGGGCCCCACAGTAAGCTCCCTGCCTCCACCACCCCCCTAATAAATATTTTTTTAACAAAATAAAGAAGATTAAAAAAACCACACTTACTTTTATCGCAGCGTCTCCGGGCTGCCCTCCTCGCCGTGGTCTCCCCTGCAGAAACCCCATGTCATGGGAACTGCAAAAAGATCGTCCGCCTGCACGAGTTACACTCGTAATCAGGTGGGCGGCCTTTGAGTGACTTTGGTGCAGCCGCAAGGCAGAGAGCTGGCGCAACTGTTACAAAGTCGTAATCAGGCCCTTAGACACAGTGGGCCTGATTCACAGAACTAACTTACGTCAAA
The DNA here is from genome assembly GCA_963921515.1 of Calotriton arnoldi. Taxonomy (NCBI): domain Eukaryota; kingdom Metazoa; phylum Chordata; class Amphibia; order Caudata; family Salamandridae; genus Calotriton; species Calotriton arnoldi. Next base: position 1,723,735 of record CAWUFW010002922.1, read on the forward strand.
ATCCTAAACTTACAACAATTTTGGTATTCACAGAATGAACTTACACATTTGGGTATTCACAGAATGAACTTACACATTTGGATATTCACAGAATGAACTTACACATTTGGGTATTCACAGAATGAACTTACAACAATTTTGGTATTCACAGAATGAACTTACACATTTGGGTATTCACAGAATGAACTTACAACAATTTTGGTATTCACAGAATTAACTTACTCATTTTGGTATTCACAGAAGGCACTTACTCATCAATGAGTAAGTGCCTTCTGTGAATACCAAAATGTGTAAGTTACACAAAATGTGTAAGTTACACAAAATGAGTAAGTTACACAAAATGTGTAAGTTACACAAAATGTGTAAGTGTCTTCTGTGAATACCAAAATGAGTAAGTTTATTCTGTGAATACCAAAATGAGTAAGTTCAGTCTGTAAAAACCAAAATGGTAGTAAGTTTAGGATTTTGTCGTAAGTTAGTTCTGTGAATCGGGCCCTTCACCAATTGCAACTCCCAAGGAGTGGTTTATATGATAACATGCTCATGCAACCTACATTCTGTAGGGAAGACTACCCGTAAATTCAAGCTGAGGATCTACGAGCACCACAGTAACCTTAGGTGCGGGTGTGCAACAACCAAGATGTCAGTCCATTATATGGAACGCAAACACACTGTAGGGGATTACCGTTGGATCATCCTAGAACAAGTAAATCAGGAATCCCAACTATTCGAAAAAGAACAGCACTGGGTGTTTAGATAAAAGACACATATTGACGGCCTCAACGAGAATATACCCTGGGGTCAATTCACGAGCTAAAGGAGAGATCCCATTTTGCCATATATTTCTCCTGACAACTTAAACCGACCACTCGGGCCTTGTTGTGAAATATCAATGCCTTACCATGTCTCCAGAGTGCAAGTTTACTCTGGTGTATATATATTCTTTTTTTATATATTTTTTAGTAATAAAAAGTATATACATCCCCAACTTTTAATAATTTTTAATAAATCCTCTAATATTCCAGCTCACGTCGGTGCCAGAAAAAAGGAACTGCAATGGGAACGGCAAAAATGTTCCAGCATGGCATGGTCTGTGAAGCCCATGCCGTGCTGGAACTTGGGGTGCAAGCAGACGGGGGCACATGTTGTGCCCCCCTGAATGCATCCCCATGGCAGCGGGGGCATGGGGGCCCTGCAGGGCCCCCTTTGTTTTCCCATGCCAGTGTTTTCATGGTGGGTTCACCGCCATGAAAAGGCTGGCAGTGGAGGAAGTCAAAATATGCTCGTCGGGACTGCACCAGTCCCGCTCTGCATATTGTATTGGCCCTCCTCCGCACCAGCGCAAGGGAACAGTCGGAAGACCGCCGCACTCATAATCAGGCCCTTAACTCCCATGTGGTGTTATTGTTAAATGTGATTGTTTTTGTTGCTTGAGTGAGATGGCAAACACTGCAATTACCACATGCGTAATGTCCCTTCACCAGAGTTAGAACTCCCTGATTATCCCTTCTGTCAATGGATTTTCATGGTCGTGTATGGACAGGCATGTCGCAGAGACTGGGTCCCCATCTGTGTGAGAACATGGGTTTTGGTAACTGTAAGACAGTGTGCGCCAGTGTTTGTTAATGATTTTGCTCACTTGGCTTGACACTACACTGGAAGTTTTGATGCAGATCGGTCTTTCCTCCTTTGCTTTGGGAGGTGAGCTCGCTAACAGTGCTTCCCTGTTATTATTCCTAGCCTGTTTCATGGCATGTCATATAATACTCAGTGGATAGTTCCTCACTTCTTGTTTAGATGCCAAACCGTCTGCCTGTGCTTTAAAGTCACGGAGTCTAATGCAATTCCTTCTTAGGGCCCGATTCTGATGCGGGTTGGAAAAGCTTCCCGACCGAGGGCCTGATTCTGATGCGGTTAGGAAGGCCTCCTAACGGCATTTGCTCCTTCCAAATCGGATCGGGAACGTGTCTTCCCGACCGAGGGCCCAATTCTGATGCGGTTAGGAACAAATGTTCCCATTGAAGTCAATGGGAGTCCAACCAAATCGTATCTGGAAGCATCCGGATGCATCCTACTCCGCCGGTCGGACTTTCCCGATCCGAGTGGGTCGGACACCATTTCCCAACCGATTCGGTCGGGAAGCTTTTCCAACCCGCATCAGAATCAGCCCCATAGTCTCAGAAATTTGACGAACTGTAGGTTCTCCCTGAGGTGTCAGAGTGGAAGCTATCAATAAGGAGCAGACCATTTTTCGCTGTGGGTTTTTCATGGGTGGTTGTCCTAAGGGTCCCTTCGTCAGGGATGATGTTTAGATCAAGGAAAACCAGTTCTGTCTCAGTCAAAGTGTATGTAAATTTCAAAAATTCATTTTGTCTGTTCAGCCACCTTAAGAAGTCAATCGCTGTGGCTTTATCTCCCTTCCATGTGACCAACACATCGTCAATGTATCGCTTTCACAATTTTATGTGTTGGAGGTATGGGTTGTGGAGGCATAAGATTTTGTGTGTCTCCAGGTGGTGAACATAGGGACCAGCTATGCTCGGTTTTAAGGTACTACCCATGCTGGGCCCATGTTTTTGTAGGTATAGAGTGTCCTCAGATTTAAAAAAGTTCTGCGCTAGTACCCATTTTCAGCATTCCATCACTACATTTCTAAGGGTCTGGTATTCCCAGTCAACCTCAAACAGTACGTCTTCAATTATGTCAAGAGTCTCAGTTTATGGAAGACTTGTGTTGAGACTTTCAATGTCTAATCCCATCAATAGGTGCTTGTTAGGGTCAAAAGCGATGTCTTTTAGTAACCCTAGCACGTCTTTAGTGTCCTTGAGATAAGTGTCTGTATTCTGTATGATGGGTCTTAAAAAGGCGTCTGCAAACCTGGCTAAGGGTTCCAGGATGGAGCCTATCCCAGACACTATGGGTCGCCCAGGGGTGTTTTCTAGGTTTTTATGTATCATAGGGATGGTATAGAAATACAAGGTGACAGGAGACTTATTGATTAGGAAATCACTCTCTTTCTGTGATATCCAATTGTGTGCAAGAGCTTCCTCTGTCATTTGACCATGCGTACTCTAAGTGATTCGGTAGGGTCATATGCCAGTGGTTGATAGTTTCTAGTACTGTTGAGTAATCGGAGGCAATCCTTACGGTATGCCTCTGTTGTTTGTACAACCACTGCCCCTCTGTCAGCTGATTTTATCACTAAATCTTTATTCTCTACCAGTTGTCTGATGACTAGCTTTTGTTCCTTGGTCGTCAACACATTGTTTGTGATACCTCCTTTATTCGTCTCCCGCCCCACATCTGCAATAGGAATTTGCCATCAGTTGCAGCTTTGCCAAATCATCAATTTTAGTAATAAGCTTCCCTACCAGGGGCCTAATTCACAAAGGTAAACTTACACTTTCACAAAACTGCATTTTAACCATAAGTTTATGAGGGTGGAGAACTCCGCACATTCAAAGATAGTCATGTCTTATCTTTTTATGTGCAGAGTCCTCTGCCCCAACTGCGGAGTCTATCCGCTCATAAACGTACGATTAAAATGCAGTTTTGTGAATTTCAAACAAATGTAAACTTACACAAAAGTGTAAGTTTACCTTTGTGAATCAGGCCCATTGAGTTTAAGTTCATGTAAATCATTGCGCAGGGAGCTCAGTTCACCTTCCTCAGTGGAGTTCATGTAGCAGGAAACAGTAGCTTGCACAGAAGATAATGTAACAACCTACTCAATATCCACAGGGGATGGAGAGGGACGAGGACTGGATCACTTTAGTGGTGCATACTTGTTATGACAAGGAATACTGGAGGCTATCACAATTTTTGCGGAAAGGGGAACTTTCCCTGTCAATGATAACACAACAGGGTCAGTGTTCTCATCAGGGCCATTTGGTCTCTTAGTAACTACAGATGTACAGCCCTCCATTGAATTTTCACCGCCTTCCCTTGTCCTTTTCTGCTTAAACATTTCAGGCACTGCCTTGTGGCCAGACTTAGCTACTTGGGTATGTTATTGTTTTTTTAAGATGGACTCAACCTCTTCAATGAGTGAGTCTATGTCATGCAAAGTACAGGGCTCTGCCGGATTTTCTTGGATCAAGAAATATTCTTGCTCGATTCTAATGCTTTACATTTCCCCACTTCAAGTTAGTGAAGCAGTAATCGCTTATGTATAGTGCAAAGGCGGCCAACTAATAACACTGGCCAAAAAGCAATAAATGCCCACTGGTGCATCTATTTCGCAGCCATAAGATAGTGCGGGCCATATTATCAAGAACGGCAATAACATTATCACCGCTTTAGCGGCGATAAGGGGCTTGATAATATGCCCTATAGAATTCCAATAGAAGCCCAGGTTCTGGTGTGAAGGACTTCAAACCTGGGCTTCTATTGGAATTCTATAGGGCATATTATCAAGCTCCTTATCGCCGCTTAGCAGCAGTTTCCTGCAGCTAAAGCGGCGATAATGTTATCGCCGTTCTTGATAATATGGCCCTATGTGTCTTAAATGCCTGGCTTAATGGAGGACTTGTCCAAAGGCAAGGGGAAGATGAAAGAGAGTAGGCCCAGCCCTGCCTCTTCCTGTTGCTGACTTCTTGGACGGGCCTGCCCTTGGCCCACACAGTGGTAGAGTCGTTGGCACTTATAGAATGGTGGGGGCTCTTCCTTCAACTCCTGGCAAGCAGCACCTCCAGACGCGAAGTCTTATGGGGCTTAAAGCCCCCCCCAATCAGGCTGTTGTGGTCCCCCGCAGCGGGAGAGTCTTCAGCACTTATAGCGTGATGAGGGCTCCTCCCCCAGCTCCTGGCCAGTATCGCTTCCAGGTGCGAAGGCTGATGGGGCTTGAAGTCACCCCAAAGAGGCTGTTGTGGACCACATTGGTGAGTCACTATTCTTTTTACCTGCTGTTTTCTTTAATTGATGCTTGAAAGCCTATATCTTCTCCATGTTCCAGTTGTTATTGTCTGTATTGTCACCCTGTTTTCTTTCAACCCGCTTCCCTCTCCCTACAGTACAATCTCCATACACCCCTGAGTCCCTAATCTCCTTTCTTCATGTTTTCAGCTCTCCTCTTCTAGTTCTATATTGATTTCCTCTTTTGTCACTCTTCCAATCCCTTGCTCTTCTGTCAGCCAGGTCTCCACATCCCTGTTTCTAACTTCCTTTTCCCTTTTCTCCGCTCAGGCTTCCTGAGGCCGATGTGGAAATATATAAAATTAAAAGACAATAGCAAGGATTGATGACCATTGATGGCTCACTGGAATCTCACCTGCATTGCCTATTCAGAGAATGATACACTAAACCTCACTACACTTCTGAAGATTTTTGCTGTGGTAAGCGCATGAATTTTATGAACTTAAATTAACATATGCCTTGTACGTCAAACTCTTCTGATGGGGATGCCAGATAAGCAGTACAGTGTTTGGATAAAAATATATGGAAAAAAATATTGCGATACAAAAATATTGTCTGAAGAATATCGGGATGCCAAAAATATTGTTAACAGTAATATCGGAGGTAAAAATATCGCTTTCATAGTTGTTTTTAATATTGTTGTAAAAAATATCGATGTAATAAATATCATTGTATGTAATATCATTTGTATGTCTTAATTAGTATGTAATGTATTGTAGTGTGTTTGATTGTATATGTTTATTATTTTTTTTTTAGTAAGATAATTTATTAGTAATGGAATTGTTGAAATTTGTATATTTAGTTGTATTAATGTATATAAATAAAAGTTTTATACATTTTTAGTAGCGGGATATTGGGTTATTAAGGAATAAGAGTTGGGCAATTTTTAAAATGTTTATATTTTAAATTATATTCTATGTGAATAATTTTAATGATATGCAAATTAATAACTTAGAATATTAAAATGTATTTGTTTAGATCAATATTTTTTATAATTTTTAATTAATAAAAATATATATATATTAACAGTAATATTTAAATACAAAAATATATATTATCACATTTTAAAAAAAATATGTAACTTTTTAAATAAAGTAAAATATTTTTAAATATTTTTAAATACATTTTTTTAATTTTTGTAACAAAATATTTTACATTGAAGAACTATTTTAAATGTTTTGCTTTTAAAATTGTAATTTTATGTTGAAAGTACATTTTTAATTTTTTCAAATATACAGTCTATTCAAAAAAATTTTATGGTAGGGTTGTTAATTTTGGTTTGTGATTTTCATTTTTAATTTATGGTTCAAAGTTTAGGAATGTTTGTAAATATTTTACAAAATATATTATTTAATAATAATAAAACAAAAATGTTATTTTAATATATAAATGTGTATATGTAGGTTTGTAATTTTGGCTAGTGTGTTTTCAGAGTGAAACATATTTAATTTTATAGTGAAAAACAAATCTGTGTGTGAGTATGGAGTATTAATTGTGTATTTAAAACATTTAATTGTTATTATATTTTTTTAAATATTTTATATTGAAGTGGATAGTGTCAATTTCACCTGTTTAGCATCCATCTTCTTTAGGTAGGATTAGATTGGAGTGGAAATAGTAAATGTCAACCCTTTAGTGCCCATTTTCATCCCTAAATTGGTTCTAGATTGAAGTGGGAATAGTAAATTTCACCCTTTTAGTGTCCAACATCTTCCTCCATTATGGTTAAATTGGAGTGGGAATAGTAATGTCACCCCTTTAGTGTCCACCACCTTCCTCAAATTGGTTTAGATTGGCATAGGAATAGTAAATATCACCACTTTACTGTCCAATACCTTCCTCCAGTATGGTTAAGTTGGAGTGGGAATAGCAAGTGCCACCCCTGTAGTGACCAACACCTTCGCCAAATGTGTTTGGATTGGAGTGGCAATAGTGAATCTCACCCCTTTAGTGTCTAACACCTTCCCCAATATGGTTAGATTGGAGTGGGAATAGTAAATGTCACCTATTTCGTGTCCAATGCCTTCCTCAAATTAGTTTAGATTGGAGTGGGAAAAGTAAATATCACTCATTCAGGGCCCGATTCCGAACTCGTCCGGAGGGCATGCCGACCGAATCGATTCCGGAATGCATTCCGTACGACTCGAATCGGGGCAGTCCGACTGAACGAGTACGATGCATCCGTATGCATCCGGATCCGATTCAGTTGGACTCCCATTGAGTTCAATGGGAGCCTGTGTTCTGAACGTGAACAGAGGCTCCCATTGAAGAAAGGGGTGGCTGGGAAAAACGTGCACCCTGTGGCAGGCACCCCATGGTGCCTGCCACACTGTGCATGGTCGTGGATGGTTGGGAAGAGGAGACCCATGGGTACCCCCACGGGCCCGATTCTGAGAGCCCTGGGTGAAGGGGGGCCTGCTACGGGTCCCCAAAGACAGATTCCGGCAGCCGCTTTGTTCCGGGTATTCCGAATCGGAAAGGCTGTCCGAATCGGTCATCGTACTCTCTCGTTCGGAAACCAAGGGGCTGATTACGATGGTGGGCGGTAGCACATCCGCGGTGCTGGCGGGGGCGGAAAAAGACCTTTTCCACACTCCAGCATCGGTCCTCCCGCCCGCCATATTACGATGGGCAAACATAACCCATTTACCATCCGCTGCGGAGTCAGGGGAACCGCCAGATTTTTAACCCCGCCACCGCGGCGGAGGGAGCCAATAGGGACTCACCGCCATGCGGAATGACGTTCCGTCCGCCGTACAAATCACGATGCCGCAAACAGCTCATCACACCGCAGCGGAGAATCCACCCACCCAGAGACGGCGGAAGCACGACAGCGGAGCGCGAAACCAGACTCCCGGTCCCCTCCACCCGGTCCTGATCGCAATGGATCCAGCAAATAATGCACCGTCGCGGACAACGACGGAGGTACGCAAATACACAACTCCGCACACAACCACAACATAGAACTCTTGTGCCGACACACGGTTCCTGTCCACATCAGACACTCTAGTGGGGACAGGAACACATCCCCCAGTGTACCCACACATCTCCCACTTGCCAGAAACTCACCCAGCCGCATCCGGGTCACCCATCAACCACGAAATCACTGCAATGTCCCGGTCACGTCACCGCAGCGGTGAAGACGCGGGAAAACCTGCGCATAATGTAGTAGGCAGGGCCTTCGCCAGGCATGGGCAGTCTGCAAAGATTCACAGGGCTCCACCTTCACCCTACCCACACTACTCATACCACACTCATTTGAGAACATGCTGTGTGCTCCTCCTGTGCCCCCCCTGCACAATTAATCTGCCAGGTGCAGCCAGGCCTTGCACCTCACACATCAAAGGACAAGGGAGATTGACTGGGAAGGTGGGGGTGAAGAGGAACACCCTGCACAGATGCTCAGGGGCTGGACAACCCTCCTCCTCACACCAACCTTCCACCCCTGTGAAGCTAACTGAGTATGATCCCAAAATGAAGACTAACACTACCTATTAACATCCAATGAACTGTTCACACTGCCTGTCAAGTCACTCACAAACACCCCACACTGACACCCAGCCACATACCCATACCATAGGCCACCAGCAATGGAGGACAACAAATGTGCCAGCCAAAAGTGAAGTGGACAGTGCTGGAAAACCATGGAGCAAGCCACATAGCATCTGTACATCACATGCAAGAGAAGGAACAGAACACACCACACTTAGGCCATCAAATCAGACATGGCTGGCACAGTGAGTCAAATTAAGCCAAAGTGACCTCTGTCCAACAACTCAGGGAGACATCAAGGCAGGCCATGCATAGGCACAGGAATGATAGGAAGTGTCTGAAGTCATACAATGACCAGCCACACATCTGTCTCCACTTACTTGACATGTGTATGTCATCAGCACAACACACATGGCTCATTGTCACACTCCTTGACTGTCAAACACAAGTAGGACCTTCACACATACCCCTCCTCTACCCACCTCACACCTGCAGCCCACAACACCTGTGAGAAACACACAGAATGGTCCAAATTATGTCCTGTGAGTTCAATGACAACCAATCACACTCCCTGTGGTGCATCCACAAATGTCACACCCGCACTCAGGGATGCCTGAACCAATGCTGACACAAAAACAATAGCCAAACACAAAGCACACAAACAACATCCACAGAAGTCCAACAAGCCCAGACATGTGGAGCTAAATAGTGGAAAGGCAATGTGACCACAGACAGAACAGTACACAACATTGTCACTCAGGGCCAATGCCCTACACCATACCCCAACACAAACAAGAATCGCATCATCCAAAAACAAACATGAACAATAACTGGGATCAATGGGACAATCAGCTGACACAGACTGAGACACCACACCACTCATCCAGTGAACATGGCGTCACAGTGTACCACAAGCATGCACATGCACAATCCTGACAAGTGACAGGTCAAAAATAGGAGGAGAAACCACCAATGTGCACCCAAAAGAAGCTCAGGAACAAGAATCCACCTGTCTGCATGTGCCAGACACAGAAGTAATGCACACTACACTTGCAACACACATCTGCATGTATCACACAGCACCAACTACTCACACACAATCCCATGCAAATAGAACATCACACACACATAGCATCTGTCAGTAGAAAGAGCCAACACAGGCCAAACACTGCATACATCCACAACAAAAACACAACAGATGCACATACCAATCCATCACATAGCAAACTCAGCTGGACATTAGGGGGATGCACACCAGGCAAGTACAAGGCAACACACACTGACAGCACTGCAAGCACACCAAGCATTGTGTGCACACCAACCAAACCAGTAGCACATATATCTGAGTGCCACACCATGAACTCCCACAACACAAATCATCACAGCACACAGAGAACATCACACTCAGGAAGGGTAGCAGTACCTCAGCAAACACACATACAGCTCAACCATCACCCACAGATGCACAACTAAGGGAAACCCAGGGGCAAACAACATGGCTAGAGGACTGTGCTGCTCAAACATATGCACTGCACATGAGCAACAATGACTGCAAAACAGTCAAAGAAAACAACACATAACTAATTTGGGCAACTTTCCTGAGTGGCACATTGGTCCTGTACACATTTCAGCCCTACACAGCATAGTGTCACACTTTGAAGTGGTGGGGAGGCTCACACACTGGCAAGCCATGGGGTGGAAGACATGAGATTGAAGTTGTGTGTACGTCAGTAGTGGACAGGTGAGGAGTGAACAGTACACAAACACATAGAGGAGTCACTCACAATGTGTAGGCATCAGAAGCACGTATAGGGAATGGCATGACTCCACATACCACATACCATACTGGAGCCAAAAATGGGTCAAGTGACAGCAATGCATGAGAAAACTCACAAATAATGTCAGTGTGGCTGAGCAGGTCTGCACAGTGAGCACAAACAGTAACAAGACACATGGGTGATCAACAAAACACAACGCAGACTTGGCAGGCTCACACACTGCATACTCACAACTGGCAGCGACGACAAGTAGGCGTCCCCTAGGAGTGCAAGGACACACCAACACACTGCACAGTGCACAACCTACAACTCCTACATGTGCCCACAATCTGAAGCACATGTCAGACAATTGAAACAAACAGGCACCCATTACCTGGATCATACATGTGTGCAGTTGGCATTGCAGGGGCACACACACATCAACACCATTGACAATGACAGCACATTCACACTGTATGACCACTGAAGTTCACATATTCAAATGTACCCCGTGTGACTAGGAAGACAGGGCTACACAAGATGACCACACATCAACACTGCTGTTCACACATCAAGAAAGATCACACAGATATGATGGACCATGGCCACCCCGCAAGTAATCCTGTGGCTAGAAATCACCTCTGTCGTGGCATTGCATCATAACATGACATGTGTACAATGTAGCAAACCTGACACCTCTGCCAAACTCTGAAAAAGTAAAACAACAAATTGGCAATGTTGAATTTGCATACAGAGCATGTGTCACATGAAACCATACACATACATACAACCTCTCATTTAGCAAGGACACAGACAAAGCAGACAACAGGAGTAACTGTCTTTATTACATATTACTCAGATAGGCACAAAAAGTAGAAAACAGCAAGGCCAGTGGCCAGTCCATAGTTCAAAGTATGTACATGTGTGCATGAGAACCTGCACATGGAATGGGCATCCAAAGTGACTAACAGCAAGGCCAGTGGCCAGTCCATAGTTCAAAGTATTTACATGTGTGCATGAGAACCTGCACAGGGAATGGGCATCCAAAGTGACAAACAGCAAGGCCAGTGGCCAGTCCATCGTTCAAAGTATGTACATGTGTGCATGAGAACCTGCACAGGGAATGGGCATCCAAAGTGACAAACAGCAAGGCCAGTGGCCAGTCCATCATTCAAAGTATGTACATGTGTGCATGAGAACCTGCATATGGAATGGGCATCCAAAGTGACAATCAGCAAGGCCATTGGCCAGTCCATAGTTCCGGTGTGCACATGTGTGCATGAGAAACTGCACAGGGAATGGGCATCCAAAGTGACAAACAGCAAGGCCATTGGCCAGTCCATAGTTCCGGTGTGCACATGTGTGCATGAGAAACTGCACAGGGAATGGGCATCCAAAGTGACCAACGGCAAGGCCATTGGCCAGTCCATAGTTCCGGTGTGCACATGTGTGCATGAGAAACTGCACAGGGAATGGGTAACACCGTACACTGCCATGGGAATCAGCACCGCTCTGGGATACAAATGGGCAGTCCAGGCACCGCAGTGGGAGCGATGGGTTTGGGAGGGGGACTTTGCCTCACACTTGGCTGTCAGTTGAACTAGGAGGTGGCTGATTGTCGGGGCCAGTTGGAGGACTGGACCTGGGAAAGAGAGGACCAGCTGAGGTAGAGGCATCAGTGGCTTTGTGAGCCGGAGGGCTGCCTGGACCGGGTGGCAGTGTGGCACGGGGAGGCGGAGACATGCTGCCGTGAGACACAGTGTGTGAGGGAGAATGTGGAGGGCTGCCTTTCCACTTCTTGGGGATTCGATAGGTAAGAATTGTCTTTGTAGGAGTGGGAAGTGGGGTGGGCACAACAGCCTCACTCACAACCAAAGGTGCATCAGGTGCAGGTGGCTCTCTCTGTGGGGATTTGCTGGATCTGGTGTTACGCTTGGGCTGGCCTTGCCTTTTCCCCTCCAATCCCTGTTGACCAGGTGAACCCTCCACATTGCTCTCCTGTCCCAGCTTCACAGGGGTGTGGGTGGGAGTTGAGGTTGTGGGTGAATCTGCCTTAGAGAGCTGTTTGTGCAGACTCTTTGCAGGCACCAGCTTCACAGCAGGCAGGGCAACTGTTTGTCTGCCTTTGGGGGCAGGTTTGGGTACGGGAGTGTCCATGGATGGGGGTGATATGGATGCATGTGAGCCTGAGGCCTGCTTCTTGGCCTGATGCCCCTGAGTGTCACCAGAAGGGCTTTTCCCTTTGCGCCCCTGGGTGCCTGTTTTTGGTTTGGGGGATGGTGTATGTGCTCTGGGCCGCTTGGAGTGCTGCTGTCGTGTGCTGCGTGTTGAGTACTTGGAGCCTGAGGGCTGTGGTGTGAGGTCACCCTCGTCAGATGTTGCCACTGGCAGGGTGGTTGCCGAAGGCACTGGAGCTGGACTCTGAGCCTGTGACAGCTGAATGGCTGCCGTCATTGTGGAGGACAAAGACTGGACAGTTCTGTGCAGCCCACCCACGTCAGAATGAATGCCCTCCATGAAGGCAACTACCTGTGCCAACTTCCTGTCATGATCCTGGAAGGCATTCAGGAGAGTAGTCTGACCCACACACAGTTGGCGCAAAAGGTCCACCGCCTCAACACTGAGGGCAGCAGGGGAGACAGGGGCAGCGGTGCCTGAGGGGAAGGACACTCTACTCTTCTTACTGCAGCGGGAACAGGCAGCACTAGTGGTAGTAGCCGGGCGGGTGGGCACAGGACGATGTGTGGTGGAAGAAGAGGCAGATTTCCCACTCCCTGTGCCCGCCAACATCGAGGAGTCACCGCTAGAGTCAGATGATGTTGAGGTTGGTGTTTCTGGGCGTGAGTCTTCCAGGACACTCCTGTCCCCCTCCGAGGCGCTGGTCACAATCAGTGTCAGTGAGCTCATGTGTAGCAGTCGTGCCAGATGCCTCACCACTGCTGTCCGTCCCCTGTCCTTCTGTGCCCTCGGTAGATGCTGCAAAAGAAAGAGACGTAGGTTTAGTACAGTGCCCTACTCGCAAACATCATATGCAACCAAAGCAAAAAACTGGAATATGATACCCCCATGTAGCACACCACCCTGTGCAGTCTGCATGTGCAAGCTTTATGCAAAAGTCATAAGATGCATGGAAGCATGCCTGGTTGGCAATAATGACCCATGTGACGTTCACACTGCCAAATAGCTGGCCCATGCCTCCTAGTTACCTGACATACTGATTCCTGTCAGCATACCTACGTGCCTGTAGGTGAGATAGATGTACATCTCAACATGTTGTCACAGTCACATACGGAGTCACTTTAAGGGGACAACACAGATACTGGCTCCAGAATGTCCTTATACCATGGCCATGAGCTACTGATGTCCACCATGTTCTGCTTTGAAGCGTAACGACCCTTGCACATTGTTGGCAGATGTGTAGTTCTCACAATTTCAAAGTCTGGCACTGCACACATCGACGTAAGCACACTAAGATGAGGAACACAGCTGTTCTCTCCCCGGTGATGTCTATGACACCCATAATGCAGCAGATGGCATGAGGCCACATCTTATCTTGCAATGTCAAGGGCCATTATTTTAAACACATGAGAAAGTACATGTAGCAAAAACGCATGTCAGCTGCACTCAACACAGAGGCCACTTACAAGCCATTGCATCACACTGGAAACATCACAGAGCTCAACACTGGCACAGGGTTGGGATACATGCAGTCACTCACGCCCAAAGTCACCCTTCGCAGAATACTCACCCCCAACTTGCTGCTGATGGGCCCTGAAACGTCCATCCAGCTCTGGCTGTGTTACAGCCAAGATGCGGGCCATTAGTGGTGTCATGCTGCTGCACGACAACCTTCCAGTCCGAGGGAGCAGCCCCAGCGTCATCTCTGCCACGTTTTTGCTCAGCCGGCAGATGTCATCCCCACCTCTTGTGACAGTGTGTGTGCCGTAGGTTGCAGACACCCAGAGCCTGCACCTTGCGTGCAATGGCCCTCCATAAGGCCTTACGCTGGCGGACTTTAAGCTGCAGGCATGGGAGACAAGAAGAGGCAGTTTCAGGGACAATGTGCCATGTTCCACTGTGTCTCAGGATAGGAGCATGCAAACACTTAGCACAGCTGTACAGAAACCTTGAGCAGAGGCCATACAACATGACACGTAGTACATTTGCATCAGATAATCGGATTGAAATGCCTTTAGATATGAGGGTGGGCACAGGACCTGGCCATCTCACACACATGCAGAATGGCAGCACACAAAGCAATGTGAAGAAGGCCCTCATCTGTGATGCAGTATGTGAGGGAGCAAGATATACATCATGTTGGGGAAGACTCACTGTCTCCAACACTACACACCCCTCAATGTCCTTGGCCTGTGAGTGGCTCACTGTGTCGTGGATGTCACATCTAGGGACATGATCTTACATTCTCACACCCTTCTCACAAGGTCTGTCTTGTGCAATCATCAGGCCTAAGATAGCTCATTGAGTGACAGGGCGGCAGAAAACACATATGTTGAACTCTGTCCATTTACTGATGGGTCCCTGTCAAATTGGACAGTATCTGTGCAGGCCAGGGGGACTCACACTGAGGTCAAACCTGGCCCATCGGAACAATCACATGCATGTACAAGATGAGAGGTCAAACAGTGCCTACACATGCGAGTCAGTACACATCATGTAATCAATGGAAGGAGGATGTTTCAGAAGTACATGACTCTGATGTGTCATAGGCGATTTCCCACCAAGAGTATCACCCTCAGGCATTTTGATCTTGTGCATAATGCTCACATATCCATGGTGACAATATGAAAAGTGTACACACATCCTTCAGTACCCTCTGGACGATACACATTTGAAATGTCCCAAATGAGCATGTGAAATGAATGGACTCTGACATCCATTAGCACAGACAATGTTTGTTCTGACTTCCACTCTCCAAACCAGCAGTGTTACTGTATGTCTGCAAAGACACTGCATGTCCCTCCCATCCTTCACTGCAGCCATGGATCTGTGGTAATAAGGCTACACACCCCATTGACATGAAGTCAACATGCTAGGCAGTGTATCACACAAACTTGCACTCACAGGCACATACTACAGCAGAGCAACATCATGTGAGCACTCTTTGCACTCCCCAAATTTCACTCTCAAACACTCACCATTACATCAGGAGCACCATATAGCCTCCCGTAGTGTGTAAGCACCTCGTCCACCAGGACCTCCAGCTCCTCTGTGGTGAAGGGACGGGCCCTGATGTGCTCAGTTCTTGCCATCACTGGGTCCAGGAGACAGGAACAGCAGCAGTTGGGGATGAAGAATGGCAGGCAGCAGTGTCTGGATGCAGTGGAAATGTGTGGCTCTCTCACAGACATATATAGCCCCCTGCGGTTGTTTCAGTGGTACTCAGCTGCTGCAATTGGTGTTCCAGATCAGCTTTGTTCAAATGTAACCAATGACCGGCCCCGTGGTAGCGGAGGACGCCTACCGCGATTTTCAAAAGTGTATTCCACTAGCGCGATTGCGGTTCCCATTGGCTGGATGGGCATGGGCATTGGCGGTGCCACACCGCGGGGCCCAGGCGGTCGCTTCCGCAATCGTGCATCTTTCAATTGTATCCAATGACCGGCCCCATGGTAGCGGAGCACGCCTACCGCGTTTTTCAAAAGTGTATTCTACTAGCGCGATGGCGGTTCCCATTGGCTGAATGGGGATGGGCATTGGCGGTGTCACACAGCGGGGCCCAGGCGGTCGCTACCGCGATTTGGCATCTTACAATTGTATCCAATGACCGGCCCCGCGGTAGCGGAGCACGCCTACCGCGATTTTCAAAAGTGTTTTCCACTAGCGCGATGGCGGTTCACATTGGCTGAATGGGCATGGGCATTGGCGGTGTCACACCGCCGGGCCCAGGCGGTCGCTACCGCGATTTGGCATCTTACAATTGTATCCAATGACCGGCCCCGCCGTAGCGGAGCACGCCTACCGCGATTTTCAAAAGTGTTTTCCACTAGGGCAATGGCGCTTCCCATTGGCTGAATGGGCATGGGCATTGGCGGTGTCACACCGCGGGGCCCAGGCGGTCGCTTCCGCGATTTGGCATCTTTACATTGGTGCCAATGACCGTGATTGCGGTGGCGGTGCACGCTTAGGGCACCTATGGACACATCATGCTGTAGCAATGGCCAGTTCTCATCATTGTACACTCCACACTTACAATGTATCATGCCACCAGATAGTTAAATTGAATGCTGGTGTGACATTCAACTAACTGATGTCTACACATGCCATGTCAGTGCACTGGAGTACATGCATTGGCATGTAGTCCCTCACCTGTCACTGATGATGTTGTTGTGCATGTACACAGATCTGTTGTGTGATGGACTCTCAAATATGGAAACACGTCAATGTGTGAGATGGCTAAGCAACACACAGTAATGATGGACTGACTACTTAATGTGCCTACCTCACTGTGTAGTTTGCTGTACTCATGTTGATACCTGATCTTAATGCACACACTGTGCTCATTGTGTCGTTAATGTGTCCCCCCTCCGACTCACGCAAGAAGGTGTGGCAGGTACAGAAGCTACGTAGGAGACACCAGTGTTGCAGTTTCAGACATGCGCTGTGTCAAGTACTCTCAGGGCTGGTCACACAAGATGTCGGAATGTCCCATTTCACATTCACATAGTCTGAATCTGTCATGGGTGTACTCAGTTTGTACATACTGATCACGTGTACAACTACTTGGAGTCAAGTTGTCTCTGCATGTGACTTGTGCTGTGAGCTGTTGCTTCAGGCCAGTCATTGTTGGCGCTGTGTCAGTCAAGACGTTAGATGTTGGACACATCTCATAGGTGAATTGTATTGACAAGTGTCCCCTTTTATCTTATGTAGGAGGCGACCAAATGTGCATCGGCCATTCACCTTGCTGGCGGACATGGAGGATGTGGACATCATCCGTAAGTTCCGTTTGGATCGGCAAACCCTCCAAGACCTATGTGCTCAGTTGGAGCACCATCTGAGGCCTCGCAGGACATATCCAACTGCTGTGTCACCAACATGTAAGGTGATGGCTGTTAGACCTGGCATATCTTGGCGTGATTACCCCTGACCTTTTGCCTCTACCTCCTTTGCTTTTAGATGCTTTGGGCACTTTGCCACTGCTGATCAGTGTCAAAGTACAAGTGTTCCCTATGTAAAGTGTAATGGTAATTGGTTGGCCATGATTGGTATGTTGCCTTACTAGTAAAGCCCCTAGTGATGTGCACTGTGTGTGCCAGGGCTAGTAATGCAAAGGTGCGCGGAGAAGGGAACTCAGGCCTGCAGTGTAGGGCCTGCACGCAGTTTGCTAAGTTAGCATGTTGTCCTGACAAGTGCAACCACTTGTCAGGCCTTACTTTCCCTTTTGCGTACACCGTGGGCACCCCTGTGGTAGGTCCTGGGTAACCTCAGGGCAGGGTGCAGTGTAAGTAAAAGGCAGGACATATACTGAGGTGTGTGTTATGTCCTGACAGTGAAAAACACTCCATTTCGTTTTTCACTGGTGAAAGGCAATCCTGCCCATTGGACAGAATGGGGGAGGCTGGGTATTGTGTTTGTTAGCCTAGTTTCCCATAAGTTTAAAATGGAGAGGTGAAGTTTAGTATGTATGAACTCACAGCGTCATAACACATCTTTCTATGAAAGTGGTTTTGTCACTATGTGTTCAGAAGCCACTCTTTTAGAAAGTGGCTGAGTTTTGTGCTCTAAGCATTTCTGTGTGTCTCTGCTGAATGTGGATTGACTGTCTGGATCTGAGAGGGAAGAGGAGCTGGGGGAGGTCTTGACCCAGGGAGGGGTTGAGATGGCACCAGGCTGACCTGCATCTGGAGAGTAGGCGAGGAAAAGCACCGGGAGGTGAAGAGGCCTGGGTTGCGGCTATAAAACAATTGACCCATCTCCTGCTGAGTGATTAAGGATCCAGACCCCCAGTATCAAAGGAAGAAAGATGACACTGGGAGGGAGACACCCAGAACTGATTTAGGCAGGGGTCAGGGACCCCTGAGCACAACGAACTTCAAAGACATTTAGGGGTATAACTATGAGAGCTGAGACCCCTGAACGTTGGAATAGAAATGGATTGAGACTGAAAAGGCTTGGACCCATTTCGTGGTCAAGAGGAACCTCTGCTAAGGAAGGAACAACTGAAGAGACTGCTGGGAAGGACCGACCCTTGCTTCGTGATCTGGGGCTGGTCTGCAGTTTGCTGTTTTAACCAAGGAAGAGGCTGTTGGGACTGTGCTTTGTGCTCTGGGTCCCCCTGCTTGAAGAAGACTGTGCTTTGTGCTGTGTCTTGTTACCCCAAGGGCCCGAGGTGAGCTGGCTCCCTGTTTGGAAACACAGGAACATAAAAGTTTCCGGAGAAGTTTCAAGCGACGCGGTGGGCGCGTGTTGTGGCAGCTTGAGACCCTCGGAAGGTGTGCCCTGTGATCTTGGACACACGGAGGAGAAGTGAGACTCGGACGCGCTGGGTGCGTGTCGTGGTGCACAGGAGGTGTTGGTGAAGAGCGCTTGGTCAACGTGTGCATCGAAGGTGAAGTGAGTCTCAGACGCGCTGGGTGCGTGTCGTGGTGCACAGCAGGCGTTGGTGAAGAGCGCCTGGTCAGCGTGTGCATCGGAGGTGACGTGAGACTCGGACGGGCAGGGTGCGTGTCGTGGTGCACCGCAGGCACTGGTGAAGAGCGCCTGGTCAGCGGGTGCATCGGAGGTGAAGGGAGTCTCGGACGCGCAGGGTGCGTGTCGTGGTGCACAGGAGGCGTTGGTGAGGAGCGCCTGGTCAACGTGGGCATCAGAAGTGGAGTGAGTCTCGGACACACAGGGTGCGTGTCGGGGTGCACCGGAGGTGCTGGTGAAGAGCGCCTGGTCATCGAGTGCACCGGAGGAGAAGTGAGGCTCGGACACGGTGAGCGTGTCGGGGTGGGGCCGAAGGCGTTGGTGAAGAGCGCCTGGATATCGGGGCACCGGAGTTGGAGTAAGTCTCAGTGAGGCAGTGTGCGTGCTTTGGTGCAACCTGGGACTGTGGAGGTGATCGGCTGATCATCGTGTGCGCCGGAAGAAAGTGAGTCTCTGCAGCGCGGTGTGCGTGTCTTGGTGCCAACTGAGAGTGCAGGAAGGAGTGCCTGGTGAGTGTGCACTCGGAGTCGACGTGAAGTCCCATCAGCGTTGTGTGTGTGGCTTCGTGCCAGAGGCGACCCGGAGGGTGCTGTGGTGAACGTGCACCTGGAGTAACGTAATCTCAGGGGCATGGGGTACGTGTGCCCTGCGGCTGCCTGAGACCTTCCTAACAGTTGCGGCCCGGACCGGCAGCTCCGGAGGAGCTGAGCTGCCAGGCCGAGCCGCTGAGGCCCATTGAGAAAGTTCTACACGGAAGGCCCAGTTCACTGAAGGAGGAGAGGAGAGTGGGGTCCCACCCCCAGGTAACGTGGATCACTGCCTGGGCGGGGCGCGGGCTCGGAGGGACACTCTCTCGGCCTCTCAGTCCTTCTGGCGACGTGAACTTTTGCTTCGGCTCAGATTGGGGCCCGTATTGCGTTCAGGAGTGGCAGTACTGGGGCCAGAGTGAGAAGCTGTACTTTATGTCATCGTTGATACATGTGTGGGGCAACTGTTATCGAAGAGGCTGACTGTCATAATACACATTGCCAATATTGCTGCTAACGAACTGCCGCACTGTCTTATAATGCCTGACATTATTTCTGCATAACGAAGTACACGATTGTAGCGCTACGCATGGCATTATTTCTCCATTGCAAAGTACAGGATTGTAGCGGCCCGCATTGCATTATTTCTTTATTGCAAAGTACATGATTGTAGCTACGCATTGCATTATTTCTTCATTGCAAAGTACATGATTGTAGCGGTGCGCATTGCATTATTTCTTCATTGCAAAGTACGCGATTTAGGTGTGACGCATTGCATTATTCCTTCATTGCTCAGTACATGATTGTAGCGGTACACATTGCATTATTTCTCCCATTTCAAGGTACCGGGCTGTATCGTTACGCATTGTATTATTTCTCCTTTGCCCAGCACAGCATTGTATTGTTACGCAGTGCACTATTGTTTGTCCATTGCAACGTGTGTGATTCTAGCATTGCGACAAGCATAGCATCTTGAAAGCGGTGGTTGGGATGTGAACCTACCAGCCATCCGGAACGAATATTACCCTTTATTACATGTTGGCTTATGTATCGTGTGGTCTGATCGTATATCTTTTTACATAAAGTTTATACTTGTTTTATCAAACTCGTGTGGAGTCCATTTGTGGTGTCACCAGTGGGTTGTTGTGAGTGTGGTTGCACATACTGTATACTCGTGCCTTGGAGATAGGCCTGGCTGCTCGTGCCAAGCTACTAAGGGGGTGAGCAGGGCTATCTCAAACGGTGTCCTTACTTGGCCTAACGTTGAGTGAGGAGTCCCAGGTCTCGCATTTGGTGACAGTGGTGCGGGACGGGGACTCCGGCTTCCAACATTTGGCAGCAGAGTTGTGGGATACGATCCTAACGTAATTGAAACGCGAGTGTGCAAAACCACTCACAGTAATTGGTGTACATCATAAATTGATCGCAGACCACAACGCAACAACATATTGTTTTGAATTGTTGGTTCTATTGTTGAGTAACCTTAAACCCCACATCATGTCTCAGGAGGGGAGCCAGATAGCCAGTGAGGCTGCGGCTGCAGAATTAGAGTTTAACATTGAGGCATTGTTTACCTACAAGGTTGATCAGTTGAGGAAATTCTGCAGAGCTTTGGGATGTCCCATGAAGGGTAGCGCCAAGAAGGAGGAGCTGCAAGTGGCCTTGAGGGCCTGGTGGGAAGCCAAAGAGGCTCAGGAGGCGGGTGATGTTGAGGTGGATGAGAATGACCCAGGGAATGGATTTCCACAGGATTTGCCAGTGGAGGGACCAGCCGCAGGGGCTGGTAGTAGCCATTCAGGGAGGAGTTTTTCACCAGAGGAGTTGGAGGAAAACCAAAGGGTTTTGGAGGTGGAGGTGTTAAAACTTAAAACTCAAGCAGAGGAAAGCAGGAACGCTCTTGCGTTGGAAGAGAAACGGATTCTCTTCGCTCATGAGTTAAGCATGAGGGAACTGGACATTAAGGGTAGACAAGCCGAGCCCAGTTCGAATGGTGGCAGCGCACCACCAGTGCCAGTAGGAAAGGTGTACATTCCCAAGGATTTAGTGCGAGATTACCAGAGGGGTGATGACATTTATGCGTGATTCACAGCATATGAGATCGCACTAAGGATGCATGAGGTGCCTGAAAAGCACTGGGGGGCGGGCCTATGGAAACACTTTGAGGCTTCGGGGAAGCACGTTCTATCACCTTTAGAGAGGGCGGGAACCCTGACCTATGCCAACATGAGGGAGGCTTTATGCCTCCGGTATGGGCTCACTCCTGAACAATACCGGCAGAAGTTCAGGACCTCCAAGAAACTAGAATCCCGTACTTGGGTAGAATGTGTGAATGAGTACACACGGGCACTGGATGGTTGGATGCTGGGCAGCAAGGTCAATTATTTTAAGGGCTTATGCAATTTAATCAGTTGGGAGCACTTGAGTAGTCTGTGTGTTCCAGAGCTGTGCCAGCATCTATTGGATAGTAAGCTGACTGATCCCAGTAAGCTTGCTGAGGAGGCGGACCGCTGGACTAGTACCCGGGTCCACAAAGGGATTGGGAGTACCACTGCCAAGAGTATGCAGGGTCCCCTGCCGAAGGTGGGGGAGGACAAGGGTAACCACAAGAAGTCCTCTAAAGGGCTTCAAGGTAGTTCCCCCAAGAAAGGGTCCCAGTCCCCCAAGGCCAAGAGGGCCTGGGCCTTCAAGGGCAAGAAGGAGCCCCGGGGTCCTCCTACGTGTTACTTCTGTAAAGAAGTGGGTCATATTTCCCTAAATGCCCCAAAAAGTAATCTGCACCCACTGGTGCTCCAACACCTGGTTTAGTGAGTGTAGCGTTGGGGGAGGAATTGAGTCCTTGGAATGGGGAGGAGCAAGCAGTTATGACCCTGGTCTCCTTTGGAGATCGAGAGATGGTCCAGGAAATCCCTCTGCCTGAGAACACAAAAAGTACAGGCAGTGGGTGACCATCAATGGACGGAGGGTGGAGGCTCTGAGAGACACCGGAGCCAGTTTGACATCTGTCAGGTGTCAGTGGGTGTCTGAAGAGCAAGTAATTCCCGATGTGCTTCACCCTGTAATGTCAGCAGACAATTCAGTGCACCTCTGCAAGGTGGCGCTGGTTCCCATTGAATGGGGAGGGGTCTCAGGTTCCTTGAAGGTTGTTGTAAGTCCGTCCATGCCTGTAGACTGTCTGCTAGGGAATGACCTGGAGAGTTCCCCCTGGAAGGAGGTGGAGCGCCAGGCGCATTTGGAGATGTTGGGTCTACCTGAGCGGGCGTGTGTGACCACTCGGTCTATGGTAGCCAGTAAAGGTATTCAAGAGAACCTGGGGCCTGAAACAGTGGCCCAGGTGCCTGCCAGGAAGAGAAGAGGCAGGGGGCTCGGGACACCAGCCCCCATAGTTCCCATGGTCCAGGAGGAGGTACCCTTTGAGGGGGATGCCCTGGAGCCTATGGGGGAACAAGTGGCTGAACTGGGGGACCTACCTGGGCTGACCGAATGGCAGCAGGAAGGGGGGCCCTCCAGGGAGGAATTCTGTGAGGAACAGAAGAAGTGCCCTTCTCTTGTAGGTTTGCGGCAGCAGGCAGCAAACCAGGCACCAGGTGATCGGTCGGGATCACACTTGATTTACGGGGAGAACGATCTCCTGTATAGTGAGCCAAAGGTGGCTGAGCCTGGGTCAGCCCAGGCGCTGGTGGTACCCTAGCGCTTCAGAGCCTTCCTATTGGGGTTGGCTCATGATGTACCTTTGGCGGGACATTTGGGGCAGGACAAGACCTTTGAGTGGCTTGTCACCCACTTCTACTGGCCCCAGATGCGCAAGCGTTCTGATACTCATTGCAGGACCTGTCAGACTTGTCAGGCGAGTGGTAAGAGTGGAAGGAAGCGAAAGGCTCCCCTCCAACCTTTCCCTGTAGTCAGCACACCCCTTGAGAGGGTGGGCATTGACATTGTGGGACCTCTGGATCCCAAGACGGCCATGGGCAACAGGTTCATCCTGGTCTTGGTGGACCATGCCACCCGGTACCCGGAAGCTATCCCTCGCTGGACGGTGACAGCCCCGTGGTGGGCCGTGCACTGATGGGGATTTTCTCCCGTGTGGGGTTCCCCAGAGAGGTGGTGTCCGACAGGGGTACTAATTTCATATCGAGGTATATGAAATCTCTGTGGGAGGAGTGCGGTGTAACTTATAAGTTCACCACACCTTACCACCCCCAGGGTAATGGTCTGGTTGAGAGGTTTAACCAGACCTTGAAGGGCATGATTATGGGTCTGGAGGAACCCCTGAGGCGTAAGTGGGATGTCCTCTTGCCATGCCTGCTGTTTGCATATAGGGAGGTGCCACAGAAGTCATTGGGGTTCAGTCCCTTTGAGCTCCTGTATGGGCACCCGGTCAGAGGACCCTTGAGTTTGGTGAAGGAGGGCTGGGAGAAGGCTCCTAGTAAACCCCCCCAGGATGTATACAGCTACATGCTGGCCTTCAGGAACCAAACTAGGCATTTCAGGCAGCTCGCTCAGGCGACCCTGGAAATCAGCCAGGAGGATATGAAACGGTGGTACGACCAGAATACCACTCTGGTCGAGTTTCAACCTGGGCAGAAAGTGTGGGTGATGGCGCCAGTGGAGCCTTGTGCACTCCAGGACATGTGGACTGGGCCTTATGAGGTGGTGGAGCGCAGGAGCGAAGTTACCTACCTGGTGGACTTACGGTCTCCTAGGAATCCTTTGAGGGTTCTCCATGTGAACCGCCTCAAACCACACTTTGAGAGGTCTGAGGTGACCATGCTCTTGGCTACAGATGACGGGGCGGAAGAGGAGAGTGAACCTCTTACTGACCTCCTGTCAGCCAAGGAGAGGTCAGCATTCTCAACGCCAGAGGGGCACTACCAGTTCAGGGTTATGCCCTTTGGGTTGAAGAACGCCCCTGCCACCTTCCAGAGACTGGTTAACCAGGTGCTGAGTGGGCTGGAGGATTTCAGCGCCACTTATCTGGACGACATTGCAGTGTTCAGCTCCGGTTGAGAGGAACATTTGCAACACTTCTGTGAAGTATTGAAGGCCTTGCAGAGGGCGGGCCTAACTATCAAGGCAAGTAAGTGCCAGATAGGGCAAGGTTCCGTGGTGTACTTGGGACACCTGGTGGGGAGCGGCCAGGTGGCGCCCCTACAGGCAAAGATTGATACCATCCTGGCTTGGGAACCCCCCAAGACCCAGACAGGAGTGAGGGCCTTTCTAGGACTCACTGGGTATTACAGACGGTTCGTGAAGGGGTATGGCACCCTCGTTGCCCCCTTGACAGAACTGACGTCCAAGAAACAGCCCAAGAAGGTGGTCAGGACTGATGCCTGCCAGACCGCCTTTGATGCCCTGAAAACTGCCATGTGCACTGCACCCGTGTTACGGGCACCAGATTTCTCCAGAGAGTTTATAGTACAGACAGACACTTCAGAGCATGGGGTGGGAGCAGTACTCTCACAATTGAACAACGAGGGCTTGGACCAACCCGTAGCTTTCATTAGCAGAAGGCTACTTCCTAGGGAACAGAGGTGGAGTGCAATTGAAAGGGAGGCTTTTGCTGTGGTCTGGGCACTGAAGAAGCTGAGGCCCTACTTGTTTGGGACCCACTTCTTGGTTCAGACCGACCACCGGCCCCTCAGATGGTTGATGCAGATGAGGGGTGAGAACCCAAAGCTGTTGAGGTGGTCCATGTCCCTACAGGGGATGGACTTCACAGTGGAACACCGCCCGGGAACAGAACACGCCAATGCTGAGGGTCTGTCCAGATTTTTCTGCCTTAGTGATGAGAACTCCCATGGGGGTGGGTAGTTACCCCCACTTTTCGGCTGGAGGGGACGCGTGTTAGACCTGGCATATCTTGGCGTGATTACCCCTGACTTTTTGCCTCTACCTCCTTTACTTTTAGATGCTTTGGGCACTTTGCCACTGCTGATCAGTGTTAAAGTACAAGTGTTCCCTGTGTAAAGTGTAATGGTAATTTGTTGGCCATGATTGGTATGCTGCCTTCCTAGTAAAGTCCCTAGTGATGTGCACTGTGTGTGCCAGGGCTAGTAATGCAAAGGTGCGCGGAGAAGGGAACTCAGGCCTGCAGTGTAGGGCCTGCGCGCAGTTAGCTAAGTTAGCATGTTGTCCTGACAAGTGCAACCACTTGTCAGGCCTTACTTTCCCTTTTGCGTACACCTTGGGCACCCCTGTGGTAGGTCCCGGGTAACCCTTGGGAAGGGTGCAGTGAAAGTAAAAGGCAGGACATATACTGAGGTGTGTGTTATGTCCTGACAGTGAAAAACACTATGGGGCAGATTTACTTGCCCCTTGCGTGACTTTTGCGCTGCAGTTGCGTCACTTTTTTGATGCAACAGCGGCGCAAACAATGCAGCCTATTTACAACGTGACGCATCTAGGGAGATGCGTCACGTTGTAAAGCCCTGCGTCACATTATACCTGCGTCACGTATAATGTATGCAGGGTGGGCGTTCCCACGCAGGAAGGCCCCGTAAAAGTGACGCAGTGAAATCTACAAGTTTTCACTGTGCCACTTTTAGGACGCCACTGCGTCAAAACCTTACGCCTGCTTGAAGCAGGCGTAAGTAGTGACGCAGTGTAGTGGGAATAGGCCTCAACATGCATTGCTGGAGTTGCGTCGTGCTTGCGACACAACTCCAGCAATGCGTGACTTTTCCGCCAACAGATGCGTCAGAATTTCTGATGCATCTGTCAATCCTTGCGCCATAGTGCGCCGTATTGTAAATACGGCGCATCTATGGTGGTGCAAGGGTTACTAAGGGTGGCGCAGGGAAAGTGACGCATCTGTACAGATGCGTCACTTTCTTGTAAATCTGCCCCTCCATTTCGTTTTTCACTGGTGAAAAGCCATCCTGCCCTTAGGACAGAATGGGGGAGGCTGGGTATTGTGTTTGTTAGCCTATTTTACCATAAGTTTAAAATGGAGAGGTGAAGTTTAGTATGTATGAACTCACAGCGTCATAACACATCTTTCTATGAAAGTGGTTTTGTCACTGTGTGTTCAGAAGCCACTCTTTTAGAAAGTGGCTGAGTTTTGTGCTTTAAGCATTTCTGTGTGTCTCTGCTGAATGTGGATTGACTATCTGGATCTGAGAGGGAAGAGGAGCTGGGGGAGGTCTTGACCCAGGGAGGGGTTGAGAAGGCACCAGGCTGACCTGCATCTGGAGAGTAGGCGAGGAAAAGCACCGGGAGGTGAAGAGGCCTGGGTTGCGGCTATAAAACAATTGACCCATCTCCTGCTGAGTGATTAAGGATCCAGACCCCCAGTATCAAAGGAAGAAAGATGACACTGGGAGGGAGACACCCAGAACTGATTTAGGCAGGGGTCAGGGACCCCTGAGCACAACGAACTTCAAAGACATTTAGGGGTATAACTATGAGAGCTGAGACCCCTGAACGTTGGAATAGAAATGGATTGAGACTGAAAAGGCTTGGACCCATTTCGTGGTCAAGAGGAACCTCTGCTAAGGAAGGAACAACTGAAGAGACTGCTGGGAAGGACCGACCCTTGCTTCGTGATCTGGGGCTGGTCTGCAGTTTGCTGTTTTAACCAAGGAAGAGGCTGTTGGGACTGTGCTTTGTGCTCTGGGTCCCCCTGCTTGAAGAAGACTGTGCTTTGTGCTGTGTCTTGTTACCCCAAGGGCCCGAGGTGAGCTGGCTCCCTGTTTGGAAACACAGGAACATAAAAGTTTCCGGAGAAGTTTCAAGCGACGCGGTGGGCGCGTGTTGTGGCAGCTTGAGACCCTCGGAAGGTGTGCCCTGTAATCTTGGACACACGGAGGAGAAGTGAGACTCGGACGCGCTGGGTGCGTGTCGTGGTGCACAGGAGGTGTTGGTGAAGAGCGCTTGGTCAACGTGTGCATCGAAGGTGAAGTGAGTCTCAGACGCGCTGGGTGCATGTCGTGGTGCACAGCAGGCGTTGGTGAAGAGCGCCTGGTCAGCGTGTGCATTGGAGGTGACGTGAGACTCGGACGCGCAGGGTGCGTGTCGTGGTGCACCGCAGGCACTGGTGAAGAGCGCCTGGTCAGCGGGTGCATCGGAGGTGAAGGGAGTCTCGGACGCGCAGGGTGCGTGTCGTGGTGCACAGGAGGCGTTGGTGAGGAGCGCCTGGTCAACGTGGGCATCAGAAGTGGAGTGAGTCTCGGACACACAGGGTGCGTGTCGGGGTGCACCGGAGGTGCTGGTGAAGAGCGCCTGGTCATCGAGTGCACCGGAGGAGAAGTGAGGCTCGGACACGGTGAGCGTGTCGGGGTGGGGCCGAAGGCGTTGGTGAAGAGCGCCTGGATATCGGGGCACCGGAGTTGGAGTAAGTCTCAGTGAGGCAGTGTGCGTGCTTTGGTGCAATATGGGACTGTGGAGGTGATCGGCTGATCATCGTGTGCGCCGGAAGAAAGTGAGTCTCTGCAGCGCGGTGTGCGTGTCTTGGTGCCAACTGAGAGTGCAGGAAGGAGTGCCTGGTGAGCGTGCACTCGGAGTCGACGTGAAGTCCCATCAGCGTTGTGTGTGTGGCTTCGTGCCAGAGGCGACCCGGAGGGTGCTGTGGTGAACGTGCACCTGGAGTAACGTAATCTCAGGGGCATGGGGTACGTGTGCCCTGTGGCTGCCTGAGACCTTCCTAACAGTTGCGGCCCGGACCGGCAGCTCCGGAGGAGCTGAGCTGCCAGGCCGAGCCGCTGAGGCCCATTGAGAAAGTTCTACACGGAAGGCCCAGTTCACTGAAGGAGGAGAGGAGAGTGGGGTCCCGCCCCCAGGTAACGTGGATCACTGCCTGGGCGGGGCGCGGGCTCGGAGGGACACTCTCTCAGCCTCTCAGTCCTTCTGGCGACGTGAACTTTTGCTTCGGCTCAGATTGGGGCCCGTACTGCGTTCAGGAGTGGCAGTACTGGGGCCAGAGTGAGAAGCTGTACTTTATGTCATCGTTGATACGTGTGTGGGGCAACTGTTATCGAAGAGGCTGACTGTCATAATACACATTGCCAATATTGCTGCTAACGAACTGCCGGACTGTCTTATAACGCCTGACATTATTTCTGCATAACGAAGTACACGATTGTAGCGCTACGCATGGCATTATTTCTCCATTGCAAAGTACAGGATTGTAGCGGCCCGCATTGCATTATTTCTTTATTGCAAAGTACATGATTGTAGCTACGCATTGCATTATTCCTTCATTGCAAAGTACATGATTGTAGCGGTGCGCATTGCATTATTTCTTCATTGCAAAGTACGTGATTTAGGTGTGACGCATTGCATTATTCCTTCATTGCTCAGTACATGATTGTAGCGGTACACATTGCATTATTTCTCCCATTTCAAGGTACCGGGCTGTATCGTTACGCATTGTATTATTTCTCCTTTGCCCAGCACAGGATTGTATTGTTACGCAGCGCACTATTGTTTGTCCATTGCAACGTGTGTGATTCTAGCATTGCGACCAGCATAGCATCTTGAAAGCGGGGGTTGGGATGTGAACCTACCAGCCAGCCGGAACGAATATTACCCTTTATTACATGTTGGCTTATGTATCGTGTGGTCTGATCGTATATCTTTTTACATAAAGTTTATACTTGTTTTATCAAACTCGTGTGGAGTCCATTTGTGGTGTTACCAGTGGGTTGTTGTGAGTGTGGTTGCACATACTGTATACTCGTGCCTTGGAGATAGGCCTGGCTGCTTGTGCCAAGCTACTAAGGGGGTGAGCAGGGCTATCTCAAACGGTGTCCTTACTTGGCCTAACGTTGAGTGAGGAGTCCCAGGTCTCGCATTTGGTGACAGTGGTGCGGGACGGGGACTCCGGCTTCCAACATTTGGCAGCAGAGTTGTGGGATACGATCCTAACGTAATTGAAACGCGAGTGTGCAAAACCACTCACAGTAATTGGTGTACATCATAAATTGATCGCAGACCACAACGCAACAACATATTGTTTTGAATTGTTGGTTCTATTGTTGAGTAACCTTAAACCCCACATCATGTCTCAGGAGGGGAGCCAGATAGCCAGTGAGGCTGCGGCTGCAGAATTAGAGTTTAACATTGAGGCATTGTTTAACTACAAGGTTGATCAGTTGAGGAAATTCTGCAGAGCTTTGGGATGTCCCATGAAGGGTAGCGCCAAGAAGGAGGAGCTGCAAGTGGCCTTGAGGGCCTGGTGGGAAGCCAAAGAGGCTCAGGAGGCGGGTGATGTTGAGGTGGATGAGAATGACCCAGGGAATGGATTTCCACAGGATTTGCCAGTGGAGGGACCAGCCGCAGGGGCTGGTAGTAGCCATTCAGGGAGGAGTTTTTCACCAGAGGAGTTGGAGGAAAACCAAAGGGTTTTGGAGGTGGAGGTGTTAAAACTTAAAACTCAAGCAGAGGAGAGCAGGAACGCTCTTGCGTTGGAAGAGAAACGGATTCTCTTCGCTCATGAGTTAAGCATGAGGGAACTGGACATTAAGGGTAGACAAGCCGAGCCCAGTTCGAATGGTGGCAGCGCACCACCAGTGCCAGTAGGGAAGGTGTACATTCCCAAGGATTTAGTGCGAGATTACCAGAGGGGTGATGACATTTATGCGTGGTTCACAGCATATGAGATCGCACTAAGGATGCATGAGGTGCCTGAAAAGCACTGGGGGGCGGGCCTATGGAAACACTTTGAGGCTTCGGGGAAGGACGTTCTATCACCTTTAGAGAGGGCGGGAACCCTGACCTATGCCAACATGAGGGAGGCTTTATGCCTCCGGTATGGGCTCACTCCTGAACAATACCGGCAGAAGTTCAGGACCTCCAAGAAACTAGAATCCCGTACTTGGGTAGAATGTGTGAATGAGTACACACGGGCACTGGATGGTTGGATGCTGGGCAGCAAGGTCAATTATTTTAAGGGCTTATGCAATTTAATCAGTTGGGAGCACTTGAGTAGTCTGTGTGTTCCAGAGCTGTGCCAGCATCTATTGGATAGTAAGCTGACTGATCCCAGTAAGCTTGCTGAGGAGGCGGACCGCTGGACTAGTACCCGGGTCCACAAAGGGATTGGGAGTACCACTGCCAAGAGTATGCAGGGTCCCCTGCCGAAGGTGGGGGAGGACAAGGGTAACCACAAGAAGTCCTCTAAAGGGCTTCAAGGTAGTTCCCCCAAGAAAGGGTCCCAGTCCCCCAAGGCCAAGAGGGCCTGGGCCTTCAAGGGCAAGAAGGAGCCCCGGGGTCCTCCTACGTGTTACTTCTGTAAAGAAGTGGGTCATATTTCCCCTAAATGCCCCAAAAGTAATCTGCACCCACTGGTGCTCCAACACCTGGTTTAGTGAGTGTAGCGTTGGGGGAGGAATTGAGTCCTTGGAATGGGGAGGAGCAAGCAGTTATGACCCTGGTCTCCTTTGGAGATCGAGAGATGGTCCAGGAAATCCCTCTGCCTGAGAACACAAAAAGTACAGGCAGTGGGTGACCATCAATGGACGGAGGGTGGAGGCTCTGAGAGACACCGGAGCCAGTTTGACATCTGTCAGGTGTCAGTGGGTGTCTGAAGAGCAAGTAATTCCCGATGTGCTTCACCCTGTAATGTCAGCAGACAATTCAGTGCACCTCTGCAAGGTGGCGCTGGTTCCCATTGAATGGGGAGGGGTCTCAGGTTCCTTGAAGGTTGTTGTAAGTCCGTCCATGCCTGTAGACTGTCTGCTAGGGAATGACCTGGAGAGTTCCCCTGGAAGGAGGTGGAGCGCCAGGCGCATTTGGAGATGTTGGGTCTACCTGAGCGGGCGTGTGTGACCACTCGGTCTATGGTAGCCAGTAAAGGTATTCAAGAGAACCTGGGGCCTGAAACAGTGGCCCAGGTGCCTGCCAGGAAGAGAAGAGGCAGGGGGCTCGGGACACCAGCCCCCACAGTTCCCACGGTCCAGGAGGAGGTACCCTTTGAGGGGGATGCCCTGGAGCCTATGGGGGAACAAGTGGCTGAACTGGGGGACCTACCTGGGCTGACCGAATGGCAGCAGGAAGGGGGCCCTCCAGGGAGGAATTCTGTGAGGAACAGAAGAAGTGCCCTTCTCTTGTAGGTTTGCGGCAGCAGGCAGCAAACCAGGCACCAGGTGATCGGTCGGGATCACACTTGATTTACTGGGAGAACGATCTCCTGTATAGTGAGCCAAAGGTGGCTGAGCCTGGGTCAGCCCAGGCGCTGGTGGTACCCTAGCGCTTGAGAGCCTTCCTATTGGGGTTGGCTCATGATGTACCTTTGGCGGGACATTTGGGGCAGGACAAGACCTTTGAGTGGCTTGTCACCCACTTCTACTGGCCCCAGATGCGCAAGCGTTCTGATACTCATTGCAGGACCTGTCAGACTTGTCAGGCGAGTGGTAAGAGTGGAAGGAAGCGAAAGGCTCCCCTCCAACCTTTCCCTGTAGTCAGCACACCCCTTGAGAGGGTGGGCATTGACATTGTGGGGCCTCTGGATCCCAAGACGGCCATGGGCAACAGGTTCACCCTGGTCTTGGTGGACCATGCCACCCGGTACCCGGAAGCTATCCCTCGCTGGATGGTGACAGCCCCGTGGTGGGCCGTGCACTGATGGGGATTTTCTCCCGTGTGGGGTTCCCCAGAGAGGTGGTGTCCGACAGGGGTACTAATTTCATATCGAGGTATATGAAATCTCTGTGGGAGGAGTGCGGTGTAACTTATAAGTTCACCACACCTTACCACCCCCAGGGTAATGGTCTGGTTGAGAGGTTTAACCAGACCTTGAAGGGCATGATTATGGGTCTGGAGGAACCCCTGAGGCGTAAGTGGGATGTCCTCTTGCCATGCCTGCTGTTTGCATATAGGGAGGTGCCACAGAAGTCATTGGGGTTCAGTCCCTTTGAGCTCCTGTATGGGCACCCGGTCAGAGGACCCTTGAGTTTGGTGAAGGAGGGCTGGGAGAAGGCTCCTAGTAAACCCCCCCAGGATGTATACAGCTACATGCTGGCCTTCAGGAACCAAACTAGGCGTTTCAGGCAGCTCGCTCAGGCGACCCTGGAAGTCAGCCAGGAGGATATGAAACGGTGGTACGACCAGAATACCACTCTGGTCAAGTTTCAACCTGGGCAGAAAGTGTGGGTGATGGTGCCAGTGGAGCCTTGTGCACTCCAGGACAAGTGGACTGGGCCTTATGAGGTGGTGGAGCGCAGGAGCGAAGTTACCTACCTGGTGGACTTACGGTCTCCTAGGAATCCTTTGAGGGTTCTCCATGTGAACCGCCTCAAACCACACTTTGAGAGGTCTGAGGTGACCATGCTCTTGGCTACAGATGACGGGGCGGAAGAGGAGAGTGAACCTCTTACTGACCTCCTGTCAGCCAAGGAGAGGTCAGCATTCTCAACGCCAGAGGGGCACTACCAGTTCAGGGTTATGCCCTTTGGGTTGAAGAACGCCCCTGCCACCTTCCAGAGACTGGTTAACCAGGTGCTGAGTGGGCTGGAGGAATTCAGCGCCGCTTACCTGGACGACATTGCAGTGTTCAGCTCCGGTTGAGAGGAACATTTGCAACACCTCTGTGAAGTATTGAAGGCCTTGCAGAGGGCGGGCCTAACTATCAAGGCAAGTAAGTGCCAGATAGGGCAAGGTTCCGTGGTGTACTTGGGACACCTGGTGGGGAGCGGCCAGGTGGCGCCCCTACAGGCAAAGATTGATACCATCCTGGCTTGGGAAACCCCCAAGACCCAGACAGGAGTGAGGGCCTTTCTAGGACTCACTGGGTATTACAGACGGTTCGTGAAGGGGTATGGCACCCTCGTTGCCCTCTTGACAGAACTGACGTCCAAGAAACAGCCCAAGAAGGTGGTCAGGACTGATGCCTGCCAGACCGCCTTTGATGCCCTGAAAACTGCCATGTGCACTGCACCCGTGTTACGGGCACCGGATTTCTCCAGAGAGTTTATAGTACAGACAGACACTTCAGAGCATGGGGTGGGAGCAGTACTCTCACAATTGAACAACGAGGGCTTGGACCAACCCGTAGCTTTCATTAGCAGAAGGCTACTTCCTAGGGAACAGAGGTGGAGTGCAA
The DNA here is from genome assembly GCA_963921515.1 of Calotriton arnoldi. Lineage (NCBI taxonomy): Eukaryota > Metazoa > Chordata > Amphibia > Caudata > Salamandridae > Calotriton > Calotriton arnoldi. The sequence continues at coordinate 1,757,109 of CAWUFW010002922.1, forward strand.
TTGAAAGGAGGCTTTTGCTGTGGTCTGGGCACTGAAGAAGCTGAGGCCCTACTTGTTTGGGACCCACTTCTTGGTTCAGACCGACCACCGGCCCCTCAGATGGTTGATGCAGATGAGGGGTGAGAACCCAAAGCTGTTGAGGTGGTCCATGTCCCTACAGGGGATGGGCTTCACAGTGGAACACCGCCCGGGAACAGAACACGCCAATGCTGAGGGTCTGTCCAGATTTTTCTGCCTTTGTGATGAGAACTCCCATGGCGGTGGGTAGTTCCCCCCACTTTTCGGCTGGAGGGGACGCGTGTTAGACCTGGCATATTTTGGCGTGATTACCCCTGACTTTTTGCCTCTACCTCCTTTGCTTTTAGATGCTTTGGGCACTTTGCCACTGCTGATCAGTGTTAAAGTACAAGTGTTCCCTGTGTAAAGTGTAATGGTAATTTGTTGGCCATGATTGGTATGCTGCCTTCCTAGTAAAGTCCCTAGTGATGTGCACTGTGTGTGCCAGGGCTAGTAATGCAAAGGTGCGCGGACAAGGGAACTCAGGCCTGCAGTGTAGGGCCTGCGCGCAGTTAGCTAAGTTAGCATGTTGTCCTGACAAGTGCAACCACTTGTCAGGCCTTACTTTCCCTTTTGCGTACACCTTGGGCACCCCTGTGGTAGGTCCCGGGTAACCCCTGGGAAGGGTGCAGTGTAAGTAAAAGGCAGGACATATACTGAGGTGTGTGTTATGTCCTGACAGTGAAAAACACTATGGGGCAGATTTACAAGCCCCTTGCGTGACTTTTGCGCTGCAGTTGCGTCACTTTTTTGACGCAACAGCGGCGCAAACAATGCTGCCTATTTACAACGTGACGCATCTAGGGAGATGCGTCACGTTGTAAAGCCCTGCGTCACATTATACCTGCGTCACGTATAATGTATGCAGGGTGGGCGTTCCCACGCAGGAAGGCCCCGTAAAAGTGACGCAGTGAAATCTACAAGATTTCACTGTGCCACTTTTAGGACGCCACTGCATCAAAACCTTACGCCTGCTTGAAGCAGGCGTAAGTAGTGACGCAGTGTAGTGGGAATAGGCCTCAACATGCATTGCTGGAGTTGCGTCGTGCTTGCGACACGACTCCAGCAATGCGTGACTTTTCCGCCAACAGATGCGTCAGAATTTCTGATGCATCTGTCAATCCTTGCGCCATAGTGCGCCGTATTGTAAATACGGCGCATCTATGGTGGTGCAAGGGTTACTAAGGGTGGCGCAGGGAAAGTGACGCATCTGTACAGATGCGTCACTTTCTTGTAAATCTGCCCCTCCATTTCGTTTTTCACTGGTGAAAGGCCATCCTGCCCATAGGACAGAATGGGGGAGGCTGGGTATTGTGTTTGTTAGCCTATTTTACCATAAGTTTAAAATGGAGACGTGAAGTTTAGTATGTATGAACTCACAGCGTCATAACACATCTTTCTATGAAAGTGGTTTTGTCACTGTGTGTTCAGAAGCCACTCTTTTAGAAAGTGGCTGAGTTTTGTGCTTTAAGCATTTCTGTGTGTCTCTGCTGAATGTGGATTGACTGTCTGGATCTGAGAGGGAAGAGGAGCTGGGGGAGGTCTTGACCCAGGGAGGGGTTGAGATGGCACCAGGCTGACCTGCATCTGGAGAGTAGGCGAGGAAAAGCACCGGGAGGTGAAGAGGCCTGGGTTGCGGCTATAAAACAATTGACCCATCTCCTGCTGAGTGATTAAGGATCCAGACCCCCAGTATCAAAGGAAGAAAGATGACACTGGGAGGGAGACACCCAGAACTGATTTAGGCAGGGGTCAGGGACACCTGAGCACAACGAACTTCAAAGACATTTAGGGGTATAACTATGAGAGCTGAGACCCCTGAACGTTGGAATAGAAATGGATTGAGACTGAAAAGGCTTGGACCCATTTCGTGGTCAAGAGGAACCTCTGCTAAGGAAGGAACAACTGAAGAGACTGCTGGGAAGGACCGACCCTTGCTTCGTGATCTGGGGCTGGTCTGCAGTTTGCTGTTTTAACCAAGGAAGAGGCTGTTGGGACTGTGCTTTGTGCTCTGGGTCCCCCTGCTTGAAGAAGACTGTGCTTTGTGCTGTGTCTTGTTACCCCAAGGGCCCGAGGTGAGCTGGCTCCCTGTTTGGAAACACAGGAACATAAAAGTTTCCGGAGAAGTTTCAAGTGATGCGGTGGGTGCGTGTTGTGGCAGCTTGAGACCCTCGGAAGGTGTGCCCTGTGATCTTGGACACACGGAGGAGAAGTGAGACTCGGACGCGCTGGGTGCGTGTCGTGGTGCAAAGGAGGTGTTGGTGAAGAGCGCCTGGTCAACGTGTGCATCGAAGGTGAAGTGAGTCTCAGACGCACTGGGTGCGTGTCGTGGTGCACAGCAGGCGTTGGTGAAGAGCGCCTGGTCAGCGTGTGCATCGGAGGTGACGTGAGACTCGGACGCACAGGGTGCGTGTCGTGGTGCACCGCAGGCACTGGTGAAGAGCATTTCTGTGTGTCTCTGCTGAATGTGGATTGACTGTCTGGATCTGAGAGGGGAGAGGAGCTGGGGGAGGTCTTGACCCAGGGAGGGGTTGAGATGGCACCAGGCTGACCTGCATCTGGAGAGTAGGCGACGAAAAGCACCAGGAAGTGAAGAGGCCTGGGGTGCCGCTATAAAGCAATTGACCCATCTCCTGCTGTGTTAATCAGGATCCAGACCCCCCCAGTATCAAAGGAAAAAAGGTTACACTGGAAGAAAGACACCCAGAACTGATTTAGGCAGGGGTCAGGGACCCCTGAGCACAACAAACTTCAAAGACATTCAGGGGTATAACTATGAGAGCTGAGACCCCTGAACGTTGGAATAGAAATGGATTGAGACTGAAAAGGCTTGGACCCATTTCGTGGTCAAGAGGAACCTCTGCTAAGGAAGGAACAACTGAAGAGACTGCTGGGAAGGACCGACCCTTGCTTCGTGAGGTGTGCCCTGTGATCTTGGACACACGGAGGAGAAGTGAGACTCAGACGAGCTGGGTGCGTGTCGTGGTGCACAGGAGGCGTTGGTGAAGAGCGCCTGGTCAACGTGTGCATCGAAGGTGAAGTGAGTCTCGGACATGCTGGGCGCGTGTCGTGGTGCACAGCAGGCATTGGTGAAGAGCGCCTGGTCAGCGTGTGCATCGGAGGTGACATGAGACTCGGACGCGCAGGGTGCGTGTCGTGGTGCACCACAGGCGCTGGTGAAGAGCGCCTGGTCAGCGGGTGCATCGGAGGTGAAGGGAGTCTCGGACGCGCAGGGTGCGTGTCGTGGTGCACAGGAGGCGTTGGTGAGGAGCGCCTGGCCAACGTGTGCATCAGAAGTGGAGTGAGTCTCGGACGCGCAGGGTGCATGTCGGGGTGCACCGGAGGTGCTGGTGAAGAGCGCCTGGTCATCGAGTGCACCGGAGGAGAAGTGAGGCTCGGACACGGTGAGCGTGTCGGGGTGCGGCCGAAGGCGTTGGTGAAGAGCACCTGGATATCGGGGCACCGGACTTGGAGTAAGTCTCAGTGAAGCAGTGTGCGTGCTTTGGTGCAACCTGGGACTGTGGAGGTGATCGGCTGATCATCGTGTGCACTGGAAGAAAGTGAGTGTCTGCAGCGGTGTGTGCATGTCTTGGTGCCAACTGAGACCGCAGGAAGGAGTGCCTGGTGAGCGTGCACTCGGAGTCGACGTGAAGTCCCATCAGCGTTGTGTGTGTGGCTTCGTGCCAGAGGAGACCCGGAGGGTGCTGTGGTGAACGTGCACCCAGAGTAACGTAATCTCAGGGGCGTGGGGTACGTGTGCCCTGCGGCAGCCTGAGACCTTCCTAACAGTCGCGGCCCGGACCAGAAGCCCCAGAGGAGCTGAGCTGCCAGGCCGAGCCGCTGAGGCCCATTGAGAAAGTTCTACATGGAAAGCCCAGTTCGCTGAAGGAGGAGAGGAGAGTGGGGTCGCGCCCCCAGGTAACGTGGATCACTGCATGGGCGGGGCGCGGGCTCGGAGGGACACTCTCTCGGCCTCTCAGTCCTTCTGGCGACGTGAGCCTTTGCTTCGGCTCAGATTGGGGCCCGTACTGCGTTCAGGAGTGGCAGTACTGGGGCCAGAGTGAGAAGCTGTACTTTATGTCATCGTTGATACGTGTGGGGGGCAACTGTTATCGAAGAGGCTGATTGTCGTAATACACATTGCCAATATTGCTGCTAACGAACTGCCGGACTGTCTTACAACGCCTGACATTATTTCTGCATAACGAAGTACACGATTGTAGCGCTACGCATGGCATTATTTCTCCATTGCAAAGTACAGGATTGTAGCGGCCCGCATTGCATTATTTCTTCATTGCAAAGTACATGATTGTAGCTACGCATTGCATTATTTCTTCATTGCAAAGTACGTGATTGGGGTGGACGCATTGCATTATTCCTTCATTGTGCAGTACATGATTGTAGCGGTACGCATTGCATTATTTCTCCCATTACAAGGTACCAGGGTGTATCGTTACGCATTGTATTATTTCTCCTTTGCCCAGCACAGGATTGTATCATTACGCAGCGCACTATTGTTTGTCCATTGCAACGTGTGTGGTTCTAGCATTGCGACCAGCATAGCATTTTGAAAGAGGTGGTTGGGATTTGAACCTACCAGCCAGCCGGAACGAATATTACCCTTTATTACATGTTGGCTTATGTATCGTGTGGTCTGATCGCATATCTTTTTACATAAAGTTCATACACGTTTCATCAAACTCGTGTGGAGTCCATTTGTGGTGTCACCAGTGGGTTGTTGTGAGTGTGGATGCACATACTGTACACTCGTGCCTTTGAGATAGGCCTTGCTTCTCGTGCCAAGCTACTAAGGGGGTGAGCAGGGCTATCTCAAACGGTGTCCTTACTTGGCCTAACGTTTAGTGAGGAGTCCCGGGTCTCGCATTTGGTGACTGTGGTGCGGGGCGGGAACTCCGGCTTCCAACAATGGCGGTCCTGCATTTCCTTGCAACTGGCTTGTTCCAGTACACATGGTGGCCAGCGCAGGTGGGATGTCGCAGGCAATGTTCAGCATGGTGCTACGGGATGTCCTGTCCGCTATGTTGGTATACAAGGACACCTACATTCATTTTCCACGAAGACAGGAATTGGCAGCTGTGAAGGGTGATTTTTATGCTCTTGCCCACCTCCCTAATGTTGTTGGTACCTTTGACTGCACCCATGTTGGCCTGGTTCCACCACAGGCACGTGAGCACATCTACAGGAATAGGAAGCATACCCATTCCATTAATGTGCAGGTTGTATGCCAAGCAAATATGATCATCTCACATGTCTGCCAGATTCCCTGGCTCAGCCCATGACTCCTACATCCTGCGTAACAGCATCATACCACAGATGATGGCAAATCTGCATCCTGTCCATGCGTGGCTTGTAGGTGAGTTAGCTGAGTCAAGGATTGTGCTGTATGTGTGACATGCTGTCCGCAGCTACAGTCATATTATTAAATTGTTCTGTGTATCTGACACCTAGGTGACTCTGCATATCCCAACCGGCCTTGGTTGCTGAGCCCACTGCGGAATCCCAGGACCCCGGGTGAAGTCAGCTACAATGAGGCCCATGGGAGGACACGTCGTGTGGTGGAGCGCACTTTTGGGCTTCTGAAGTCTCGGTTTCGGTGCCTGGACAGGACCGGAGGTGCACTGATGCACTCTCCCAAAAAGGTGTGCCAGATAATTGTTGCATGCTGCATGCTCCACAACCTGGCCTTGCGCAAGGAGATCCCCCTGCTCCTGGATGATGATGTGCCGCAGATGCCCCCCCTGCAAGTCCACACATGTCCAGTGATGAGGATAGTGGAGAGGAGGAAGGTGTCGACCTGCGCCAACAGATCATCAACCACTACTTCCCTTGAGTGTGAGTAACATTGTACAACAGTGCCATTGTCTGCTGTCTTTGATGGTGGTGATGAGGCCGAGAGGGGCTTTTTGACAGCTGCCTGTTGTTGGCTCTGTGCTGATTACTGATGTGTGTGGCACAGTGTAGTCCTGACCAGCTACATGATGTCTATGTTGAGATTGTTTCTCCTTGTGATGTGTGCTGGTTTGTGTACCTTGATGATTAGTGTTGTGTACTGACTGTGATGCCAACACCTGACGAGTAAATGTCGTTCTCTTGTGTCTCTCTAGGTCCCTTCAGACTATTAATGCCTCGTCACTATCTGAGCTTCTGGTACATTGTGTTCTGACTCAACATTGTACATATTGTGATAAACATGGAGCTGACACAAAGACATAGGTGTGTAAAGATTGTTTATTTACATTGAGTGGTTGTGACAGACAAGTGATGTTTCAAGAAATGGTGCTAAGTGAATCAATGAGTTGTCAGTGATGGCAAACAAGACAATAGAGTAGTCACCACATTGATGAGGTGACACAGTCCAACAGACACCTGCCATCAACATGGCAGTGTGGGTAAGGATAGTCATCAAAGTCAATGTCAAGGTGTACAGAGGTGCTATCATGGATGTCTCTTTGACTTGCGTTTGGCTGGTGCTTTGACACTTGATCCTCCCGTGGTGTTTCTCGGACGGCCCCTCTTACGTTTTCCAGGGGGGGCTCCTGCTGCGGGGTCAGTGGTGTCTGAGGAGTCATCCTGTTGCTGCTCACCCCTCTCTGTGGCCGCAGCTGGGCTGGTGGGGGGTTCACCCTGCGGGCCACTGGAGGGGGGTTGAGCCGTAGTTTGGGCCACAGGTCTGTCCCTCAGAACACCCACGAGCTGGCCCAAGAGGTCCACGATTTGGCCCATACGCGTGTCTATGGTCCTCAGCAACAGGCGGAGCTCACTTGATTCTTCCAGAGCCTGGCCCGTGTGTCCCTGGGCTTGTTCATAGGCCCCAAGGACTCTGGCGATGTTGGCCAGGGCTTCGGTCCCAGTGTCCTCTCGATTTTGTCCCCCAGTTACCCTCCCACCTGCCCTGCTGCCACGGACCTGTGGAATTGCCACTCGACGCACCCGCAGGCTCTCCCTGCCCTCCTCTGATTGTGTGATGGGGTTGGTAACCACTGAGGCAGGGCGAGTGTTGCAGGCAGTGGTAGTGGTGGTGGTGGTGGTGGTTGAGGCCTCACAGGTTGTTGCAGCAGGGGTCAGCGCGGTTGTTGTTGCTGGGGTGGTGGTGGTGGGGACAGTGGGGGGCTGGGACGTGGTGTGCTCTGGCAGTCCGGACGGGCCAGGTCAGTGCTCCTCATCCGAGAAACTTAGGGAGTCTGCATCCGAGAGTCCATGTTCCAAGTGTGGAGACTGGCTCTGCAGGTTGGTGTTGTCTTCTGCAGCAGTGAGTTGTTGATGTGCTGTTGAACAGAGGTGAAATGGTCATTAAAGTGCACCCCACAAGCATGGTGTTAGATGTTTGGATGTTACATGTGTTACACCACAAAGTTTGCATTGTTTTCACTTTGTATGGCTGCATGGTACTGCACATCATGCCATGATGTGTGGGTACATACATTACTTGTCCATGGTGTGACATATAAATAGATACCATGTTCCACATACAGATTGTGTGATTACAAGAACATGTCGTCATCTACCGACTTGCAGCCCATCAACTTTATGTGATTTGTCTTTTCGGTTTGCTCTGCAATGAAGACGTTACATCTGAGCATGAACTAGCCATTGTAATCTTCTGCATACCTTTGTTCTATCATGTACTTTACTTTCTTTCAACAACTGACCATGCATGTTTTGTGTTCATATGGGCCTTCATGCTCTGCCACCATGGCACTTGCACATAGCATTCCGTGCTGGACATGATTGTGCCCTGAATTTCCTCACAATGTGACTTGCTGGCTTAACGTTACGTTTCTGTGACAGTTACATACACTTGGCTGTCTGCACACAGGAAGTGACTATTGGATGTATGCCATGTTGGGTGGCATGTGAGGGGTGGTGTGGTCATATGGCTCCATGCTTTTTGAGAGGATTGGCAGGGTGCATGCACTGTCTACCTACCTGTACTGTGACACAATTGAGGGGAATAGCTGGCACATGGTTGTGGGTGTGGGGAGTGCTCTATCCTGGCGAGCTTTGGGACAAGGGGGGCTGGTGGGATTTGAAGTGCAGGCTTCCTAAACACAACCACCCCCTCCCTGTTAAGATGACTACCTACCAGTTAGGTGAAGGTGGGCAATGCAATGGCTGACATATGCTTCTGGGTGGGGTGGGGGGATTGCTCCAACCTGGTGTGCTTTGGGACAAGGGGGCCTGGTGGGAGTTGTAGTGCAGGCTTCCCAGACACAACCACCCCCTCCCTGTTAAGATGGCTACCTACCTGTTAGGTGAAGGTGGGCAATGCAATGGCTGACATGCTTCTGGGTGGGGTGAGGGGAGAGCTCCATCCTGGTGTGCTTTGGGACAAGGGGGCCTGGTGGGAGTTGTAGTCCAGGCTTCCTAAACACAACCACCCCCTCCCTGTTAAGATGGCTACCTACCTGTTAGGTGAAGGTGGGCAAAGCAATGGCTGACACATGCTTCTGGGTGGGGTGGGGGAAGTGCTGCATCCTGGTGTGCTTTGGGACAAGGGGGCCTGGTGGGAGTTGTAGTGCAGGCTTCCCAAACACAACCACCCCCTCCCTGTTAGGATGGCTACCTACCTGTTAGTTTGATGAGGGGAATGCAATGTCTGCCACTTGCTTCTGGGTGGGGTGGGGGAGTGCTCAATCCTGGTGTGCTTTGGGACAAGGGGGCCTAGTGGGAGTTGTAGTGCAGGCTTCCTAAACACAACCACCCCCTCCCTGTTAAGATGGCTACCTACCTGTTAGGTGAAGGTGGGCAATGCAATGGCTGACACATGCTTCTGGGTGGGGTGGGGAGTGCTCCATCCTGGTGTGCTTTGGGACAAGGGTCCCTGGTGGGAGTTGTAATGCAGGCTTACTAAACACAACCACCCCCTCCCTGTTAAGATGGCTACCTACCTGTTAGGTGAAGGTGGGCAATGCAATGGCTGCCACTTGCTGCTGGGTGGGGTGGGGGATTGCTCTATCCTGGTGTGCTTTGGGACAAGGGGGCCTGGTGGGAGTTGTAGTGCAGGCTTCCCAGACACAACCACCCCCTCCCTGTTAAGATGGCTACCTACCTGTTAGGTGAAGGTGGGCAATGCAATGGCTGACACATGCTTCTGGGTGGGGTGGGGGGAGTGCTCCATCCTGGTGTGCTTCGGGACAAGGGGGCCTGGTGGGAGTTGTAGTGCAGGCTTCCTAAACACAACCACCCCCTCCCTGTTAAGATGGCTACCTACCTGTTAGGTGAAGGTGGGCAATACAATGGCTGACAAATGCTTCTGAGTGGGGTGGGGGGAGTGCTCCATCCTGGTGTGCTTTGGGACAAGGGTGCCTGGTGGGAGTTGTAGTGCAGGCTTCCTATACACAACCACCCCCTCCCTGTTAAGCTGGCTACCTACCTGTTAGGTGAAGGTGGGCAATGTAATGGCTGACACATGCTTCTTGGTGGGGTGGGGGGAGTGCTCCATCCTGGTGTGCTTTGGGACAGGGGGCCTGGTGGGAGTTGTAGTGCTGGCTGCCTGTACACCTGCCCCATGGTAATATTGCTAGCTACCTTTGGGGTGAATCAGAGGGAGTGGATGTTGGAACTGTGAGACATGTGTTGGGGAGAGTGTGGTGCACATGCATGCATTTTGACCTGGGAGGTGTAGCTTTGTAGTTGTCCAAGACAGTACATAGCAGTGTGATGGTAGACATTTGTTGGTACTTACCAGCCTCCACTCCCCCGGGTATTCCTGTGAGACTCTCTGGTTGCAGTATGCCAAGCACCTTCTCCTCCCATGCCGTGAATGTTCGTAGTGGAATGGGAGGGCCACCACCAGTCCTCTGAGCCAGCTCACGGTTCTTGTTGTTCTTCTCTTTCACCTTGCTCTTGAGGTCATGCCACAGCCTCATGATCTACTTCTTGGTGCGTGGGATGGTCCCTACTGCATTGCCCCTGCTGACTATCCTTGCCCACATTTGCGTTCTGGTGGCTAATGGTGTCAGTTGGACCAGATTTCCAAACAAATGTGGTTCGACTCTGATTACCTCATCTACCATCACTGACAACTCATTGTCCGTGAATTTGGGCATTTTTGTCTGTGACATGGTGTGTGATGTGCAAATGGGTTGAAGGTGCAGGTGTGGAGGAGGTGGTGGTGATGTGTGTGGTGTGTGTGTTGTTGTGATGGTGTGATGTGTGCAGATTTGCCTTTCCTTTGTGCTGTGGGGTTGGACTCTTCAGTTGTGGAGTAGAGCAAAGGATTGTGGTCAGGGAAGGGGCTGGTTTTATACTCAGCAATGTGGGTGGGTCAAAATGGTGTATTCCTGTCAGGTGTGTTATGTGGGTTGACCTGGGATTTGTATTTTTTTGGTGCCATGTGGATGTGTCATTGGGGTGTGTTAGGTGTTTTTTGAGGCAGAGCCAGGTTAATTGCCACACTTGGTAGCCATGTTGTGTGTTTTTTTGTCGTCCGCCATTGCTGTTCCGGAGCGAGCACAGCGGTGGGTATACAACCGCTCTTCCGCCGGCTCTCCCATTCATCGATGCTTGCGATCGCGGTGGTCGGAAAAGAGCTGATCGTTCCGCTGTCACCGCAATGGTATCCTAATTCAACATGCGGTCACTGCGCTGGCCGTGCGGTGGTTTCGGGTGTTTCCGCTGCAGGACCGACCGGCGCGGACGGATTTTTACCTGCTCCGCACGCTCCCGGCGGTGTTTCATGCATTCCGACCGCCGCGGTCAGATTTTTCTGGTGGTTCATCCTAATCTTACCGCCGGTTTTTCTGCAGTACATGCGGACGGTTAATTTCCGCTACCACGGCGGTCGGAGTGCTTTTCCGCCCACCATCGTAATCGGACCCTAAGTCCATAGAGCTGTACGACTCGGCTCCGGAAAGGCTCGATCTGTCTGAATGCATTTCGGAATCGATTCGGTCAGCCCTAACGGTTTCAAGGCATCATGCTAGGTTGTTCGGAACTGGGAACAAGTCGGTCGGAAACAAGGGCTTCGGATCGGATTCAGCAAACCCGAGCCCTTCCGACCGACATTGGAACCGACCCCATAGTGTTTAACACTTTCCCCAAATTGGTTTCATTTGGAGTCAGAATGGTAAATGGCACCCCTTTAGTGTCCAATGCCTTCCCCAAATTGGTTTAGATTGGAGAGGGAATAGTAGATGTCACCCCTTTACTGTTCAGCACCTTCCCCAAATTGGTTTAGATTGTAGTCGGAATAGTAACTGCCACCCCTTTAGTGTCATACGCCTTCCCAAAATATGGTTATTTTCGGGTGGGTATAGTAAATGTCACCCCTTTAGTGTCCAACACTTTAAAAAAATGATTTATGTTGGAGTGTGATTATTTAATTTTAGTCTGAAATCTTTTCTTTTACTTTTATTTGTATGTAGTATAAAGAGTTTGTCTTACTTTATTAGTATTGTTGGTGCTTAGAAATATACTAAAAGAATTGTTAGTTGTATATTTGTAACCAATAACATCTTAAATTACATTTTACATAGAATAAAGATGTCACACATTTTTATCATTGTAGTTATGTTTTCAACGTTTATTTATTGTATATTTTTACATTTTGAATCATATATCTTTTTACTTAAAAATAAACATGTACATAAAGTTAAGTTAATAAAAATTTATTTTATATTTGTTATTATTGCACAAAAAATGTAAATTATGTTTAAAGACTAGTGTATGTTGTACATTTTCAACTTTAATTTTCCATTGTTTAACAATTTTTTAACATTTCTTAAACTGTTTCCTAGTCATATTTTCAACTTCATTTTAACATGCATTTTTTGTATATATTAAATAATTGTATATATATTACATAATTATTACATGTACATGTTTCACAGTATTATTTACATGTTTTAAATGTTTAATAATTCTTTACATTTTTTATACATGTGTTTAACATTTTTACAATATTTCCCATTCATTTGTATGGGGAGATAATCTTTTTTTTGTTTCATTTAGCTGCCATTTTTTTCACCCATTCCTTCTATTTTGTAACTATTTCTGTTATTTATAGTCTATCTTCCTGGCACCAAATCATGGTAAGGTACTGCTGTTTGTCAGAACAGGTATGCTCTATTCTAAGGATTATTTAAAGGTTTTGAAGGTACGGGGTTTTAGGGGGAGGTCAGGAAGTTACTTATAATGTTGTTTGTGGGGTTTTTGTAGATTTGCATATGTTAGTATTTTCCACTAGTTTGCAATTTCGTGTTTTCGTAAACTATTTTTGAAATATATCGCTATGTTATGTTATATTGTGTTATGTTAATTATATTTTGATTATTAACTGTGATTTATATGTATGTTTCAGAATGTAATGTGTTTTGTGGGTCGATTTTCTAATTTACTTTACAGGCTTTTGTCTACAAACGTGCACTCTGGGCATTGGGAGTTTGCATTTTTTTTAAAGAAATAATTTTTGGTTTATAATAAATTAATGCTTTTTAATTTACTTTCCTTTTTGCAGGGATCCTGTGCAGTTTCTTGTTTTTAAACACTTTTAATGGTTTAAAGATACTTTGGATTGCGTCGAGGGATTTCTATTGGATTTGTTTTATTTTTGCATTTGGTTTTTGGGCTTTCTGGACAATAGTTTACCCATTTTGGGGGTTTAATATTTCTTTGGGGTGGGAAATGTCAGATTATATTGTTTGTGTAAATATTTTGTGATTGTTATTTGCTATTGTTTGGTTTATGTGTTGTAATGAATTTGTGTGATTTATTGAGGTTGTTTTTCAATTTCTTAGTTGGTGCCGGTTGTATATTTTGAAAACAATTTATGTATGATTTATCATATCAGTCCTCATTAACACTGGACTTTTAATTTTTTTTTGACTGATGTGATAAAAGATTTTATTTATTATTTAAAACAAAAAGATTTGTTATTTTGGTTTAGATTTTGTAACATTTTTTTAGAACTTTAGTACGCTACCATTTATTTTATAATATGCTTTCGTCTATCATTTCTAAATAACGTACTCCTTTGTTACTTATGAAGAGTGTTACTTTAAATTGTAGAGTGCCATACATTCTTTTGGTTTATTTGCTAAGCTTAGGGCCAATTTGTCTAACGGATTCCTCCATTTGTAGTTGTTGGTAGCTTTGTTCTTTTTGTAATGCTTCTATAAATTTATCAAGTGCTGGGTTCTGCCTAGTGTGGATTGGAAGGCATTTTGCCACCCTTCCACTGTGTTGTTTGTTTTGGCCCCCTGTGCCAAGGTGCTGTCATAGACATTCCACCATTGTATTTGAAATTTGGGTTGGCGTCTGTGTCCAGAGCGATGCAGTCTACCAACCCAAGTGTCTTTGAAATAGTCCCTTAGGGGACTTAGATTGTCTTCATTCTATTAGTAAATTGTAGTGGTTGGCTACCTCTGTGACAGAGACATAGGCTAGTACTATCATTTTTTAATTTCAAAGACAAATTGGCTGTTTGTAGAATATTCTACAATTAGGGCCTGATTACGAGTTTGGAGGTCTGATCGCATCCACGCTTGCCAGTAGACCACAGCGCTGGCCGTCCCAAGACTGCCGTATTACGAGTTGACCATGGTGCCAGCGATGTAGTTGCAGAGATCTTGTGGCAGTGTTGAGTACGTTTTCCAAATATATTGATGCATGTGTGTGCATTTCGACTGCATATGTGTTGGATGCACACATTTGCATGATACATGTGGACAAAATACCAGCCTACCTATAGCCGGGGTCTGGCCCATATGTGGGCAGTCCTGGTAATGGGTATGGGTTAGGAAAAGGACTCACCAGCAGATCACCAAAAACAGGGTTGTAATCCTCGGGTTAAAGATCCTGCTGTGAAGGGGGGACCTGATGAAAGGGATCCACATTTGGCTCTGCCTGGAAGAACAAGAAAGGGGTGAGTACGCACCCTAAATCCATCGTCACTGCCACCTTGCAGCAGGTGGACAGACCGCTGTGGTCAGCTCGTGGAAAAGGCAACTTGTAATACGGATGGTGGTGCAGCTCTCCTGTACTGCCCTATGGCAGCTGCCTTTCCCTGATCCGAAACTCGCCAGTTGACGGTCTGCTGGCGGTCTTCGCAAAGCCTATCTGCCCAACTCGCAATGCAGCAGTCGGACCACCGAGCTCTCCATGATCAGACCGCCATCACCAGTATGTCGGTCCATGGGACCACTAAACTTGTAATAAGGCCCTTAGGGGCCGATTCTGATTCGGGCCGGAAATCTCTCCGACCGAGCCGGACTCGGAGAGATTTCCGACCGAATCGGACCCTAGCAGTCCGACCGTACGAGTACGATGCGCACGTATGCCATCGGACTCGATTCGGTCGGACTCCCATTGAAGTCAATGGGAGCCAGTTGTACGACGCGTACACGGGCTCCCATTGACTCAATGGGCACGACGCGAACAAGGGCGCCCTACAGCGTGTTCGTGTTGATGCGGGTCGCACCGTACACGCACGTGTAGGGGGACCCATGGCTCCCCCTGTGTGCGACTCGCGTGCCTATGCTTCCAGGGGGGTCCGACACAGACCCCCAAAGTGCGGCTCCGACAGCTCCTTGGAGCCGGACTGCGCGAGTCGGTCGGAGCGGTCGCGATGCGCATCGTACTTACCCGGCCGGGGAACGTCTCCATTGCGCGGTGCGAGTTGTCCCCGTGTAAGTCGGTCAGAGCGGTCGGGTCCTGCGAACGAGTCGGTCGGAGATTTCGCGAGCGCACGCATCGTACTCGCTCGCCCGGATGCGCGTACGATTCGGTCGGGAAATAGGGCTCCGAATCGGATCCGGTTAAGCCGAATCCGATTCGGTGCCCTACCGGCCGAGATCGGAATCGGCCCCTTAGTGTGGATTTTTGGAGGTGTCTCAATATGCTTTGATTGTAATGATAATAACAGCCTTATATGGCTGTGTGGTGGTACATTTTTAGAATGGGTTGAATAATAACTTGCTCAAAGTCTATAAATATTGTTTAGGGTAGTAGTTGTTCGTTTTTTGTTTAAAAATGTGGTTTAAGAAGTCGTAGTAAGTGCTGCTTTGAATTGTGGTAGTAGGGCATATTGAAAAGGGATATTGGTGTTTTCATATTCCCTATGAATGGTGTATATATGAGTGAATGGTTTGGGACACATTTTGAAGGTTCCGTCCATCATCCATGTTTGACATTGGCTAAGTTTTAGTAAGTTATCCGCTGTAGAGAATATTAGGATTTGTTTCCCATTATTTAGGTTGTCATGTAAAAGGAAATGTTCCTCATTAAGTGTAATTGTTAAATATTCAGGTATCTTTGTGCTTTGGCATCATCTAGGGGCAGGTAGGGTATCACTGGTGGCTTTTTTAGTTTGTGCAATTAAACATTTTAAAGTGGGTATATGTGGTAGTTGGCCAGTGATGTGTTCGGTGATTTAAGGTAGTATATCTTCAAGGATTTTGTTTGTGGGTTCTCTTATATCTTGCAATATCTCCCTTACTTCTATTTCTGTTACATTTGGAAGCTGGTTGTGCTCTCTCCCATGTATTACAACATCATCTTTCATGGTTGCCAACCCATATAATGCATTAAAATAATATTTAGTACATTTCCGGTTTATATTTTCTGTTGATGCACTTCCTTAGCTGTAGTTGTAGCCTATGTGATTTAGGGCCTGATTCCGAGTTTAGCGGTCCGACTGCAGTAACGCTGCAGCGGTGGTCTGAAGAAGACGGCTGCGGCAGTGGTCGACCGTCTGCTGTATCAAAAAGTCTTCAATGTGCCTAAGTGTTGAATGTACACATATGCATGACACGTGAAAAAAATATCTCCTACACATTGCTGGAGTCTGGACTTGGATTTCGGTGCCAAAAGAGTTGTTTTCTTCAGGGTCAAGACGCTGCTGTGAAGGGGGGACCTGGAGGAAGGTAGGAGACTGAAGGGAAGAAAAGGAAATTGGTGAGCATGCACCTCAAATCCTTCATTTTGATGACTCGAGACAAGCGGTCCCACCGCCGTTGTTAGCTCATCAGAAAGCCAACTTGTAATTCAGATGTTGAAGAAACTTCTCTGTACGGCCCAATGGCAGCTGCTTTCCGCCGACTGACACCGTGGCAGTCAGCGAATGGCTGGCAGTGGTACTCCAGCGGTCTTTCATTCTGAAATCCGAGAACATCGTAATATGGTGGGCGGATCGCTTAGTCGGCGGCGGTGAATCCAACACCGACGTGACCGCAGCGGTGGGACCACCAAACTCATAATCAGGCCCTTAGTAACTGCTTTCATTTCTGTAATATACTTTGTAGCATCTGTCATTGTATCTTAAAGTAGTTTAATGGTATAAAGATGTATCATTTTTAAAGTTTGTATGTTTGCCATCACATGTAAAAATATGCAACTACTTCGATTTTGTTTACTTACATGCATGTTCTGTTTAGATGATTTACATGGTTTTGCAGCTTTTCTGCTCAGGCTTTCTAATGTGGAACAGGTGTTTTCTATTCTGTTGTTGAAAAACACATGTTTCATTTTAAATGTTAATTTGTTGGTAGTTTTTAGGGGTTGAGGTTGTTAGATTTATTTTAATTGCTAATTGGGATGGTTAATAGTTTTTTTTATTAATTTACATATACTTACTTTCTCATATCTTTTTGTTGGTATGTGATAGCTGTTATTTTCTAGCAGTTTCTCACTTTTTCAAGGCATAGTTTTTTCATTTAGTAAAGCCTATGTAAAGAGATAGAAGTTGGAGAGGATTTTCTGATTTATATGATATTTTACATTTTTAACTTTATTAAAAAGTATGTTTTCATTGAAATATAATTTTACTTACTTAGGGCCTCATTATGATGGCAGTCGGATTTAAGTCCGACCCCCATCACATCGGAGAGGGGACCGCCCAATTTGCTGTCAGAGGTCCCGCAATTGGCATTACAATGTGACTGCCTTGAAGGCGGTCGCAAAGTGTATCTTTTGTATTGCGGCGTGTGCTGCGGGCTGCAGCACACACCGCAGTACAAAAATTACACTTTTAGCATATCCCTGCACTATGTGGCAGGCACTATGTCCAATGTCCCTTTCCGCCAGCCGGTTTACCCACCATGAAATGGCCGGCGGAGAGGGACATCATAATCCCTACAGCGATGCCTGGCAGGCACCGACATCATTGTAGGGATTGCGGCTCCTTCCGATGCACCAGCGGGCTCAAGGAGCCCGTCGGATGCATGTCGGTCGGTCGGTCTTTCCCACCGGCAACCATCTGCCCGCCATTGTAATACGGCAGGAGGTTAA
Organism: Calotriton arnoldi; assembly: GCA_963921515.1. NCBI lineage: Eukaryota > Metazoa > Chordata > Amphibia > Caudata > Salamandridae > Calotriton > Calotriton arnoldi. Next base: position 1,774,413 of record CAWUFW010002922.1, read on the forward strand.
CATGGTTATGGTGGCGGAGGGATCGCCTCCGACATGGCTGTCGGTCCCACCGTCATCGTAATCAGGCCCTAGGTTAGGTAGTTGTTGAATTGTGTATATTTTTTCTTCATGGTCTGGAGAGAGAATCCAGCAGTGTTTCCTCGTCTTGCAGAATTTGTCATTTTTTGGAGTATTTTGTTGTTTAAATTAGTATGCCTTTTATATTGTTGAATTCATTGTTTGTTTGATTCTATTGGTTAAAGTTGTTTTTCGTTTTGTTTTATTGGTTGGTTTAGTTTTAGTTTAATTATTTTATCAGTTGACTCCTTTTATGGTCAATGCTAATTAAGGTATTTTTAATGTATGATATATAGTTTGATAGTTTTGAATATAATTTTATATATATACATATTTATTAATATTTAGGTTGCTTTTTAAATGCTTGTAGTTAATGCTAATATATTTTTGTGGCTGTATTGTTATTATTTAAGTGTTTGGGGAGCATGGTAAAGATTTTGTTGATGTAATACATTTATATTTAAATTTAAATATGTGTATAAATTTGTTGGAAAACGAGGCAGTATCTGTGAGGCCTGCACAAATAACATGACTACGTTTGTCCATCACTGGGAACCAAACACCCAATTGTAGCACCTGACTATCAGAGGGTAGCGTTGCAGAGCAATCTGAGGCTTACTCAAGGGAGGTGGTGTGGGCTAGTAATCGCCATTACAGGTGCACAGAAATAACACTCAATAATTGATTGTCCAGTCTGTACTTTGCTTTATAAAAGTAAGAGTACATTTATTAAACACACACAATACTCAATACTATGCACCAATTTACAAATATACATAAGCTGTTGGAATTATTTTGTGACATTGCATAACATCTCCACCCTTCCCGAAAGGGGGGTGGGGTCTAGTACCACCACTCCTATGTATGCACATCATCTTGCCCCCTAATGCAGTGTGTTGAACATAACCTGGAGCGAGGGCCCTGCGCACTGGCACCATCCCAGTGGCGACCCACCCCATTATCTCAACGAGCATTAAAAATAGGTACACCTGCCCTGGTGACACATACCCCTGACTGAGCATCTCATATTGTCCATACAGTATGCACCCTTACATCTTCAGGGCTAACAGTCTGGGTTGTTCTTCACTTAAGCGCAGCAGCAAGAATACATGTTTAAGCAGCACTTTAGTTTGACAGTACTCATCACATTTGTTGGACATTAGAATGCGTTGCAATTACAGCCCCTAAAGGCATCACAGATGAAATCACAGGATTATACAAAGCCCTGCACACAGGTAAACCTGAGTATTTAGCTGCTAAGCTCAAGAGGGCTGGTCAGACAAGGAACCTCAGGAGCTCCAGCACCCTATTACTCATCCCTATGAAAACACGCAAACAAAAAACTGCTGCACGGTCCTTTGCCGGAAACGCACCCAAAATCTGAAACGCTATCCCAGTCGGTATCAGGACTATCTCATCCTTTACAGAATTCAAAAAACACCTAAAAGTCCTTTTCCTCAACCGCTCTCCCCAGAACGGATAACCGCCATCTAAACGCAAATCCCTGCTCGTCGTCTCTCCCAGACACTGTAGCTCTAAGACTTACCTCCTCCCTGCTATTTGACCCCTATCCGCTCCTCCCCCCAACCTAAGTGGTTCAACCCCAAGACAACGTGCTCTCTATGAGGATATCCCTGGACTCACGGACTACCTCAATGCTGCTCAGCACACTTGGACTTCCGAACCTATATGTAGAATACTGCTTTACTGTATCCACCCCTAGACAACGTGCACTCTATGAGGTTATCTCAGGACTCACGTACTACCTCAATGCTGCTCAGCACACGTGGACTTTCCGAAACTATATGGAGAATACGGCTTTATTGTATGAATCTTGCTCAAAAACTGCTGTGAAGTGAATTTATATGTAGAATGCTGCTTTATTGTATGAATCTTGCTCAAAAAACTGTTGTGAAGCGCTCCGATACCCTCGGGTCAGGCTAGCGCTATATAAAACTCCTTAATAAATAAATAAATAAATAAATAAATAATATATACAGCCAGCCACCCTAGCAGGAATGTCTGGCAACATAACCCCACTTTGCTTATGACATCACCTTACACAGGGACATCACATTACACATGTGACCTTCAGTCCCTCTAAAAGAAATAACATTAGTAAATGCACTACGGGTGCAATTACACCTCTTTACCTCCAAGGGATGCCCTTCTCCAGACATCCCCCACTCAGCCCTTCATCCCTTGGTGCACTTCTCAATCCTCCTCCAGCTGTAGAACAAAAGTTCCAGCCCAAGAGGAGTTAAAATGCTGGCTGAGCCCTTGAGGAGTTATTCTTTTCAAGTCCCCATGAGACTTAGGGAGGGACTCCTTTTCTTCGTGCTGGGGGAGACTGCGTTCTCCTGCAGCTCCCCCTTGCACACTTTTGGCGGTGACCCCATCCTCCTGGGGCCACCACCCGCCGAGGAAATGCTGTTTTCCCTTGCAGGCCGGTCCGGGCCTGCAAGGCATTATGGGCGCTCTTGAATACTAGAGCAGCGGCTCCCCCGCTGCTCTGGGAGAGCCGCGCTGCCTTTCCTGCTGGCGCTTCGCGCCTCGTTCCTTCCTCGGTGGGGGGCTCGGTCCCACCTGGAACCCCAGGTGGGTGCTTCCTTGCGGCTCAGGGAGCCCACCCCCAGCCGCTCATCCTGCCGTTGGGGGCCCGGTCCCACTTGGAACCCTTATCAGGTAAGGCGGCTCGGGGAGCCCACCCCTGGCCGCTCCGGCCGGCTCCCCGCCCAGCCCGCACCTCCATGTGAGGCCGCAGGAGCCGGCACATCACTTCTGGTCTGCCCGCTCCGGCGGGCAGACGCGCAGACCTTCGCCGGCTCCTCCGGCTTTCCAGGGGAGTGCAACGGCACTCCCCACCCGCCTGCCAGCACTCGGGGCCAGGGTGGGCTCCTGGCGCCCCGCTTTGGGCATTTTCATGGGGAGCGCGACGGCGCTCCCCGACTTTGCTTCGGGGCCCGGGGATGGGGTCCCGGGCCCTTCGAGACCTCTCCGCGGGGGCGTGATGGCGCTCCCCGTCCCCAGCTCCTCTTCTTCTTCGGGGCCCGGTGATGGGGTCCAAGGCCCCTTGGGCACATTTTCTCGGGGGGGCGCGACGGCGCTCCCCCGCCTTTCATCTTTGCGGGGGCGCGACAGCGCTCCCCCGCCTCCTTCCTCCCATGGGGCCCAGAGTTGGGATCCCGGGCCCCTCCCCGGCACACCTTCACGGGAAGTGCAACGGCGCTCCCGGCTTCATGTTCGGCGGGGGCCAGGGTTGGCTCCTGGCACCCCGCGGGGGCACATTTTTTACGGGGAGCGTGACGGCGCTCCCCGCCTTTACTTCTGTTGGGGGCAGCCCCCGGGACCTGACCCACCCCGGGGCCCATTAAAGACCGGCGGTGGAGCCCCACGCGCTTCGTCGTCCGTCTTCTTGGAGGTCAAAGGTCGCCTACCTTCTGGGGGGCATATCTCAGGCACCAGGGTACCGATCTCGCCATTTTTGCCTCCTCTTGCTCCTGGTGGCGCTCCCCAGCCACTGGGAGCACTCTCCTTCGCCCTCTGGGTTTCCCAGAGGGTGGATTCTGCAGGGGGCTGTCTTCACTGGCTCCCTGCGCCAGCCTTTCGCCTGGCTCTCCTCCTGGGCCTCTCTTCTCCCTGCACAGAGGCCCCTGCTTCTGCGCACTGGTCCTGGACTCTTCTCCTGGCGCTGTTCAGGATTCTGGAGCAGTCAGGGGGTTCCTCCTTCCAACTGCCCATTGCGTCAGGCTCTAGCACCCTCTGCCTCAGCAGACCACACCCGAGAGAGAGCTTCTCTTCCTGTGCAAACACGTTTTAAGAGAATGGGGAGGGGGCTGGCAGGAAGTCTCTGTTTTTCCTATCAAACAGCGTCACATCACTTCACTGCCCCTGCTCCCTCCTTCCTGCCCAGGCCTCTGGGTTGTTCAAGATGGCGTCGTCCAGGGTCTCCTGCCACATGGACTCTGAAAGCCCCTTCCCCCCAGAGCTGCCTTCCTCTTCGTGCAGCTTGGTGCCTGGCACCCAGTGACAGCTGCTGATGGATTAGCCTGCAGCTCCACCCAGCTTCTCTCCTCGGAGGGAAGGTGATCAATCCAGGCTGCTGGGGTCAGCCCCCAGCCAGGCCCTGGTTATGAGCTGACTCAGAGAACTATAACATTTATGGATGACACAAAAACAGTACAAATATGACTCTGGACTCTGCAGAATACTTCTTCTCACACCTGTAAAAGTGGACTTTAGTGCATGTCTGGAATTTGTAGGCCTTAAGAAAGTGACACTAGCCCATGGGCTCCACTTCCCCATAGGGGAATAATGAAGTGAAAAACACAGTAAAACACACTGACTTTCCCTGGTATGTTTCTTCCCAGTGTATAAAGCCTATTCCATGTCACCACCCAATTCTGCATAAGTCCTGCCACACCATTCACTTTGTATCTGCTCCTGGGCTGCGCACGCCAGGAATCTCCCCTGCGCAGCCCCTACACGTGTGCACACGCATGTACACAGGTGTCTGCATGTAACCAGCCCGGTGCCCCTTACTCCAGCTGCTGCGCAGCGGCCTAGTCAAGCTAGGGGGACACCAGTAAAATCCACATGCAGTCTCTTTCACCATGAGTTCACTGGGGGTGAGTCCCAACTTATGAGGCTCTCCCCCAGTAAAAGCTCACCAAATAGGTGCTCAAAAAGCGAAAAATACGGGTGGCCCAGAGTGTCAGAACCACGTTCTAACACACGCCGTGCCCAGCTGATTCCTACAGGGAAGACATAGCCACTCTACATGGGTATTCTTCCCGTAGTCAGCGATAACTAGTTATAAGGGGTTCTGACCAGACCCCCCTTACTCACCAGTTATTCGCTTAGACCACCTACTCCTCCCATCCATGCAATCTCCACCCATGACAGGGATCCCAGACTACCCTAAGAACCCTCCGGGCTCTAGGTTAGATACCTCTAGGTCACTCATGGTTTACATGGACTCAGCCTAACTAGGCACACCTTTACCCTTGGGCATGCAACACTATGCCTACCACTTCTCTGGACAAGGGTACAGTGCCTCAGCACCGATGCGGTCGCCTGGGATAGGTCTACATCCCATCCCCGGGGTCACTAGCAGGTCTCCCTTCTGGAGTTTGTTCCAACCCGTACCCTCTCTCCGTTTGGTCCTTGCACCCCAAAGATGCAACGTCTCTGGACCCTCACCCTGCCGCTGGGGTCATTCAGCTGCCACCACCCTTTCGGGATGACTGTCTTCCCCATCGAAAGCACAGCCACTCGTGCTTTCCCCACAGAAAATCACCCTTTGGCCACTTGCCTGGCTCCCTGATAGGACCTCAGACCGGCCTCACTACAACACTGGCAGTGCCAGGGAGGAACACTGAGGGTGCCTCGTCAGACATCCTACAGCTCATTCCACCCGACAGTAGCTCCACACGGAAACTACCCCGGGAACCTAGACCCCTTCCTTGTTCTCCGCTGCGAGAACAGGGCCTATGCACCCTTCCCTCCGAGAGGTGCGCTCTCCTCCCGGAGTACCCTTAGAGAGCCTGTGAGCCCCGAGTTAGCTACACCCCAGCCCACCTCTCATGGCTCTCCCCGGTCTCCCTGCAGCGCCTTGGGAGACCGTCCAGGGACCCACATGATCCCTGGATGGCCTGCACCACCCCTTCTGAATAGCAGGGTCCCTTCACTTAAGATGGGCCCCACCTGCGTTCAGGGCGGTACTACCTCCCTCAGCCAGGGACCCTAAAGATCCCGGCTAGGCCTGCACCACCCCTTTGGGAAACACAGGGTCCCTTCACTTAAGATGGGCCCCACCTGTGTTCAGGGTGATACTATCTTGCAGAAGTCCACCTCCTGCATCGAGCTAGGGGAACACCCCCATGCTCCTGGTCCTGGGGTCCAAGCCCCACAGGACCTACCTGACTGGTCACCAGCTAGGCATCGCCCCAGCCACCACTTCAGGTTCACAACACCAGCTCCAGAATGACATCCTGTTGCTTCCTTGGGTAACCACTTACCCAACCCTGACACCTCAGGGTCCACCACTAACCCTTCACCTGGAATCTAGGGAGTACATCACCCCCACTCAGATCTCCACTGGGTCAGTTACCTAGCCCACCTAATGTACCTAGGGGCTACCACTACACATCCTCACTCGAGAACTACCCTCCTTTGGGGCCACCCACTACCAGGGGCCACCCCTGGGTTGCTCACCTCCCCACCAGTTAACCTGGGGGGCCTGCCGGACACACAACTCTACCACACCCTCCTCCCTTCGTGGGAAACGTTTCTTTGGGTCCCCCACCATGGGAACCCCTGGGGTGTTACTACCCGGGGTAAAGAAACCTCCTGCCCCACCCTTCCAGTGGTTTTGGCCTGCGCCAATGGCAAGAAACTTTCAGCGGGGGAAGGATATCTGGGGCCCCTTCTGTGGACACCCTCCCTGCCCTTAAAAAGCGTGGGAATCTCCCAGGACCCCCTACCTCTCCTGTCCCCCATAAAGGTCAATCCACCCCTACACCCCCATCCGCGATGTAGGTATCAGTTGCTGTCCCTATCTCTTGAGGAGACACCCTCCTCATGCAGGTGTAGTGCATGTAGTGTTAGGGTTCAAAGGTGTACACTATGGCTTAGAACATTTGTATGCAATCATTTCCTGGAAAGCACCATCCCCCTAGCACATGATAATCAACATAACTTCCGTCGTATCAATACAGTTTACATTTAAACCATAATATCTTCACACGACATATGTGCGCGGGGCTTCCCTTTCCCATACTTTTAGTTCACATAACCAAAACTTTGAACCCTCCTCAGAGCCTTGCGCTCTTCCATTTGCTCATTACTGCATAGGTAATGTATGGCAAAACTGGACTTATCAAATGCCATAAATGCGCACCAGAATGGGATACTATGTTTCCCGCCGCTAGACACCAATGTTGGAAAACGAGGCAGTATCTGTGAGGCCTGCACAAATAACATGACTACATTTGTCCTTCACTGGGAACCAAACACCCAATTGTAGCGCCTGACTCTCAGAGGGTAGCGTTGCAGAGCAGTCTGAGGCTTACTCAAGGGAGGTGGTGTGGGCTAGTAATCGCCATTACAGGTGCGCAGAAATAACACTCAATAATTGATTGTCCAGTCTGTACTTTGCTTTATAAAAGTAAGAGTACATTTATTAAACACACACAATACTAAATACAATGCACCAATTTACAAATATACATAAGCTGTTGGAATTACTTTGTGACATTGCATAACATCTCCACCCTTCCCCAAACGGGGGTGGGGTCTAGTACCACCACTCCTATGTATGCACATAATCTTGCCCCCTAATGCAGTGTGTTGAACATAACCTGGAGCAAGGGCCCTGCGCACTGGCACCATCCCAGTGGCGACCCACCCCATTATCTCAACGAGCATTAAAAATAGGTACACCTACCCTGGTGACACATACCCCTGACTGAACATCTCTCATTGTCCATACAGTATGCACCCTTACATCTTCAGGGCCAACAGTCTGGGTTGTTCTTCACTTAAGCGCAGCAGCAAGAATACATGTTTAAGCAGCACTTTAGTTTGACAGTACTCATCACATTTGTTGGACATTAGAATGCGTTGCAATTACAGCCCCTAAAGGCATCACAGATGAAATCACAGGATTACGCATATACAGCCAGCCACCCTAACAGGAATGTCTGGCAACATAACCCCACTTTGGTTATGACATCACCTTACACAGGTACCTCACATTACACATGTAACCTTCAGTCCCTCTAAAAGAAATAACATTAGTAAATGCACTACGGGTGCAATTACACCTCTTCACCTCCAGGGGATGCCCTTCTCCAGACATCCCCCACTCAGCCCTTCATCCCTTGGTGCACTTCTCAATCCTCCTCCAGCTGTAGAACAAACGTTCCAGCCCAAGAGGAGTTAAAATGCTGGCTGAGCCATTGAGGGGTTATTCTTTTCAAGACCCCATGAGACTTAGGGAGGGACTCCTTTTCTTCGTGCTGGGGGAGACTGTGTTCTCCTGCAGCTCCCCCTGCACCCTTGCACACTTTTGGCGGTGAACCCGTCCTCCTGGGGCCACCACCTGCCGAGGATATGCTGTTTTCCCTTGCAGGCCGGTCCGGGCCTGCAAGACATTATGGGCGCTCTTGAATACTAGAGCAGCGGCTCCCCCGCTGCTCCGGGAGAGCCGCGCTGCCTTTCCTGCTGGCGCTTCGCGCCTCGTTCTTTACTCGGTGGGGGGCCCGGTCCCACCCGGACCCCCAGGTGGGTGCTACCTTGCGGCTCGGGGAGCCCACCCCCGGCCGCTCATCCTGCCGTTGGGGGCCCGCTCCCACCCGGACCCCTTATTAGGTAAGGCGGCTCGGGGAGCCCACCCCCGGTCGCTCCGGCCGGCTCCCCGCCCAGCCCGCACCTCCGTGTGCGGCCGCGGGAGCCAGCACATCACTTCTGGTCTGCCCGCTCTGGCGGGCAGACGCGCAGACCTTCGCCGGCTCCTCCAGCTTTCCAGGGGAGTGTAACGGCACTCCCCACCTGCCTGCCAGCACTCGGGGCCCGGGGATGGGATCCCGGGCCCCCGAACATCTTCGGGGGCGCGACAGCGCTCCCCCACATCCAGCGTCGGCCAGGGTGGGCTCCTGGTGCCCCGCTTTGGGCATTTGCACGGGGAGCGCGACGGCGCTCCCCGACTTTGCTTCGGGGCCCGGGGATGGGGTCCCGGGCCCCTCGAGTCCTCTCCGCGGGGGCGTGATGGCGCTCCCCGCCCCCAGCTCCTCTTCTTCTTCAGGGCCCGGGGATGGGGTCCTGGGCCCCTTGGGCACATTTTCACAGGGGGCGCGATGGCGCTCCCCCGCCTTTCATCTTCGCGGGGGGCGCGATGGCGCTCCCCTGCCTCCTTCCTCCCACGGGGCCCGGAGTTGGGATCCCAGGCCCCTCCCCTGGCACTCCCCGGCTTCATGTTCGGCGGGGGCCAGGGTGGGCTCCTGGCACCCCGCAGGGGCACATTCTTCACAGGGAGCGCAGTGGCGCTCCCCGCCTTTACTTCTGTTGGGGTCAGCCCCCGGGACCTGACCCACCCCGGGGGCCCATTAAAGACCGGCGGCGGAGCCCCACGTGCTTCGTCGTCGGTCTTCTTGGAGGTCAAAGGTCGCCTACCTTCTGGGGGGCATATCTCAGCCCCCAGGGTACCGATCTGCGCCATTTTCACCTCCTCTTGCTCCTGGTGGCGCTCCCCAGCCACTGGGAGCACTCGCCTTCGCCCTCTGGCTCTCCCAGAGGGTGGATTCTGCAGGGGGATTCTTCACTGGCTCCCTGCGCCAGCCTTTCGCCTGGCTCTCCTCCTGGGCCTCTCTTCTCCCTGCACAGAGGCCCCTGCTTCTGCACACTGGTCCTGGACTCTTCTCCTGGCGCTGTTCAGGATTCTGGAGCAGTCAGGGGGTTCCTCCTTCCAACTGCCCATTGCGTCAGCCTCCAGAACCCTCTGCCTCAGCAGACCACACCCCAGAGAGAGCTTCTCTTCCTGTGCAAACACTTTTTAAGAGAATGGGGAGGGGGCTGGCAGGAAGTCTCTGTTTGTCCTATCAAACAGCGACACATCACTTCACTGCCCCTGCTCCCTCCTTCCTGCCCAGGCCTCTGGGTTGGTTCAAGATGGCGTCGTCCAGGGTCTCCTGCCACATGGTCTCTGAAAGCCCCTTCCCCCCAGAGCTGCCTTCCTCTTCGTGCAGCTTGGTGCCTGGCACCCAGTGACAGCTGCTGATGGATTAGCCTGCAGCTCCACCCAGCTTCTCTCCTCGGAGGGAAGGTGATCAATCCAGGCTGCTGGGGTCAGCCCCCAGCCAGGCCCTGGTTATGAGCTGACTCAGAGAACTATAACATTTATGGATGACCCAAAAGCAGTACAAATATGACTCTGGACTCTGCAGAATACTTCTTCTCACACCAGTTACAGTGGACTTTAGTGCGTGTCTGGAATTTGTAGGCCTTAGGAAAGTGACACTAGCCCATGGGCTCCACTTCCCCATAGGGGAATAATGAAGTGAAAAACACAATAAAACACACTGACTTTCCCTGGCATGTTTCTTCCCAGTGTATAAAGCCTATTCCATGTCACCACCCAATTCTGCATAAGTCCTGCCACACCATTCACTTTGTATCTGCTCCTGGGCTGCGCATGCCAGGAATCTCCCCTGCGCAGCCCCTACACGTGTGCACACGCATGTACACAGGTGTCTGCATGTAACCAGCCCAGTGCCCCTTACTCCAGCTGCTGCGCAGCGGCCTGGTCAAGCTAGGGGGACACCAGTAAAATCCACATGCAGTCTCTTTCACCATGAGTTCACTGGGGGTGAATCCCAACTTATGAGGCTCTCCCCCAGTAAAAGCTCACCAAATAGGTGCTCAAAAAGCGAAAAATCCGGGCGGCCCAGAGTGTCAGAACCACCTTCTAACAAAATTGTTATTGGTTTATTTGAGATAATTGTTTTATGTACAAATTGCTTTTTTAATATTTATTAATGATTATTTAAATATGTTGGAGATAATATTGCAATTGATATTGTGTGAATCGATATTTTTGACATATAAAATGTTTTTTTAAAGGTAACAATAGTTTTGTTTCCGATATTTTTGTTTTCAATGTAGATAAAAATTGATATTTTTAACAACGATATTTGTGTTTTCGATATTTGTGGTTTTACAAGTTAAGTATAGCAAGTCGATATTTTTGTTATCAAGATTTAATTTCCGTTATTTTTGTGTTTCGATATTGTATGCATAGATAATATGTCAGTGATCCAAAAAGTACCAAAGTATTCAAGCATTCATGAATCCCAACTGATTTTCTAATGAGTCATGATGTAAAACAACGATGAATAAAAAAACGCTCCCACTTGAACTAATCCAAGTTAATTTTCTGACCTGAGAGAGGGACGTCCTATATTGGAATGGGGGTTGTCAATATCAGCCATGTCAGAAGTCCTTATAGGGCCTGGGCCATCATATTGAAATGAGGCCCTTCATAAGTGCAGAATTTATTTCAAACTTTACAGATTTGTCAGTGCACAAACCAGTCTCTCGTAATCTTACCAAATGTGCAGCAACGGCTTGAACAGGTAGCGGTGTAGTCCCTATATGGACTTTGGTGCTCCCCGATTGGACCCGTCTCTACCTTCAGATGATCTCAATTCAGTAATATGGGTTATGATATTGTCAGTAAGAATGACAGACACTGGTCAAGATTTCAGAAGTTTATATAAGGAATTATTACGCAAAACACGTGAAGTATCTCATCAACATTATTAGCAATAAAGAAGTCAGATCATAGTGAAAAGAACACAGTGAAGTTCAATGCAAAATCCGGCATACATTTGCCTTACGAAGTGGGAAATGGTTTCATAGTTACAGAGGAAAAGTACATCCTTTATAGGATTTTAGACAAAGGATTTCATACATTACTAGGCATTTACATGGTTCTCAAGATATGCACCAATGAGGAACATGCAAGAAAAAACATATTACTACAGAATATATTCAAGGATTTTCTCATAATAGCATTACATTGAATACAGTCGCTTTCACAGATTATTCAAGCACAATATTCAATACATTGTATAAATGATAGTCTGAGACAGTTGGGATGACCTTGGTTAGGTGCAATGCAGTGAGAAGCTTCTGGGAACGCTCACCATCTTCTAGTGAGAAGCTTGGAAGTTTTTCTTTAGAACCGAGAAACAACAAAACTGATCACATGGTGTGGTACAGCGCCACTTTAATATGGAAGACAGTACATTTGCAGCTAATTTAGCACAAGTTTGATTCCAAGCAGTTTAGAAGCATAAAAGATTAAATAACGTTCACATATATGTTTTATGGGGAAAGAGAAAGGAAGGCAGACCAGTATCTATGCCATCTAGTTGAATTAGGCTAATGGCTGACTCATCATTGAATAAAGAAGACCGCTGTGTTTTCAAAATCTAAAAATGAAAATAATGCAGAAGGATTGTGCGGCCCATCGAAAAGCACGAGGCCTGGGGAAGAATGGCCCCCATTGTCCCCACCCACACCCCATGCCTTCTGACGGGCCATATCAGTGCTGCAAATGGTCCAGCACACTCGCAATCACCATTCCTGATTCTGGACAAAGGTATGAGCAAGAACCTGAGTTTTAGAGTCAGCTTGTGCTTCCATCTGGCTCTCCACCCTCATGCAAAAGAAAATGATGGAACATAATGAAAAGGCCACAGTCCTCTAGAGCCCCTTTCCAAACTCCCTACTTACCATTTATTCTGGCAAAGGATCTGGTATTGAAGAGAAGGGCATAGGGCCTATGACTTTGACAGTGTGGGAGCGGGGCTGCCATGCAGCTGCCCCTCTCCCACACCACCAAATTCAGAACAGACCACCTGCCAGATTACGACTTTATAAGTCACTGGTAGTTGTTTAGCGTTCCCACGGCGGTGCCTTTAAAATAGGCACCGCAATGGGAACGTCAAAGCATGTTCCTGCACGGACCGAAATGCACAATGTTGTGCATTTCTTTCTGTGCAGGACCATGGGGGTGCATGAAGACAGGGGGACACACCATGTGCCCCCCTGCATGCACACCATGCCGTAGAGGCTCCAGGGGGCCCTATAGGTTGACCCTCCCCGAGGCTAAAGTAAAGATTTCAGCACAGCCCTATATGCTCCCATGCAATACTCCTTGGGAACAGAACTTACTTCTTTTTTTTCCTGCCTTCAACTGGGGGATTCTTCAACAGCCCCTCCACATACTGCCACATACTCCCACATACTCATCAGTGCCTCACTCCTCAGGCCCCGTGGTTTTGGCCATCTTGCAGGTCACCTGTGTGCCAGCAGCTGAGTCGGTGGCCCCTTCATGATGGGGGTCACCAATCAGCATGATCAGTCCACAGAACATCCAGGGAGACCTTCCAGGGTCCCTCAGCAGGTTTGCCACCAAAACCGACTTTAAAAAAAGGAAGACAAGGAAGAAGACTCATTTCACATCATCCATCTGCATAAGAAGGGACATCACTGGATGTTCCATCATCCTTCTGCATGGGATGTGACATCACTGGATTTCTCATCATCCATCTGACAGGAAGTGACATCAGTGGTTTCACGCCAAAACGTTCTTCACTTGTTGAAGGCTGCAGCAGAGAGGGCACTCCACTAGTGCACCAAAGGGGTACCAAAGGCAGGCATGTGTGAGCATGCCAGTGCCCCTCCCATGCCCACAACAAGGACCCATAGTCCCCTTCCCTACCCACCTCAGGCCCCATCTCTACTCCGCTGCGACCCTCCGCACTCTGAACCTCAGTCACTCTCTCAGCACTGCTGGCGTGCCTCAATACCCAAGACTGAAGGTTTGTTCTGCGCCACGTGCCATTTCAAATGCAACTCCACCTCACTCTGCCCACACTTCTCACTCCCCCAGCACACTCAAAACACACAACTGCACACATCGGACCTCCGCACACCACACCCATCCTTTGCCTGCATGCTACTTAACACTTGTCCGTCATTAAATTCACCACCAAAACTTGAAATCTGCTACACAACCACTTAATGGACCGGCTCTTCCTTACCAAAACCTAACTGACTCCCTCAAAGGACCCTGTCATTGCCACAGCAATCCTCCTTGGATGCAAGATTGCAAGACAGGACAGGAGAAACAGACCCAGAGGCTGAACCACTATCATCTTCAAATAATCCATCTAATGTTCCACTACCTCAGGCAGTACGACAGGTAACATGGAACACTTGACCTTCAAACTACTCATCACTCCAACTACACCCTGAGCGGCACCCTCATCTTCATCATCCTCTGCAACCTCAACCACCACATGGAGGACCTCACCAATGCCAACATAACTTAGCTCCTCGAGGACCTGTCCAACCTCAGACTCACCCAGCATGTGAAAGGCCCCATTCACGCTGCTGGGCACCTACTGGATCCCATCTTCACCAGCTTCAGCAGCATCACAGTAGTCGACCACACCCTCATCAACTTCAGCATATCCATACCACACCACCGCAGAAACATCACCAAATCTTCATGACGAGGCTAGAAAATGTTCTCAGAAGTATCCTGGTCTTCCAAACTCTTACACCACCAGCCTCAACACAACAGCAACCTTTCCGAATCCATCTCCACCTTGGATCACCACCTGCATGCACAGGTACCCTGGCTCCTCTCAAGGTCAACAAGCCAACGGAACCAGACCACAAGCAAGCTGGTACACGGAAGAGCTGAGGCTCACCAAACACCACTGCAAGCAACTTGAACGCAGATGGAGACAAAGTCAGAATGACACCGACATGAGTACCTACAAATCTGCCCTCAGACTGTAGTATATGCAAATCAGAGCCACCAAATGCTCCACACTCACGGACAGCATCGAAAGCAGCAACAACACTAAGGAATTCTTTGCCATTGTGAAAGACTTCACATCTCCGGCTGCAACTCCACCTGTGTAGGCCTCTTTCAGGACCTCTGCTCCCAGCTGAAACTATTCTTCAGCAAAAAGATCACCAACATCTATGTAAACTTCAACCACTAACCAAATGCATCCACCCTCACAGCCCTACAGCCCATCTCTACTAACTCCCAGAGGACCACCCAGACCCATCACCACTCAACAAACTGCAGCAACCATGCAGTCCATACACTCCAGAGCACCCTTGGACCCCTACCCTCACCACATCTTCATCAAAGGACTGGATCCCATCAGAGCAGCCCTCACCACGATCCTCAACAAATCAATCATCACAGCCTCCTACCCGGATACCTGAAAACACACCACAGTACTCCTCCCTCCTCATGAAACCCTTAGCAGACCTGAAGATGCTAGCCAACTACCAGCCTATCTCCCTGCGACTCTACCTGACAAAAGTAATTAAAAAGATGATAAACAAATGCCTAGATACCCCCCAAACTGACAAACACCTTCTCCACACCACTTAATTGAGATTCAGGTTAATAACCTTATCTACTCATAAGAAGGAGTGTGATGATGCACATAATCAGCATTGTAAACAAATCATGATTCGTGTGCCCCCCACTAATCCAGGAGTGCAATGCAGTTTATCCCAGAGACTTATTGTAAGATGTTTACAGCACATCATGTTTCTCACTATGTAATAGGGCACAGGATGAACATAATTAATGAGGTCAAACAAAGCTGGAATATGTCTGGGGTTAGTTGTATTCCAGTGTAGAAGCAGCAGTTGAGGCTGGATTATCCCTGTTGAGGTGTCACCAATCATGACTTGTGTTGGACTTGGCCCTTTTTGCAGGGTCATCCCTGAACTTTTTGCCTTCCTCCTGTAGTTTTTCTGACCTGTTGTTGACTGTTTTATGACTCTGGGCACTTTACCACTGCTGATCAGTGCTAAAGTGCATATGCTCTCTGTTATAAATTGATGTATGGATTAGTGACTCCATGTTTGGCCTATTTGATTCACTGTCAGACCCTAGTACAGTGCACTGGTTGTGCCCAGGGCTTGTGACTCAAATGCTGCTGGTGGGCTCGCAGCACTGGTTGTGCTACCCACAGAAGCAGCCTGTAAAAGTGTGTCTCAGGCCTGCCATTGCAGAGCCTGTGTGCAGTCTGGTACTGCCATGTTGACTGGGCAAGTGCACCCACTTGCCAGTCCCTAAACCTTCCCTTTTCTTCATATCAGACACCCCTATGGTATGCCCAAGGGCAGGGTGCATTGTAAGTATAAGATAGGACACGTCCTGGTGTGTGTGGCATGGCCTAATAGTGAATTACAGCCATTTTCATGTTTCACTATTGCAAGGCTACCTGTTTCCCATAGGCCAGAATGGGCAGTTTGATTATTACATCTTATAATCCTAACTGACCCAGGGAACATGCTAGAAAAACGAATTTAGTATGCCTGAACTCAGAATGATAAAATACATCTTTTAGTGAAGTTGGTTTTAACATTCTGTGTTTGAAAATACCACTTTTAGAAAGTAGGAATTTTCTTGCCTAACTATCCAAGCCTGCCTCTGATAGGTTGTGTATTCCTTGTCTGGTTTGTGAGTGACAGGGGCTGGGGGATTCCAGGAGACAGGGTGAGTCAGCACAGGGCTGAATAGAGAGATCTGCATGTAGATGTGTGGGAGGAGTTGCACCTGAGACCTGAATAGGGCTGTGCCTTCCCTCCACAATGCTGGCTCCACCTCCTGTGGTGCGTCTGATGTCCCTGGCCTACACTGTGAAAGGAAAGAAGGAGTCTTGTCAACAAAGTGCTCCAGGACTGACCAGAACTGGTTTGGACTAGGCAAAGGCCTCTCTGCCTTCAGAGAACAAAGGGAAAATGAGTATAAAAGAGGGGACCCAAACCCCAGAACTTAGATCACTTTTGGGAAACAAGAAGAACCTTTGCTGAGGAGAGGAACCAGAGAAACTGAGGAGGAGACTATCCCTAAGCTGAGTGCTGTTTGGGGGATTGGCCTGCAGTGGTTGCCTGACTGCCAAAGAAAGGAGAAAGGAACTTTGTGTGTACTTTCATCAACTTGTAAAGGATCTCCAAGGGCTTGAGATAGAGCTTGCCTCCTGCTGAAGTCTCAGGGACAACAGACCTCACCAACCAGCTCCCCTGCCTTCCCTTGCTGGGAATTGAAGTGCCTGCTGTTGAGCTGGGCCTTCTGAGAGACTGCGTGTTGCTGGGAGCTGGAAGCGCGACTCAAGACGAAGAAGCGTGACGCCGCCGCAGCCGTTGTCGTCGCATCACCGGAGAAGAGTGTCGCCGTCGCAGCAGACGCCGTCGCATCACCGGAGAAGCGTGCCGCCGCTGCCGCTATTGCCATCGCATCACCCAAAGCGCCTCGCATCACCGGAGAAGAGTGTCGCCGTCGCAGCAGACGCCGTCGCATCACCGGAGAAGAGTGTCGCTGCTGTAGCCGCTGTCGTCGCATCGCTGAGAAAGTGTGCCGCCGCTGTCACATCGCATCACCGAGGCACCCGCATCCCTGGAGAAGAGTGTCGCCGCCGCAGCAGACGCCGTCGCATCACCAGAGAAGCGTGTCGCAGGGCCTGTCGCGGCTCAGAAGAATCGTTGAGTCGCCGCATGGCTGTCGGGCATGCACGCATCGTTGTCTCATCAAGAAGAAGATGCCATTTTGTTTCATTGCACCGGATCTTCATCGCATCACGGCGCTGCTGGTCGCATCGCCACGGAAGCGCAGTAAGAAACCGTCGCATCACCTCCCCACGCGGAGAAGAACAGACGCATCCCCTACGCAGCAGTAGGGACCCGACGCATCACCGTTCTTGCGTGTAAGGAACCGACGCATCACCTTCCCTGCAACACTTTCGTTGTATAGCGTTACGCATCCAAAGGTACATTGAACTCAAAGTGTCGCATTTACCATCCAAAGAGAACTAAGCTAATTCTACCATTTTTAAGTACAGTATTGTGGATTTTTGTCGTTTGTCGTCTTATGTTAAGTCTATATAAAAATACTTATTTTTATACTACAACTTGTGTGGTGTCCATCTGTAGTGTTGTCACTGGGTTACTGTATGTGTTCACAAATGCTTTACACACTGCCTCTGAGATAAGCCTGCCTGCTCGTGCCAAGCTACCAAGGGGGTGAGAAGGGGTTATTTTAGTAGTGTATCCCCCTTACCCTGACTAGACGCAAGGGTCCCTATTTGGTCAAAGGTACCTACCTCTGCCAACTAGAGACCCCCAAATCTAACAACTTGGATAAGCTTGATCCCTCTCTGTAGTGGCATGTTGATCAAAAAAGATGGACTGGCGAATGGCACTGAGTAATTCCTCATTGCTAGGTTTGATTAAAGCATTTCATCCATCACATTTGGGATGTTCGAGTTACATAACACTACCAGCAGGAGAGAACTACATGTCAAGGTGAGGAAGAATCCGGAAAAGGATGACCTGCTAATTGCAGCACATAGCTATGGCGATGACAGAATGAGCGATGGAAGAGTCAGTTGAAGTGTCTCAAAGTTATTTAGGAGGTAGTTGTACATACAATAGAGTATCTACATTACTTGCTTGCTGTAAACAACTTTATTCTCCTTTGTTCAGGGATTGCACACATAAAATACAGCAACACCTATAGGCTAGTAGGACGTGGGGTTCATGACGAAGTCTATGAGACTACTCAGAAATTTTAAGAAATCTAACCTTTCCAAATTGTGCATTAGTATCATAATACAACACAGAAGCTAGTAGTAACACTGATTATTACTTGAAGCAGAATCCCAGTCTTCCTAAGTCCTGGCCACGGATCTCTTTCCATAACGTGAATCAAAGTTCCAGTGTTGCAGTCACTGGACCCATCATTGTCTGACAGAAGTAGTGGAGGGTGACAGATATGGTCAATGTTGGTGGCAATCACCCGTAACCATGTACTGATTTTAACTAACTCCCTCATCTTCTATTTATATCTGATTCAGCTCGTAGAATGTACTAAAAATATTGCAGGCCCTGAGGCCGGTTTAGGATGGCCAGCGGGCCATCTAGCAAGGCCATGGGCATGTATGTGACAGCACTGCTGCTATGTTCAAGATCCAGGAGATTCCCAGGCAGCTCAGCATCTCAAATTTGCTGTCCACCTTACTACTGCCCTTCTCATCCCCGTCTAACTCACTCCTTCTCACTTGCTGTCATTGTCAGGCCCTGTCTATCTACCAGTACTGCACCTAGCCAGTGTGTTCCAATACTGGGTCCTGCTCCGTCAACTATTATGCCTAGAGCTGGTTGGTCAAAAACTTGTGCCCTTTCTGCGCGAAATTCCTCCTGTCCCAGTACTGACAGGCCTTTTAATTTCCACCATTACATAATAGCAGGATTAACCTGCTGAAATTAGAAAACCTTGAGAAGGTGCAAACTTTATCGCACTACTTGTAACTGCGACCCCCTACAAAAAAAGTATTTACGCTGAACCACACTTTAAGGAGGACTAGTGAACTCTAGTATGTGCATTGTGACCAAGTAAGGTTCAGCCGCAAAAACATGGCAAGCCTCCACCGTCCAGCCACAAGTACTCTTCATGTAAGAGGGGAAAATCTACCCTTTTATTGGGGTAAAAAGTGCACTCCTGGTATATTTTTCTCATGCTGCACTGCCGAGGTAGACGAGGTTGATGCAGCACATCTTTTTTTGCCTTCTACATCATCAATGAATTAATCAAAATAATGATTCCTTGTTTTTGTATATTCCACAGCCCTGCATTTGTTTGTGCTGTAAATAACAGATGATAATATTACCCTGCCAGTAGTTCTCAATTTACGAACCTAAGGAGGATGGTCGACTGAGTCTAACTTGAAAGAATTCAAACTGGAAACCTTTAGATCCTTGCAGATGGCCCGATGAATACTGTCTCACTGAGCCATTTTCCAGTTATAGGAGAGAGCGCATTCATTGCTGCTGTTGCAATAGTTTGCATTATGCTGCATAATGTATCATTAGTGTGTGCTGCTAACCTGAATAGGTTTGAATGCCTTAATGTGAACAGAAAGTCGTGATTTTCTAGCATGGGGCATGCCATAAATACATCTTTATTTCACTTATAGCGCTACCTATTTCTTTTTAGGTTTGAACTGTGATGGGTCTTGTGCCATTTATAGTGAATATTTTGGGCCTTAATTACAAGGAATTAATGCAGCGCGGTGCCGCAAGCCATTTGGCTGCGCCGCACTGCGTTAATTCTGAAGCAAAGGGATGTATCATATCTACAACGATATAACCGATCCCTTTGCTCTCCCCTGCGCTGGTACACAATTAGCTGCCATGTTGCAAGGGTGCCTACGTCACGGGGATGATTGTTTTTGTGGAACACCTTCCTGCACAAAAACAATCACAAGAGGTGATTTCCTCTTCCTATGTGTGCTACAGAATGCAGCACGCATAGAAAGAGGAAAAAACGATGCGAAATTAAAACATTTCTCCTCGTTGCGCCTCCCTACGCCTCCCCTGAGGAGGCATGGCATTCTGACGCATTTCCAGGTTTACAATTGCTTGTAAATCTGGAAATGCAGCAGAAGCCATGGGTGGCACGCCCCTTTCACGCCAAGTGTTGTGTGTAAAGGGGCCATATTTACAAAACACGAAACGCCACGCAGGGTGGCTTTACGTGTCCTTGTAAATATGGGGCAGCAGATTGCACCGCCGGTGTGTCACAAAAAGTGATGCACCAGCGGCGCAAGGGGCTTGTAAATAAGCCCCTTTGTATTTGATACATATTCTTTTCCACTACAAAGGTGCATTGAGTAAACCTCCTACCCTTATTGATTTATTTGACTCAGGAACATTCAGTCATTAGCTTGAGACATTAGCAATCACATCTTAGCACTCAGGATCATTATGGTCCCCTTTAATCTACTAACTCTTACTTATGAACACAAAAATAGTCCTTATTTTAATTGCCTTTGCACTGCAACAGACATTTGTATTGATTTTGTCAGCGCTCTGGTGCGAGTGTAACGCCCATAGCTTTGCCAATGCTTGTTTTATCAGAGCACGACATTTGCATATTGGCATTTCACTGACCATTTGGATATTTGCTTTTATGGCACACACATGCCTATTGTTTCTTTTCTTTATGATAGGTGGCTTTGTTTATTTTATACATCTCGCTCGTGAGGACGTTCTTCTACTCTCTGCTGTACTACTCCAATGCCGCTAGAGTGCAGCACTGCACTGGAAATCAAAGACACTCCTTGAACAATATTACATTAGATAAAACAGTTGGAGAAAATATTGTCTTACGTGCAGGGTATATGCTGTGCTGTCTATAGTTGGTGGTGCACTGCAGTGAGAAAGCGAATATTTCCACTCTTGTCTTGCCCTGCTTCACCACGCACACAGACTCCCACAGCAAATGCTACAGGGAGCAGGGGGATGAAAGCTAAAGAAACTTTCAGCATCATTAACTTTGGAGTCTTTAGAAAATACTACTTTCCCTGGCACCACGACACACCATGCGTTATTTAGTGCCCTTTGCAACAACTTTTCAACATAAAACTATGGGGCATATTAGCAAGAAGCTCGTTAAAATTATCGCCGTTTTAGCGACAGGAAACTGCCGCTAAAGCGGCGATAAGAGGCTTAATAATATGCGCTATAGAATTCAATAGAAGCCCAGGTTAGATGTCCTGCACATCTAACCTGGGCTTCTATTGGAATTCTATAGCGCATATTATTAAGCCCCTTATCGCCGCTTTAGCGGCAGTTTCCTGCCGCTAAAACGGCGATAATTTTAACGAGCTTCTTGCTAATATGGCCCTATGTCTGTTGTCACGGACAAGATGCCCAATACCCGGATCACACTCAATGCCTGCATAACGGAAATCGCCCACTGGATGAAGACCGGGCCAGATTTACTGAGCCTTTGCATCATGCAAGGCAACACAAGTCAAGTGAGGGGCTCAAGTCTTATTTACTATGGGGCTTATTTACAAGCCCCTTGCGCCACTTTTGCGTCATTTTTAACATGGGAAAAGTGACGTATGGGTGGCGCAAGGGGCTTGTAAATATGCCCCTATGTATGTGTCGCAGTGTGTATTTTGCATTGTTTTTCTTGTTCTGCGTGGGGCAAGTTCTGCGTTGTATCAACTTGCTTGTCACAGATTTTAGTGTGTGCAAGGTGGGTATTCCCTTGCAAATATTAATGCAAGCATAACACATTGTTATTTACAAAGCACACGTTACATTACGCAGCCTCATTCAGTGTAGCGCAATGCTGACATTGCGCCAGAATGCTACTCATGGGGGCAGATTTACAAGCCCCTTGCGCCACTTTTGCGTCATTTTTCCCATGTTAAAAATGACGCAAAAGTGGGGCAAGGGGCTTGTAAATCTGCCCCATGGTCCTTATAGGTGTAGCTAGCCACACAATGGTCTCAAGATGAATTAAAGAAGTCTTTTCAAAACACTTTCCAGCTATGGAGTTCCTGTTTTTGCGATTGAGTCGTTTTCTGCACCAACATAACTCTCAGTGAAGATAGAGGAGTGGATATTCCGCTAAAGGATCAGCCTCTTTGCTTTGAGGGATGAGGAGGTTATCTTATTATATGGTTTGAACAAGTACAACATCTTGAAGTTATTAACACCTTAAGGCAGACATTGTTTTACATCTATATGTCCCCCCTTGCTGCAATTGCACAAACCTGGGATTTTAATATTACCTCTTATGTAGACGATACTCAGCTTATATTATTTTTTGAAAAGTTAGATGACACCATGGTCGACAATTTTCAGGGTGCCTCTTTGTGGTTACCAGCTGAATGCATGGCAGCTGTTTAAAGTTAAATTCAGAAAAATCTGATATTTTAGTTTTTGGTACATCCTCCCTCTTGGATTTCTCAAGAGTATGGCGAAGGGAACTTGGAGCTGCCCCTTCATGGACCTTGTTCCTATGCCATTCCACCACATGTAAAATTAATGGCAGTATTACATGTGGGCTTCATGATCATTTAAGTCAACTGCTGCTCACTTGACAGGTATTTCACAGTCTGCATTTTCTGCTTTTCTGCCATTTGTCTTAGATCTTAGATGTCGTATTGAGGACCACTCCTGAGTATCTTGAATGGATTAATGAAATGCGATTTGTATAGTGCACGGCTACTCCATTGTGCCACCCACATGAGTAGCCCTACAAACATGTCTCAGTGCAAGTGCAATTTCAAACTGCCATGTTTACTTGACCTAATTAACAAAAACACAAGGGAACCCAAAGGGTAGATAAGGACTTTGGGTAACAGTTTAGTATTAGAACAGTGGTCCTTAAAAAGAACAGTATGGTCATCAGGATAAATATAGACTCCAATCAGTGCTATATTACGAGTGTCCAGCCGGACATTCAATTTAATAATTCAAAAATGTCAAAAACCAAAAATATAAACACATCAATACAGTGGGACACAATCCTGCATCCTACATAGAAACATAACGAATACATTTAGGACAGGAACATATCCTGCCATCAAGCCTTGGATCACACAGCATAACGTGCATCGCCACTTGCTGTCTTGGAACTGATAACTTTACAGTCTAAACGCCAGGTTATTCACTCTTAGAACATCATATTTAATCGGCCTCCACCACTGAGTGTATTTGTGGCTTTACCTTCCGCAAGCCTAATTGAGGCAATCTCTAATTAATCAGGCTTGTACTTATAACTGTCCTAATGATGATCCTACCATTTTTTAAAGAAGATCGAAACGTCGTCGACCAATCTAAACAGTTTGCACATTAATCAAATCTGATAAAAAAAGTGTAATTACTGTTTCCTCAAGCTTGTTAGAAATTGTGTTCAATATTCCACAAGCTACCCTGTCTTACCTGATATGTTCCTGTCCTAAATGTATTCGTTATGTTTCTATGTAGGATGCAGGATTGTGTCCCACTGTATTGATGTGTTTATATTTTTGGTTTTTGACATTTTTGAATTATTAAATTGAATGTCCGGCTGGACACTCGTAATATAGCACTGATTGGAGTCTATATTTATCCTGATGACCATACTGTTCTTTTTAAGGACCACTGTTCTAATACTAAAATGTTTACCTGACCTGGCAAGTGCACCCACTTGCCTGGCCCAAACCTTCCCTTTTATTACATGTAAGGCACCCCTAAGGTAGGTCCAAGGTAGCCCCGTGAGCAGGGTGCTGTGTATAGGAATGGTAGGACATGTACTGGTGAGTTTTAAATGTCCTGATAGTGAAATATTGCTATTTTTGTTTTTCACTATTGCAAGGACCATCTCTCCCGTAGGTTATCACTGGAGCTGCCTTGTAACATCTTACAAGTGTACCTTTCAATTGGGAAGAGATAGAGATTTAGAGTTTGGGTTCCCTGAACTCAGAATTTAAAAACACACCTTTCTGTGAAGGCGGTTTTTAAATTGGGTGTTTGAAAAGGCCACTTTTAGAAAGTGGGCATTTTCTTGCTCTACCATCCTGTGCCTCTGCCATGTCTGATTTAGACTGACAGTTGGGCTGTTTGTGCATTCACTCTAGACAGTCACACAAAGGGAGCTGAGATCTGCCCTGCATATCCTCTTGGCCCATCACCAGGCTGATGGGCCTTCCTTAGCTAGAGTGGTGGGAGGAGTTGTCACTGACACCTGAATACGGCTGTGCTTGGCCTCTCACAATGCTGTCTCTGCCCTCCTGTTGTATGTCTGGAGCCAAGGCAGGGCAAGGCACGATCTTGTGGACAACAAAGACTTTAAAGGCCAAAAGGGGTATAAGTATTGTACCTGTAAACCCACATTTTTAGAACACTTTTGGACTGAGGACTGTGCCAAGAAGAAGAGCTGAATAGCTGTCAGGAGTATTGCCCCTTTGCTATGTGTTGCTTTGCTGGGTTGGTCTGCAATTGCTGCATCTGTCTATGGGCAGTGAAGAAACTGGACTTTGCTTTCTTGTGTCCTGCTTTTCCAAGGTTCTCCAAGGGCTTGTGTGTGCCTGCCTGCTGTTGGAAGTCTCAGGGCCATCAAATACATCATCTGGAGCATCTCTGAACTCAACTGCTAGAGTTCTGACCTTCCAAGTGCAGCCAATTCCAGTTCTGGGCCCTTGAAGGTGGTTCTGCTGGTTCAGGACTTGCAAATCCATGCATCGCCCTTCCTGCACCATTTTTCCTGCAACAAGCTTGCCGTGTGGTTGAAAAACCAATGCATCACCACTGTGCAGCTGAAAGATCGACATATCACCTGTTCCCAGACCAAAGAGCCACGGCAGTCTGAGTCCAGAGCAGTGAGTCTCTGACGTCAGAGACCCCTTCTCAAACTTCAACCCAGGCCCTGCTGTGTGGCTGAAGGAAGTGACGCATCACCTGTCTGCGACTGAGGAAATCGATGCAGTGCCTGTTTTGCTGCTGCATCGACCTACAGCGCCTGGATTTTCTCACACATCACACCTGTGAGCCAAGTCTTCCAACATATCGCCCGCCGAAAGGAGTTGCCTCTGGAAATCGACACATCGCTTCTCCTCACAGTAAGGAATTGATGCAGCACTTCTCCTGTGTGCTGCAGAACTGACGCATCCATTCGCCGGGGACTCAAGTACCGACGCATCGCAGTGTTTTCTGACACTTTCCTCCTTTGCTGCTATTTTTCGTCTTGGATTTTGACACATCAAAGGTACTTTGTGCTAAAATCAACGCATCCATACAGTTCTATTGACAGAATTGCTTAAACATTTTAAAAGTGATATTTTGAGTTATGTATGTTGGATTTTTGTCATTTTGGACTTGTTTGGTTTAGATAGAGATTGTTTATTTTTGTAAACTGGTTTGGTGTCTATTTGTTATGTTTTCACTATGTTACTGTGTGCTTACGTACCAATGCTTTACACATTGCCTCTGAGATAAGTCTGAATGCTCGTGCCAATCTACCAAGGGAGTGAGCAGAGGTTATCTTGAGTGTGTATCTCCCTTACCCTGGCTAGAAGGAAGGGTCCCTACTTGGACAGGGTGCATACCACTGCCAACTAGGGCCCCCTATTTCTAACACCTCTGATGTATTTGGCATTAGCACGGTCTTTTACTAAAATTGGGTCTGAAGCCGGACAGGCTAGGATGGGACAGGTTATTATCTTTCAAGTACTGGGAGAGCTGCTGATTTTGAGACTTTTCCAGCACTTTCGACAGGGAAAGTAGTAGAGATATTGACCTGTAATTTGACTGCTCTCTGGGGTCTGCTGTGGGTTGTTTTTTAGCAGGGGGATAATTTTGACTTCGCAAAGGATAGGCAGTAACAAATGAGCCTTAAGGAAGGATTCTATGAAAATGCTACCTTCCCACACGTTCTCAGAGCAATTGACTACAGGCATTTGCAGTTGGCACCACCAACAGATACACCACACATATACTGCAACAGAAAACACACCTATTCCATTAATGTACAACAAAAGTGGACTGTAAAGGACAATTTATAAATGTTGTTGTTAAATTTCCTGGTAGTTCACACAACTCTTCCGGCATTGTCTGCTTCATCAGCATTTTCAAGATGGCCTGTATAGAAACTCCCTCTTAATTGGTGAAGAAACAATTTTCTAACTTTATCAAAATAATGTATATTTTTGTGTTATTTTTACTTAATATATTTGTTAATATCTGCAAATCATATTTTTAAATGCAGTCTAAGACCGAAAAATCTAAATGTTATAATTTTTCAAAACAGCCCCACAAAATGGTCCATATCAAATATAATATGTAGTACATCTGCTAACTCATGTTGTTTGTACACTTTGTCTTGTCTACTGAATAGATGAATGAACGAACGCAAACAGATGCTTCAAAATGAAACGTCCCGGTGCTGAGCTGATATAGTAAGTAAACTGAACAAGTTACATATCACGGAAGAGGAAAGTCTTCAAGTGTGCGTTGAAAAGGCTTTCCATGGGGATAGCTCGGAGGGAAGCAAAAAAAAGATCTGTCACCTGCTCTGCTTTTATACACTTTAGGTACGCGCAACAAATTTAAATTAGCAGAGTGCAGAACACTCTGGGGAGAATATCTGATATTTTTTTCTTGAATATGAGTATATCAACTCAATGGAAAGCCCTATAAGAAACAACAAAGCTTTACATTTGATTCTCAGACCAACTGGCAACCAGTGAAGTTGTTTCAGGCCTTGTCGGATCGATAGTCTCTTGGGACTATTAAAGGTAAGATGTGCTGCTGCATTCTGAATACTCTGCTGATGATTTATCAATTTCTGTGTGGCATCCAGGTAAAGAACATTGGCATAGGTCTAATTGGGATGTAATCAATGCATGTACAATATTTATGAGATTTGTGGTGCAGGTTACATTGCTGTGCTGCACTGCATCACAGGGAAAGGGCAGGAATGCACCGTATGCATCCAATCCGATGCATTCCTGTCATTTTCCCCTGCACTACCATTTTGGCAGCCTAGCTCCAACACAGGTATCTTTGCACCATGGTGCATGTATGCCTGTGTTGTAGGCAGGATTGTTGTTGTGCAGGAAGGGGCACCTTCCTGCACAAAAAACAATTCTGAGAGGCGTTTTCCTCTTTCTATGCTTGTTGAAGAATGCAACACACTTAGAAGGAGGAAAAAACGAGGAGACATAAACATATTTTCTCTTGTTACGCCTCACCTGTGGAGGCATATCTTTTTGCCGCATTCCCAGGTTTGCCAGGTTTGGTAAATCTGGGAATGTGTCAAAAACCATGGGATTTGTGTTGGAACACCCACCGCAATGCCCATGGAATGCTTCCCTTGCACAATATAATGCAATGCAGCGATTTGTGCTGTGTTGCATTACTCCATATCTTAGAAGCCATGCAAAGTGGCCTTACGTGACTTTATAAATATGTCTCAGAGGTTTGTGTTGCATGTACCACTTTGCATGGTGCAAGAATGATGCAAACCTCTCATAAATATGCCCCTATATTTCTGAGTGGTAGAAGGGAGATATTTCAAAGTCTTCCAGATAGACTTGCGAAGGAGAAAACGGGTGGTAGAGGTCGCCTACGCATGTGCTTTAAGAGAGAGGTATCCAAATGAGGTCCATGAAGGGGCAGCTCCAAGTTCCCTTCGCCATACTTTTGAGAAATCTAAGAGGGAGGATGTACCAAAAACTAAAATATCAGATTTTTCTGAATTTAGCTTTAAACAGCTGCTATGCATTCAGCTGGTAACCACAAAGAGGCACCCTGAAAATTGTCGACCATGGTGTCATCTAACTTTTCAAAAAATAATATAAGCTGAGTATCGTCTGCATAAGAGGTAATATTAAAATCCCAGGTTTGTGCAATAGAAGCAAGGGGTGGGGCATATAGATGTTAAACAATGTCTGCCTTAAGGCCGAGCCCCGAGGGACCCCACAACGGATCTACCTATACTGGGAGATGCAGGGTGATAAGAGCAGCACTTTCTGCCTTCCAGAAAGATACGAGCTGAGCCAATGCAATACTTTATCTAGAATCCCATCCTCCTCAAGCCTTTGTAGGAGTATTTTGTGGCACTGTATCGAATGCGGCGGACAGAGCTAACAAAATGACAGCTGATTTTTTTTCCCTAAATCAAGTTTGAT
Source organism: Calotriton arnoldi (assembly GCA_963921515.1). Taxonomy (NCBI): domain Eukaryota; kingdom Metazoa; phylum Chordata; class Amphibia; order Caudata; family Salamandridae; genus Calotriton; species Calotriton arnoldi. Next base: position 1,802,549 of record CAWUFW010002922.1, read on the forward strand.
TCTTAGAAACTCAGGGGCATATTTATGACCCCCTGGCCCACTGTAGCGTCACTTTTTGTGATGCTCTGGTGAGGCAAACCTTGAAATCATATTTATGAGGCCACGCAAAGCCACTTTGCATCGCTTTGAATGGCCTCATAGATATGGAGTAAGGCAAGGCAGTGCAAATTGCTGAGTTGCCTTACTCTGTGCTAGGGAGGCTTTCCATGGGCAATGCAATGGGTGCTCCCACATGACACCCATGAATTTTGACACTTCCCCTAGATTTACAGGACCATATAAACCTGGGGTTGTGCCAAAACCTTACACCTCCTGAGGTGAGGCTTAACGAGGAGAAATAATTTTTTTCTCCACGTTTATTCCTCTTTCTTTGTGTGCTGCTTTCCTCAGCACACATAGAATGGGGAACATGCTTCAATGGATTGTTTCTGTGCAGGAAGGTGCCCCTTTGTGCACTTAAACAATCCTGCTGACAACACAGACACCCTTGCACCATGGTACAAGGGTGCTTGCACTTGCGCTAGGCTGCCGAAACAGTGCCAGCCGATGGGAAAAGGACAGGAATGCACTGTATTGGATAAATACAGTGCATTCCTGCCCTTTTACTTTGATGAAGGGCAGCACAGCAAGGTGGCTTGCTGCGCTGCCCTATGCCAAATCCCCATAATTGAGGCCCTCAGTGACCTTCAGAAGAGCTGTGCTGAAACTGGAATGAAAGCGTGATTGAGAAGGGTGGAGAATATTGTTTCCTTCCATGTAGCTGGTAATCTGAGCATTAACAAATTTTTCCAACGATTTCCCCGTGAATGGGAAGAAGTGTAATAGGCCTATAGTTGCTTTGAACGGAAGGATCAGTGTTGGTTTTCTTCAAAAGTAAAAATTGCCAACTCAAGCACCCTTGTGATATTCTGAAAGATTTTTTTCAATTCAGGAATGGAAATGTTCCTATACAAAATCAATCATAAGAGGCAATTTACTCTTTATATGTGTTATGTACAATGCATCATGCATAGAAAGAGGAGATAACTTTGGGGAAAAAAGACATTTCTCCACATGACGGCATGGTCGTGGTGGTGTACTGTATTGATGCCATCCCATGTTCAATACTGTCATTAAATCTTGGATTTTCACAAAAACCCAGTTTAGATGCATGTGAACCCCCATTTTTCAACCATGGAATATCTCCACAATTCAATCAAACACAGTGCAGGGCAATCGGACACGTTGCAGTACATTTAGTTTCTAAACCATCACATTCACACTTTTTTACGTAATTAAATGTGATTTGTACATTTTGTTGTGCATATTTGTAAATTTGCATTTAGTATCAGTTAATTCTGCCTGTCTGAGTTATTATCAGATTTTTCATAATATTACAGATCATCACCCTTTCATTAATTTTAAATATTGATTATTATACATGAGTGGATGTGTGTTAATGGGCATACTCCACCCATGGAATACCTAACAGTAATAATATTCATACCATGTTGTGACTAGGTCATGCAATATTTTTGAATGACTACCTTGTGTGAGTTCATAATAAAATGTATTTTTGCCTTGATTTGCCAATTACATGCAAGGGCAACACTGAACTACATTACCTGTCTGCCTGTCTGTCTGTCTGTGTGTCTGTCTGTCTCTCTATCTATCTATCTGCTCAGTTGCAGTATGTCATAACAGTGAAAACAAACTCTTAGGCAGAACCCAGGTGAGTGAATACATTTCAGTCATATTGAGACCAGTGTTTGATGAACAATGGTTGATTTAAAACACAATTGGTTTCTATGTTACCTAACCGTGACCAAGGAGACTAGTTCTCTGAAATGCATCGGGTTTATGTTACAATTACTTTATTGAATAAACCCATGGTGGTTAACTGAATTTGAACTGTGGCCCATCTTCTTTTAACCCTGTGGATGTGGGGGACTCGATGAAAGAATTGGAGTTTTGACATGTGAGGGGGTTCGCTATCCTGCCACAATTCCCCACATCTAAGCAGCAGGGAAGGTCAGCGACTTGCTATTGTTGGTACGTATTGGTGGTTCCCAGCCTGCCTTCCTCATTGATGATAAAGCAACATCGAAGTAAGACTCGGGCAGGGGCGTAGGAGACAATAGATTTCTGGGGGGGGGGGCAGGGACAGCCTTATAACCAGGGCCACTGGAATTATGCGATTGTGTGGTCACAGCAATTTTTGCCTATTAATAGATTTGCCACATAATCCACCATCTGCTGCATAATCTGCAGATTTTAAACCAAAAACAATTTGTTTCTAGCTCAAGCGGTTCAAAAGTTAGTAAAAAAGCAGTGACACGAGTTGCCGGGCAGTGGAAGGCCCTTTGCAAAGCTGGACACCTTTCTGTTGCTTAGTGCTATATTTGGGTATTAAACTTGTACTAAAGAGGTGCAACTAATGTCCAGATATTGTTACCAGGTTTAAAAAATGAGAAAATAATGAAGTAATGTTATTAAAAAATGCGCCGCAATATGCTGCATAATTTGCTTTTTCTTGCAGAATAATTTACTCAACCCCGATGGATAATGTGACCCTTTCCTGCCGCATAATTCCAGTGGCCCTGCTTATAACCCTGTGCAAAGCTGGGTAAACCTGCACAATGAGCTTCAATACCCCATTTCCCTGGCCTGTGCACATCTGCCACTCCTGTATCACATGGAGGGGCGCTTTGTGAAATGCAACATTCATTGACTTTCTGTTCATGATGAATCGATTATGATACAAGGTGAAAGATTGGCTAAGAGATCTTGCCCTCTGCAACATAAGAAGTTGAATATATGTGGAGCTACAACCCCCTTCTTAGAGACCCAATGATATCTGGGGCCCACCATATACCTTTTAATTCCACGCTGCTTAAGTCGATGATGTTAAACCATCAACCTCCCCTAACTAAACCCACACATCAGAGTAAGCACTCTATGCCTGTGATATATGTGCTGCCAGTACAAAGATCTGACAGACTACAATACAATATGCAATCGAACCACTGTGATGGTCAAACTGTATCTTGCTATTTAGGGCCTTTTGCACTCACTCTTATGGGCTTGGACTGTTCTCACTGTATGTCCCTCTAACATTGTGAAATGTGTGCAGATTTATACAGATGCATTGATGTGAACCCTGCATTGCTGATGCCTTGCTCGAGAATCACCTTGCTCTGAGATTGCAGTAATCTAAGTGTTTAGAAAGTGCATATAACACTCTTTTTTTGGCTAGGAGAGTGCGTTATTTAAGTGTGGGGAAAGCAGTAGTGTTAGAGGCTTGGTTTAGGCCCTTACCTGCAGCACTGCAGAGTGTGGATTGAGCCTGTCTGTCTCCAAAGAGATTCTGAATAGAGGAGTAGCTCCTAGCCCCCTGCCCAGCTGCCTGTGCTTGAGGTCACATGCCCCTTATATAAGATACTATTGAATGTTCCATTTGTGCACTGATTGGTGGCTGTGTCTGTTGTTTCTATTGGGCTTAGGGTTAGTGTTCTGATTGGCTGATAGGTCTAGGGTTCTGATTGGTTCTTGGGTCAGTGTTTTTATAGGACGTAGGGCTTAGGGTTAGGGTTCTGATTGGTGGGTTGGTTTAGGGTTTCTAATTGGTTCCTGGGGCTAAGGTTTCTATTGCACGTAGGGCTTAGGATTTCATGCCCGACTGGCCGCGGGGACTAAGGCAGGGACTAGGGCTTGGGTTAAGGTTTCTATTGGACATAGGGCTTAGGGTTTTGTGCCTGATTGGCTTCTGGGACTAGAGCTGGGGCTAGAGTTTCTATTGGACGTAGGAGTTAGGGCTTCATGCCTGATTGGCTGCTGGGACTAGGGCTGGGACTAGGGTTTCTATTGGAAGTTGGACTTAGGGTTTCATGCCTTATTGGCCGGTGGGACTAGGGCTGTGATTGGCTGTAAGAGGCTGTTGTCTTATTGGTACTAGGGCTTAGGGCTAGTGTTGTGACTGGTTAAGGTTAGGGTTCCCATTGGCTGAAGGGGTCGCCTGATTACTAGGGCTATTTAAGCCTCTGGTTCGGGGCATCTCAGACCGAGCATCGAGGCTAAGGGCAGCTAATACCAACACTAAGGACACACCTGTTACAAGCCCACAAAATATTACTCACACTTCTACAAAACAAATTCACACTATCACCAAAGCACATTCTATAAACTGCCTACTAATAAAGGCTTGATCGCTCTCTAAAAACAAGCATCACTTCTAGACCTTCTCACTGACACAAAACCTGACATACTCTTCATAACTGAATCATGGTTGGGAGATGACATGGCCCCAGTCCTACATGAAGCCGTTCCTCTAGGCTATCAAACTATCACACAAAATTGTATAGGCAGAAGAGGAGGTGGCCTAGCTGTTGTGTTACAGCAAACATTACAAATCACTAAAGCTGACAACATCTCCATAAAAGGTTGTGAGGCCCTTTTCACCAGATGCGATCCTACACCATCTTCCTCCTGTAACTTCCTGCTCCTTTATAGAACTTCACCTAGCAATGCAACGATCCCAGACACATTTCTAGACACGGTTTCAAACCTTATCACACTACACTTCAACCTATGCATTATGGGTGACCTCAACATTTGGTTTGACAAACCCAATATGCCCCATCCAAAAACAATCTCAAACCTCATTCTACTACTCTTTCCAATGCACTACCCTATTTATCACCCTATGTCTGTCTCTCAATATATCTCCTTCCTCCGCTCTCCCATTCAACCCAAACCCCATACCACTACTATGATCCCCAAAATAACCCTTTCTAGACTCTTCCCTCTTCTACCCCTCCTTGCATGGTCTCATACCTCTTTTACTATTCAGATCTCCCAAACAAGCCTTTCTACACCCTTCCCTCTGACTCTTTCCCCTCCACCTCCCCTTTATGCATCCCAAACACCCTCCTACTGCTATGAACTCCAAAAAGAAAGTAAAAAATATGTAATTTCTCGACACTTCCTTCTTCTATCCCTCCACTATTTCTTTTGCAATCCAAATATCAGACAAACATGTCCACCGCTCAATCAAATTAATTTTATTTCCATACACTAATTCACCACTAATCATTTTTGGGTTCCAGAATTGCCTGTTACTCGCCAAAAAGTGCTACAACACCTCATCAGGGGAACAAGAGCTATATAAATGAAAACCCTTCCCTCCTCCATCCCTCCACTAACATTACAATCCAAATAACAGACTAACATGTCCACCGCTCAAATTAATTTCATATTTCCCTAAACTAATTCACCACTAATCCTTTACTGGTTCCGGAGTAGCTTGCTACTTACTGGAAAGTGCTTCAGCATCTCATCAGGGGTAGCAAGCGCTAAATAAATGCGAACATTTTTCTCTTCTATCCCTCCACTATCCTTCTCAATCCAAATAACAGACTAACATACCGACCGCTCAAACTAATCTCATATTTCACTATACTAATTCACCACTAATCTTTTTGGGTTCCGGAGTAGCGTGCTACTCACTGAAAAAAGTGCTTTGACACCTCGTCAGGGGTAGGAAGCACTATATAAATGCAATTACAATACAATGCAATGTATCCTGAAATGTAACTGTTATTAGTTTTTATTTGTCCATTTTTTTCCTTTCTGTACTCCTAAAATTTGAAAATTAATGAAACAAATTATAATGCAAGTCAAACAAAAATATTTAAAAAAGAAAAGATCACGATACACTTCAATATGCTCAAGTATGTAACGATCACAACAACATAAATAAAAATGCTAGGCAAAACTTCCCAAAATAAAACGTGGCTCCGACCTGTCACCTACATTGTAATCTAACCCTTACATTGTAATCTAACCCTTCATTAATTAGGTGAAAAACATTAAGAGTATAGGGCAGAAAGAGATACACTTCTAGAAGCTGAATTGTGTGAGTGAAAATGTAAAATCTGGGCCCAAACTCGGCTTCCCTGTTTCCCCAAAAGGTGTGATCCTAGACAATGTTGTATTTCATCGAGCCTCCTTTTAAGTCTACAGGTGTCAGGCTGACTGGAACTCTTCCCTCTTTAGATCTTTCCCATTGCCCTGCAGGGCAAGTCTTTAAAGCAGCAGGTGGGGGTATTGCAGAGGGCGGCAGGATGCAGACAGCAATCAAGCAAACACTGCTTTCAACTCCCCTCTCCCTTTGTCCTGCCATACACAGAACGAGGGCAGCAGTAATTAGCACAAACAAAAGGGGTCAGGGTGTGGAAGGCCTCCTGACTCTCCTTCATTTTGTGACCAGCAAATTGGTCACTGATAACTGGAGGCAGGTCAGCAGGGCAAGTGCAGGGCCATAATAGGTAGCGCTTTTGTGCTCTAATGGCCCTACAAATCATGGAAGTGACAGGGATTTTTTTTGTCCCCTCGTCCCCCCCACCCTTGTCCCCCGTGTCCCCACCACTCTAAAATCTGGGGGGGGATATATCCCTGCCCCCCCCACACTTCCTACGCCCATGGACTCGGGAATAGCAGCGTATTGACAAAACACGAAACGTTCACCGAATAGGTGAGGTTTTCTGCATACTGGTCAGAGGACGCTTGCGGCATATTCCAAACCTAGGAGTTGGGTACAGTAGCGTAACAAAACTTGCAATGTGCATAGAGGGGGGGCTCCCAATGCTCCAGACCCAGTCAGGACTTCTCAGGCCAGGGGCCCGCCGCCCGGGCCTAGCCCCGGGGCACCCCAAGGAGCTCGACCCCTGCCCCGCACTTCGTGGGCTGCTGGTGCTATTGTTATGCCACTGGTTGGGTAAGTGCATCTTTACTGACACCGCACTACTTCTGGGGTATTTTGAGCATGGAGGGCTTGCTGGATCGACTGCAGTGCATATTTTAAAGGGGGCACGTCGGTCAGCATCTGCAGGGCTCTGAATAGTGTGAGCAGGTGCTCTGGTTATTCCAGAGCCTGACAAGGTTTTTCAAATGTAATGGTGGCAGCTAGGGACACAAGAAGACGTGATGATGCATATGCAAAGAAACAGCTGTGGTACAGCCTGTGGCATGCCTCTAAACAAGAACAATCTAAATGGTGGGAGGCAGTCACGCTTCAAAAGTATATTGACTGTGGTCAGGTGTCCAGAGGGCTGAGAATTTTTACCATACCCACGTTCATTAACCCTGACCCAGAAATGATTAAGGAATGGGCTGCCAACAACCACGAATGCTTGACAAATATGATTAAAATATTGGCCAAATATGCTTGGAAAGATATGAGAGACTCTATAGAAACTGAGAGAATTACGGGACTACTAAAAGACAAGGGCACATAGGAGGAGTTTGAATGTGACATAAACAAAGTCAATGCCAAATTAGAAAAGCTTAAAAAAAACTAAGGCAAAAAAGCAGCACAAATTTTACAACAACCAAGTTGACTACGAGAAAGGTCAGATCCTCACATTTGGTAGGAAGTTTGAGCATTTAAGAAATACTCAACAAGAATCCACAAATGGTAGTTTGCCCTCACCAACGGGTACAAATCTGGCAAAATCAATCAAACAAGTGATGACCAATGACAGCAACCGAAAAGGGTACACCGACAGTGACACCAGTGAGAGTAATGTCGCAGTCCACTCGGAGAGGGGGGGAGTAAAATCCTAAATTTTAAAGGAGTTCAACCTCATAACTCAAGGAAGGCTAGCAGCCCAACCAGGCAGAGGCTCACCGGGCTACAGAGGTTGGGGTTGATGAGAAAGAGGAGGCAACAGAAGAGGTGCAAGAAAAATAGGAAGCACAGAAGGCTCCATGGGAATGCAAACAAGAGGCCAAACACCTGCAAAATGATGGATAAAAAGACTGCGGTAAATCTTTCAAATCTTGTACTGTGTGATTCCCAGATTGCGGTATTATTCTTAGGCTTCTCCTTCTGCCAACCTTAGGCTTTGACTACACACAAAGTTATATAGATTTATTCCATTTTACCAGGAAATTTAAACTAAAGCGGTAGTATGCTATGAAACCTCCTCTGAATAGACAGGCGAAAAGTGACAATCCCTCACATTAAAAAATAAGTGGCATTTAGATTCTTCACACAATCAGTGAACTAGAAGGCAATGAGAACACCATCCCCGATCCTATTCTTAACCTGGTGAATGGGGATGTTGATTTTGATCTTTGTTGTCCAAGTGGCTTCAAACCTAAGTCTACATTTCTACCGCCTCTGGCAAATGATGCGATTAGCGTATTTGAAAGGGGTGTGATCAAAGAGTTAAAAAATTAGATTAAAAAAAGGCCCTAAGTGGAATAATTTAGGGAAAAGACTCAGAGAAAAAATCACAGAGTTACAAGAGAATTACAGGATTGTCATTAAAACATCTGATGTTATGTTTCATATAGATGCCCTAAAATAGGCATGGTTTGAGATGCCCTAATATAGGCATAATCTTTCACCTACATTAGTTCCCTATTCTCCACAATAACGGGCGCGGAGGGCTGAACCTTATCTAGACTGTGGTTTGGGTACAGAAGGAGGGTTTTTCCCGAACAATGGCCTCCTATACCATCTTCGATGTGCTCATCCAGTATGATTAAATATTCATAAGAGTTCTAGGAAACTAGGCAGGGGCTAGAATCCACCTGCATAAACATCTACGTAAACGGTTCATCCCATACGTCATCTTCATACCCAACAATGGCCAACACAAGGGACAAAGGGACTCTATACTTTTCTGTATAACTACAGCACCTCTTGCTATCAGTAGTTAGAGGGAACTGAGACTTCCAGGCCGACACACTGACCAGAGACGCTGAGGCACCTGCATGCAGTCGCTCCAGCTGACAGTGGTCTAATCATCCCTTGCGGGGAGTCCAACTCGAGACCAGGACGAGGTCCCACACTCTCATTATTCAGGTAATGGGGTTTGACTAAATCCTAGCTGGATTCTTGGCTTCTTTCGCACCTACTCACTTGCTAGGTACACTTAGGTACATCTAGACAGGCATCGTAGGAGTATGCGCTTTATTTTATAAATGCATTTTATATTCATGTATATGTTCATGACTATTGCAAAATGGTAGAATTGTACTATCCCTTTTTATTCACTGTACTGCTGATCATATATCTCTGCTACTGTTCAACAGTTGTCGCAGCACATATATTTTATACTAGAAGAACAACTGTGCAATAAATTCTTATTGTAAACACGCTCGACTGTTTCTTCTGTGTAACTCTCTTAGACCAAATGAGCAAGTACGAGTGACTGAGCGAAAAGTAGTACATTGTTTCCACAAGTCTGAGGAATCAGGGTTGTCGTGTTGTGAGGTTGCCAAAAACGAATCTCTCTGATAAAAAGGAGATTCTAGTGGCACTGTGAGCTAGCTAATGCAAAACAGGCTAACATACACGGTGGGGGTGCTCAGAATCAGTCTGCCACCAGGCCCACAGTGTATGTTATCCAAAAGCGCAGGTCCTGCAGGGGTACTATAGGAACTACACTACATGGCGCCACCAACATTGGTTTGGTACTTATTTAACAGTAGAATCTGAGTAGTTCAGTCGTGCTTATTCTCAGAGACCCCTACTCACAAAAACCAGAGACGTCTGGAGTGGGTGGGCACAAACTCCGCCACAGCGGAGTAGGCGAGATATCCTATTTATTGGCTGTTGGTTAATCAAGCTTGAGGCACATTTAGTTCCCAAAATTGTGCAAAACACCTTATCTTAGTTTCCTTGGACAGTTATTCCGTGTTCTTAACACAATGACTACCGAAAACGGAGAATTATACCCGCTGGCACAAATTGGTCAGTTAGTTGAGGTAGATGCCAATGCAATACAGATTTCACCCAATGTAAGACACACACTCACAGTTAAACTCCTCAGAAATGGTGTACCAGCCAGAGGAGGTGTAGTAATATTCGTGATAGAGGCACACGAAGATTTCCAAACAGAGGTGTTCTATTCATGGGTTACATTCCCAGCAGCAAATGCTATAACAAGAACTTTTCATTATTATACACATGAAGAAGTCCCAGCAGTCTACACTCCGTTTGAGGAGTTTGAAATTCCGCTTACCTACCAGGAACATTATTTCTGGTTTAATGGCGCCCTACCCCACTCAAGAAGAAGAGCAAGACTCGGTCCATTAGGAAGACCAGGAGCAACATGGCCGATATTAGTGACCTATGCACCACATCCTGACATTGACACAATGCCAAATAATGAATTGCTTTTTCAACACAAAGAGTTGATAAAACTTTACAGAAACATGACACAATTCGTCATGAGGACACTTGCGGTCCAACCAACAGTAATTATACCAAATACAGCTCCTACACAGAGCACAGCTACTAAAATTACTACATCAAACATTACACGCAGTAATGGGTAAATTGCCCACAAAACGTGAACAAATTCCTTTCTGGGTAGCTCAGAAAATAACCCAGTTAGAAGCAGTATTCCCAAATACCACACCATTTGAAAAACACAGAATGTTAACAATCTGCTTGCCCATGGGGATTACACCACAGTTAGAGGATTGTACCTCTTGGGGTACAGTCTTTGCTGCCATATATACCAGAACTCATGGTATTCCTTCATTAGCAGTGATACCAGATGTATTAAGACAAATACAAAATGAGTACGGAGCAGAGCTTGCTCTGAACTTGGGGATGCAGTTATTAAATAACTAAGACCAGGTATCAGCCATAATACTAGCTAACATTAAAGGGGAAGCACCATCAGTGGCAATCCGCCAACGCCTACAGGAGTTCTCTCCATTAGAACAGGAGAATGAACTACCCAAAATAATTGAAACTGCGTATGCAGGGATAGTTTGGGGGAAAAAGCTGTAAAACCTCAACTAATGGGCAATCCCGAAAAGGACACTTCTAAGCAGACACCGACTTCTTCTAAAAAGAAGTGGGATAATAAAAAACAACAAAAGTTTAAAGACAACAGATCTCAGTCCCGAGATAGGTCTCCTCCACAGGAGCCCTCTGAAAAGAGGTACAACCTTAGGAATAGGGATACTATTAGGAAACCTGACAGGTATCAGGATACTGATACACGTTCCTCTCGTTCCTTTCAGGGCTCGAAGAAAAACTCAGAGAGAGAAGGACGGTCAGAACACAGAGAGGAGCGCACACAGTCCAGAGACAAGCAGCGCGCTCAAGACTTTACTTCCAAAAAAGAAGATAAGCCAAAATCAAAACCTCAATTTAAGAAAAAGAAAGTTGCTGGTCTGAAAATCAGACATGCCCAGAATTCTGAGGACACAACTTCTGAATGGGGAATGGGCTCTGATGATGCTAGACAGTGCGGCAGAAGTAACAATAGCTTGCCAGAACTTGAAGGAATTTCTGGTGACAGCGGACTTGAATGATTATATCATGGTGGAAACACCAGACAAAAGGGTGAGCGTCCCACATAAGTTACATGAAATAACACTCCGGATGGAGGGGGACAAGCCCAGGAAAGCAAAAGGTCTCTTTTGGAAGAACTTATCATCTGGATATGACATCCTGTTAGCCGAACAAGATTGGTCGCCAGCATTCGTAATGGAGTGCCCCAGGGGAGAAAGTATAATTTGTCCTGCATTTTCCGACCATGTTCCCGTTCACCTTAAACATACATATGCATGGGAGTGGGCAGTAGCCCAAGCTCCAGCATTGTACAAAAATCACGCTGGGTGGGATGAGGATTCAACCTACCACGTGATCCCGTTAAAAGTTTCACCTAATGCTCAGAGGCAATACCCAATAAAGCAAGAAGCTAAAAAACAGGTCAGGGAGATCTTAGATCAACTTGAATACCAGGGGGTCATTGAAAAATGTACCTCTCCAATGAACAATCCTTTGTTTCCCGTCTCTAAACCCGACAATACATATCGTCTAGTTTTAGATTACAGACATTTAAACTCATGCACAAAGACATTTGCTGTCCAAAATGCACATAGTGCCGCATTAATGAATAACAGTGTGCGACAAAAATACAAAACAACACTTGATATCTCAAATGGATTTTTCTGCCAAAATATAGCGCCTAAAAGCAGGTATCTGACCGTATTCTCAGCGTTAGGGTTCCAGCGACAATTTTGTCGACTCACCCAAGGGTATAAGAATAGCCCCGGGTATTTTCAGAAAGGGTAACAGAGTTACTTCAAAAATTTGATGAAGAAGCGTTGTCCTATGTGGATGATATTTATCTAACGGACGACGACTTAGAGAGGCACTTGACCAGGGTAAGCACCATTATTATGGGATTTGCTACTGAGGGCTACAAATTTAACTTTAAAAAATCAAAAATAGCCCACCACAATGTCCTATTTTTGGGATATGAGCTGTCAAGTGAAGGGAAAAGTCTAGCAGCAAACTTTTTAGAAAAATGTGCCAGCTCCAGCCTCCAAAATCATTACAAAATTTACAATCAATACTGGGATTCCTAAATTTCGGCAGAACATACATTTTAGATTACGCACAAAGGGTAAAACCTTTCTACGACCTAATAAAACCTGACTTTTCAGCCAGAAATTGGACACAAGAACATACTAATATTCTTTGTTCACTCCAGGAAGACATGATAGCTTCCAAACACTTGCAAACATGCGTAAACGTATGCCACTTTGTGATCCGTATAATTGCGGGTCAATGCGGGTACACTTACTTAACCTTCAATGAAGGAGAAACAGTACCAATCACATACAAATCACACCTGTACACAAATGCAGAAATGCGTTTCACTTCAACAGAAAAAATCCTGACAGCTGTTCAGACCGCTGTAGCAAGAGAAAGAGCACTGGCAGAGGGAAAACGCATTATTGCCGTAACCCCGGTACCGGCTTTAGAAGCTGTTACAAAGGCTAGCATTCCAAATGCGAAAGCCTTACATCCAAGATGGATACAATGGGCTAATTCTCTTACTGCAACGGACGTTGAATACAGATTTGATCCAAGTTTAAAAACACAAGCATTCCTGCAATACGAACAAGAATATCCTCTACCAAATGAAATCTTGCCTCTCGATCAGTATGAATATATTATTTATACTGACAGATCGGTGCAACCGGCCACAGGAAGTAAGCAGCAATACAGCGCAGCGTGTGCTATCGTTAAAGGTAGCATGCAGGATGGAAAGTTCTATCCGAGTTGCACAAAAACGCAATCGCTAGGAGACTGCATGGCACAGTTGGCAGAGTTAAAAGCACTGATTCTGGCACTTGTAAACACGGATCACGAATTCCCCACACTAATCGTGTGTGATTCGTTTTACTGTGTTCAGTCATATAATGAATACCTGTACCATTGGGAGCAAAACGGGTTTAAAGATGCGAAAGGTAGCACAATTAAGCATAAAATGCTATGGGAACAGGTAGCAGAGTTGAAAAATGAGCTACCAAGGACTCACGTGATCCATACACTGAGTCATCAATGTGATGGCATTCACGTTGAAGGGAATTCATTGGCTGATGAAGCCGCAAAGGGGGCTGTTCGCATGGCTTCCGTAGCTGCACTCACTCATTCCAAAACGAGAATAGACGGTGAGATTATGGTAGCTGTCATTGCTTCACGTAAAGGCAGCACAGCAGTACCTAAAAAATTTCCAATCAAATACTCCTACAAGTTAGATGCAAGTAACATTCCATATGCTCAGATTCCTGGAGAGGGGGATAGGGTAATACCAAATATGGATCGTAGGCAAGGTTTAATACTAGCAGCACACGAGGGTTTGGGCTCTGCGCACACAGGCGTTACAGCGACTATTTCTTTACTGAAACAGCGGTATTGGTGGCCAGGGTTAACTAGGCACACTAAAGACTATGTCTTGAATTGCGACATCTGCCAGCAGATGAAAGGGTCCACGGTAGCAAAACCCACGCAGACGCCATTATTAAAATCAGAAAAACCTCTCGCATGTGTGTACTTGGACCACTGTGGCCCCTTACAAACGGACGGGGCTTACAAATATATCATGGTTGCAGTGGATTCCTGCTCGAGATTCCTATGGGTATGGCCTCAGCGCTCGGCTGACGCTCGAACTGTTATCAAAGATTTGCGAGTCTTTATCGTCACATACGCAGTTAGCTCGTTACATTCTGACCGCGGCCCTGCGTTTAGCTCTCAGGCTTACAAAGAGGCCATGGAAGGAATGGGCGTAGCATTGCGGTACTCCTCTCCATACCATCCCGAGGGAAATTCGGTTGTGGAGAGGAAAAACCGGGACTTAAAGCAATCTTTAACAGCTAGGGTATTAGGCAAGGGCGGTAGTTGGGTCAAACACCTTTATGGGGTACAGCGGGCGTTAAACAACCAGCCAAGAAACTCTATAGGGGTGTCACTCCATACGAAGTCGTCTTTGGGACATGAATGTGGGTACCTGATCTTGATTGTGAAGGCGCAGTGGCGGATGAAAAACCATTTGATATCCATGATCATTTGGCTGTTTTACAGGATCTAAATGAATCCAGGACAAAACAAAGCAATGTCCGACTAAAGCAGACCGCCACTGGGGAAGTCAACGCAGACACAGCAAGACCTGTCTGGATCCCAAAAGTCGGGGATCTGGTCAGAGAGAAAATTGCGGACAAAAAGGAATTTGGACCTTCATACAGAACACCTGTACCAGTCCTTGCAGTACAAGGAACAAGAACTGTACTTTTGCCGCCTCTTGCCGGGAAAAAGGAGAAAAGATTTGTCTCAATCGACTTAATCAAACCACACTATGTGGCCAATAATAAGCAGTAGGCCTCGTGGTCTCCACAGTAGCAGATGCCCTCCTCTCGCTACAATCCAAGAAGTTCAAACAGAAAGACTCATCACGTTTGAAGAGCCACCTGTAAGGAATGAAGGACTAAGCAACAATGCTATGGAACTTGTTCCACTTGAACCAGACATTCAAATTCAAAATGAATATCAAATTAATTCACAGGTTGCAATTAGACCTAATACAGAAGTCTGCGTCAACATGCCTCGTCAAGAGCAAAACAACATTTCAACCAATCCCGATGCAATTTTTACAATTGATCGAACTGCTTCTGGCTATGTCATGAACTTTGATACGTTTTCTCAGGATCCAAGCGAGCCGGAAACGACGCCAGCCAAAACACCATTCAAGCAGCAAATAAAGAACTTTCTTCACTTTCTAAAAAAGACATACCTGGTATCGCCTTGGATTGAACTCTGGGTAATTTCTGGGATATTGTTTTTTCTTTTCTGGCTTGGCTTAGTACTAACTTTTAGTATGCTTATTAATGGACGCTATCTTCAACAAAGTTCCACAGCCCAAAAGGTCAACATACTACTGAAGCCACATCCATCATCACATCGTGAGCATAAAGACTTGTCATCAGTGAACATTACAGCAGTTCCTATACCGGATGGTATAGTATGGGACAAGGTTGATTTTAACATATTCGGTCCGACCGAGCTTTTAAAAATTAATCATGTATTTAAAATTTCATTAAGTGATATCATTACCTCAAGTACATTATCTGATGATTGGGACTCTGAAACAATTAATAACATGTTGTCTGATTTAGAGAAAACTGCTGCATTTTCTAATAATAAATGTAAATCCGTATTTGTAAAACGTGAACTACTCACCCTTACGGGTCTCAAGGAGCTGGGGGCCGTCGTGGAAATTAAGTGAGCTATTGCCCAGAGTCACATGGTGCTGAGCTGAGCTGCCGCCAGAGCCGGGGATCAAACCGTGAGCCCTGTGCTCCGAAGTCAGCTGCCCTGGCCACTGCACCACACCTCTCCACCAATAATGAAATGTTAGAGGGTTCTTCAGATTATGACACATTGTACTGTTACCAACATTATGGTCATCATTTCCTGCACAAATCCATTTCACCTAGGAATGTTTTTGAGTACCATCAGTGGGAACATTGCCCAACACCACCAAAAAGTAGTTCACAAACGTTTGCACAGAAATTTTCATACTTTTCAGGGTTTAACACCACATATCCAGCCTCATATTACTACAAGGTTGCACCAACATCAGCACTGAAAATTATGTAGACAAACACTAAACAGATTTACTCTGCTTACTTTTTGGCCCAATTGTCTGAACAGGGTTTTGACCTATGGAAAGACGAAATTGACTTAAAATCAGTTTGGGGTTCAAGGGACTGGCAAGTCCAGGGTACAGAGGCACTATTTAGAGCATGCCTCATTCCACAGCAGATGATCTTTATAAATGATACTGTGCAACAGACATCTTGTCTTGGACTAGCCAAGAGCAAGGACCTGAACACCCCTAGGTTTCCAACACCGACATATGGAGGTGGCAGAATTCAACTACAAAAGAAGGGGCAAAAGTGGATGACATCTTAAAGTACAATAGAACAGACCCAAATTGGAAACAGTGGGTGGTGTGGCCCTTAGACACGAATAGCTGTCATAAGCGATTCCTGGACATCACCGAGGGACTCAGTATCCATAGGCCAGACCCACGTTATGTACAGAGAGAACATCCAGGGGTAGTGACATCCTATAGTGTTGGGAAGTTGTGCCTCGGTTGGCTAGAAACCTCAACACTTGCAGAAGTGAAACAACACTTATCTTTACTCTCACTTGACATGGATCTTAGGGACTTTTACTAGGACCCAGGAAAACACGTCAAAAACGTTTCATATATGCAGGCATTTATGCTGCCTATAATGAAAACTGGAAGATTTCCCAACAAGAGGCCGCAGAGAGAATACGGGAAATAGACCGTATAAACTTAGAAAAGCTTTAGCTGTGGTAGATAATGGGTTAACAACTTTGACCTCCAGGATATATTCATTGGGCAACATTGTATCTTCTGCTATAGACATACTGGAACAAGATTTAGCCATATTACAACACGGCCAATCTCAGTTACGTTCTATTATGTTATTAAGCTGGACGCTGCAATCTTTGCGTGCAGGCTTTGTGCATTGGCGTTTTATAAACAGTACGTCTCTGTTTTCTGAATACAATCTAACAGATACACAGACAGAAATGGCACAAAGGGGAGCTAAATATACAATGCTGCGCATTGAAAAACTAGACAGGCTACCATTCAAGGTGGCGGAATCACCATCAACAGAATGGCTAATTCATGGCCATATCACTCTCCCGGTCACGACCTTGCAGTTTCAGTGTTGCCTTGAGCAAAGGCAGGCAGGCAGATATGAAAAATTGGGTAAAGAATACATTAAGGAATCCTGGGAATTACCATATAGATTTTGATGCCGGAGTGGGGATCGTGAAGTGTTCCTGAGTGGTACAAACTGCAAGAACGCTTTAAGCGGCTCTCTCATGTATCAGGACATTATTTTACACGGAGCTTGTAATGGTTCGGTGGCGAATCTGTCTTGCCACATGAAAGGAACTCCAGCTGCCGTGATCACCCCAGTTTTCGAGTTACTCTCGAATGGGAGTTACTTGATGCTGAATAATCAAGATTGCTGTGGCATGCTTCCGGGCATCGCCTATCTGGTCACCATGAACGCCAGGGTTACTTGCTGTATGCAAGTATTGTTTCCCCCAACAAGTACAGTCAGGGAGGCGCCTTTGTGACCTTCGTTAGAGATATATTTTATAAAATTTGACACTTTGGGCAGAATGAAAGCCATGCTTTTACAGCAAACTGTATCCTTAACCTCCACTTGAGAGACCTTTGATCTTCAAGTTGCAAGGACCTCGACCGAGATACAGGCACTTATTCGTACAAACTGCCCCTTTCATTTCGTAGAAATAGTGGGTCGTATCTTTAACATGTCTGATACGAGTGGTATTGTACACCTATTTAAGACCATAGGGTCAGGTTTTCTAAGCACCTTCCAAACAGTCCTCGGAGACATCCCAAATTTTATACACTCCGTATTTGGAAGCATCTTTGGAGGTTTCCCTCTGATACTGCTTTTAATAGCTGGAATCCTGATCGTCATTTTCCTGATATGCAATGGACGGCCCAATCACGAACAAAATGGCGAAAGCTCTTCTGGAACTTAGATACCGTGAGCGCATGGTACAACATCTGGGCGCGCCTCACCTATGAGAACTGAGTGCTTCTTGGTTCTTATCGTTTAGACCAGTCTGGATGGACTGCATCTTACCTGTTCTTCGATGCCTGTTTTGCGGTGAAGAATGCGTGTTGCAGATTTGTCTGACACTGGAGTCGGAGACGCCTGCAGACTTGAGGCTGGAACCGCTGAGGTCCCATGCTCGGCTGTGTCCCCAGCGTATTCCTATCCTGACGAATGCATTCCTTGAAAACCGGCAGGTGCCTTTTGCTACAACTGGGGTGAGCATCAGCTCAGCCACCACTAGCGCTGACATCAGCACAAGCGCTACAACTAGCATTTCGGGCACTGAGGTATCGACTACAGCACCGGCTGCCGATATGCCAACTATGGGCAGTACTGAATATCATCTGTGCTCCATCGACGTAATGTGTAAAATATTACAATTCCCGTCCCCTACAGCAAGTGACTGTGATGTTGCTTCTCCCAGCCAGGACACTTAATCTTCAAT
Organism: Calotriton arnoldi; assembly: GCA_963921515.1. Lineage (NCBI taxonomy): Eukaryota > Metazoa > Chordata > Amphibia > Caudata > Salamandridae > Calotriton > Calotriton arnoldi. Next base: position 1,820,991 of record CAWUFW010002922.1, read on the forward strand.
TGGCTCATCGTGTGCTGGGAAAGAATTCGGAGTTTCCTTTTTCATTTCGACTCTGATTAAATTTGGAACAATTACTATTAAATTGACACTATCGCTAGAGAAAGCATGGCCTTCTAGAATGCTTGTAAGAGTTTTAAATTCTATAAATGAACTCAGCTAGACCTTTAGCTTGAGTACAAGTTCAAAAACTTACTCTACACATTTTTCCCCTCTTAGAAATGTTTTTAATATGCTTTTAAAATTGTAAAAATGTTTTTATGTGGCTCACTGACATTTATATGCGCTACCACCTAGTATGACTTAGTAGTTTGCTATCATTGGTTATTATTGTTGAGTATTAAGAGGAGTGGGTGTTATGTTTCATATAGATGCCCTAATATAGGCATGGTTTGAGATGCCCTAATATAGGCATAATCTTCCACCTACATTAGTTCCCTATTCTCCACAATAACGGACGCTGAGGGCTGAACCTTATCTAGACTGTGGTTTGGGTACAGAAGGAGGGTTTTTCCCGAACAATGGCCTCCTATACCATCTTCGATGTGCTCATCCAGTATGATTAAATATTCATAAGAGTTCTAGGAAACCAGGCAGCGGCTAGAATCCACCTGCATAAACATCTACGTAAACGGTTCATCCCATATGTCATCTTCATACCCAACAATGGCCAACATAAGGGACAAAGGGACTCTATACTTTTCTGTATAAATACAGCACCTCTTTCTATCAGTAGTTAGAGGGAACCAAGACTTCCAGGCGACACACTGACCAGAGACGCTGAGGCTCCTGCATGCAGTCGCTCCAGCTGACAGTGGTCTAATCATCCCTTGCGGGGTGTCCAACTCGAGACCAGGACAAGGTCCCACACTCTCATTATTCAGGTAATGGGGTTTGACTAAATCCTAGCGGGATTCTTGGCTTCTTTCGCACCTACTCACATGCTAGGTACACTTAGGTACATCTAGACAGGCATCGTAGGAGTATGCGCTTTATTTTATAAATGCATTTTATATTCATGTATATGTTCATGACTATTGCAAAATTGTAGAACTGTACTATCCCTTTTATTCACTGTACTGCTGATCATATATCTCTGTTCATATATCTCTGCTACTGTTCAACACATATATTTTATACTAGAAGAACAACTGTGCAATAAATTCTTATTGTAAACACGCTCGACTGTTTCTTCTGTGTAACTCTCTGAGACCAAATGAGCAAGCACGAGTGACTGAGCGAAAAGTAGTACATTATTTCCACGAGTCTGAGGAATCAGGGTTGTCGTGTTCTGAGGTTGCCAAAAACGAATCTCTCTGATAAAAAGGAGATTCTAGTGGCACTGTGAGCTAGCTAATGCAAAACAGGCTAACATAAGCGGTGGGGGTGCTCAGAATCAGTCTGCCACCAGGCCCACAGTGTATGTTATCCAAAAGTGCAGGTCCTGCAGGGGTACTATAGGAACTACACTATAGGAGGTAACGTAGAAGTTTGGCCATTAGAAATGTATCTAGAAGAAGGCTGTAAACAATTACTTGATAAAGAGGATTATGAACCATCTAATAGAGATACTATGATCAAGGCTAACAAGAGTTACTATGATAGGCTCACTGACTGGAGGGATCAGAAGCTGATTGAATGGGAATAGTATCAATTTCTCAGGTGTGATTTTCTAAAAATCCAGCAATGTATATCTTTCCCATCTCAACAAATCACTCGGGAAGACCGATTGTCTCTTCAAGGGGAAGCTTACTAGGAAATACATCAAGGTACGTGTTTTTTTTTCTATGGCCCATCGTTGAGATGTTTCCATCGTACATAAAAGACACTGGGGATTTCCTGCGAGTGATTAATTACATTGCATGGAAGGACAGTTTCCTACTTATGTGTCTTGATGACAGCAGTCTTTATACATGCATACCACATGATTTAGAGATCAAGGTCAGTAGCACTTCTTAATAGCATGCTCATTGTCTTTCCTTCTCCACACAGAGATGTTACTCAACATGATGGAGATAGGTTTAACAAATTACTTTTTCACCTTTCGTCAGACAGCTTTACCGACAAACCCAGTGAATGGCGATGGGCTCCTGCTTCGCCCTGAGCTACACAGGCGTTTACCGTGGCTGGTAGGAGGAGCAGGTGGTCAGCAGCATCCATCATTTTGGCAATCACATCATCCTCTGAGTTCGGTACATTGACAACATCTTCTGTATCTGGAATGGTAGCAAGGACTCGGCCATGTGTTTGTGAAAATAATCACTGATAACAACCTGAATCTTAAATTCAGGAGCCACATGCACACTTCCAAGATTGAATTTCTGGACTTACAGCTTGAGGTACATGAAAGAAAGCTTGAAAGTTGTGTATTTCTAAAAAAAAACAGCAGACAATAGCATGCTGCATGCCAGCAGTAGCCTTCCCGGCAATCTAATACAAAGTATCCCGTTTGGTGAGCTACTCAGAGCCAAACGGAACTGTAGTTTGTAAAAAGCCTTCCAAAATGAATCAGCCAATGGATTCCTTGAAATAGGGTATTCTAGAACTTCCATTGAGAATGCCCAAAAAAAGATATGCCAGGTAAATAGAAATGAGCTAATTGTACCCAGAAATAAAGATGGACTTGATCCACAATCCCTCAGGTTTGTCACTACCTATCATGACAGTGCCTGGAAAGTTAAGCGCAGTCTTGCTATATTCTGGCAGTTGCTACAGACTGATGAGTTTTTAGTGCGTAACATTGAAGATCACCCTAAAATAACCTTTAGGAGAAGCACTTCCCTACAAGATGCACTAAGCCAAAGTCTCATAAAGTCACCGAAAACTAAAGCGGGCATTCAGGTTTTGTTTTCTAGCTGCGGTAAGTGTAAAGCCTGCAAACATAATGAGAACAAGAAACAGATTCAATTTCCATCAGTCCGACAACCCTACACAACAACTACAAATCTAACCAGTAACTCCAATTACTGTAGCTATGCCCTGTGCTGCCAGTGTAATAAATATTACATCGGAAGCACTACACGCAAGGCCATGAAGAGGGTATTGGAACATGCATGGGCCATTGAAAATGAAGACAAGCAGTACCCTATTGCTCAACACTTCAAACGGGAGCTCAACAAAAATGTAAGGCTTCTGAGATACTGTGTGATTGACAGAATACCGGTCAGGTAAAGAGGGGGTAACATAATTCTTGAACTTAGGAGGCTAGAATCTAAACTCATAATAAGCTATGGCACTTTGAACCCTGTGGGGTTGAACCTCGATGAGGAATTGTCAGAATATTTAGGCTGAGCTATTTGCATGATGCTCTCTTTATTCGTGCGGGACCTGTAGGCAAGTCTCCCTTTGTAACTGCCTGTGTGTAGCAGAATCTAGCAAGATAGATGCACGCTGCCCCTCTGTAAACAGTCACTCAGTTATCCCTTTCCAAGATTCCTAGCAGTATTAGGTCTTGTTACCTGTGTTTTAAAATGTTTTTGATAGTGCCTTCTCTTCTTTCTTTTCTTCTTTTTCATGCACTTCCTAGGTTTTCATGAAATATGGTTTGATCCTGGGTTTGAAATGCAAAAGTGGCTGATATATATCTGCTGGACTTTGGGGTTGTCGAAGTTCTTCTTTATAAAACATAACAGCTAATGTATGCTTTTTTCTTTTATGAATGGTAGCTTGTGGGGACTCTTCTACTCGCAATAAGTGAATTGTACTCCCTTTAAATTGCCCACTTAGGCCTGATTGTAGTTTTTAAGATGTGATCCTGTTGGGGGTTTCTCAGGGCTGTTACCCTTAGAGCAATTACCACCAGTCACTTCCGCCTACCTATGTAGGCCGTTGAATGAAGATGGGGTCTTACCCTTAGTAACTGAGAATTAAAATTGATTGACAACATGTATAATTAATTACCTGCAGGATGTGATTACAGCGACATGTTTGAGTTCCCTCAACAAATGTGATTTTAGACAGCTGTTTCCGCCATCATCCAAGGGTACGGGCAATCTATACAATGAAATAATATGGGTTTTTTTTCCCCTGAAGTCCTGATTTACTTATTAATTTATAGGATTACATATTTCAGAAGTTTCCGAAAAATGGCTCAGACAACTTCTCTCTCCCCCTCCTTTGTGAATTGGGATATTTCCTCGTGGATGCTTGTTTCCTCTTTTGTATACTTATGGACCACTTAATATGTGTTGCGACCTTGATTTGAATTGTTTTCCTATATTTTCAATTGTTACCGGAACAAGTGTAAATATGATGTACTATTTGTCCTCAATAGGTAGGTAACTGATGAAATGCAGGGATGTATTTGACCTGCGCGCGCCCATGCATGCGCAGTTTTCTCAAGGATTACCGAGACGGCGAGGATGAGGAGGAGGGCAGCCCGGGGACGCTGCAGTACAGAGGTAAGTGGTTTTAAATTTATTTTTAATTAATGTTGAATTACTTGTTAATAGGGGGGGTGGAGGCGGGGCTGGCCAACTCCGCTCCGCTGTGGAGTGTGCAGAGATTTGCCTTCTCCGCGTTCTCCACGGAACACGAGTAGGCAAATCTCCGCACACTCCGCGGGCGGAGCGGAGGTCTCCGCCCAGGGTTAATCAAATACGCCGCGGCGTATGCCTGGTGATCCCTTAACACATGATCCATGAGACGTTGGAAGGTGGCGGGGGCCACGTGTAGGCCAAATGGCAACACACGGAATTGGTATAAACCCAATGGAGTGGAGAAGGCTGTTTTTTCTTTTGCAGGAAGTGTAAGAGGTATCTGCCAGTACCCCTTTGTTAGGTCTAACGTGGTCATATAGCATGCAGACCATAGGTTCTCGATCATCTCGTCAATCCTGGGCATCAGGTTGGTATCAAATTGGGAAATCTCGTTCAACTGACGGAAGTCTATGCAAAACCTTATGGACCCGTTGGGTTTAGGGACCAGAACCACTGGAAAACACCAAGGGCTACATGACGGCTCAATGATGCCCTCTTGTAGCATGTCTTCGACCTCCTGTTTTACTGCTTCTCTCCTCGCTTCTGGTACCCGGTACGGACGAAGACGGATGGGTCTTGCTCCGTCAGTCCGGATGTTGTGTTGTACCAGTTTTGTTTTCCCTGGTTGTGAGGAAAGGACATCGCAATGCCTATATACTAGTTCTTTAAGGGATTGCTGTTGAGTTTCTGAAAGGTCAGAGCCCATAGGTACCTCCCCTACCGGTTGGTCATTGTGCTGTCTGGGGACTGGAATGTCTAACGGGTTGGAGTCCGTTACGTATAGTGTTGTGTTTTCTTTTTCCACCCATTTCTTTAAGAGATTAATGTGGTAGATCTGTCCTTGACCCCATCTTTGTGGTATGTCTATTTTATACATTACGGATATTACTTTGTCCAGGACATTGTAGGGACCCTGCCATTTCCCCAACAATTTGTTGTCTGACGAAGAGAGAAGAATCAGTACCTTACCACCAACTGATAGCTCTCGTAATTTGGTGTGTGCATCATAGGTCTTTTTCTGTTTCTCCTATGCTTTCTCCATGTTTTGTCGTGTCTCTTCCCATAGGGTCACTACCTTTTGTCTTAGTTTGGAGGCATAATCAAGTAGGTCTAGTCCCTCATCTTCTTGATCCTCCCATCATTCCGCTGCCATATCTAGGAGGGTGCGGGGTTGCCTCCCGAACACCAGTTTAAAGGGACAAAAACCCGTAGAGGATTGGACATGTGTGCGTATGGCAAAGAGAACCAGGGATAGTTGTCTGTCCCAATCCTTACCTGTTTCTACGACCATTTTCTTCAACATAGTTTTAATGGTCCGGCTATAGCTCTCCACCAGGCCATCGGTTTGAGGGTGATAAACCGACGTCCTTATCTATTTTACTCCCACTATTTTACATATCTGGGCCATTAACCTGGACATGAATGGAGTGCGTTGATCGGTTAAGAGTTTGTTGGGAAAACCGACCCTACAGAAGAAACCGATCATTGCCTGTGCCACTGTGGTTGTGGTCATGCTGGTTAGGGGAATGGCCTCAGAGTATCTTGTGGCGTAATCGACCTATTCCAGTATGTACAGATAGCCTCTTGTGGACACTACCAGCGGCCCCACCAGATCCATACCCACCCGGGAAAACGGTATGTCGATGATAGGCAATGGCTGTAATGGTGCTCTGGGTACCTGAGGAGGGTTTACTCTCTGACACCTGTCGCAAGCGGCACAGAACCGCCGGATGTCCGAAAAAACCCCTGGCCAATAAAACCTCCTTAACAAATACTCCTCTGTCTTATCCCTCCCGTAATGGCCAACCCCCGTCTGTCCATGGGCTAGGTGTAAGACTTGTTCCCTGAAGGGTAGGGGTACCAATAGCTGTGAGATCTGTTTGTCTGGGGTTTTAACCTTCCGGTATAAAAGGCCTCTCGACACATGGAAGTAGGGTCCTACCTGCCCGTCTTCTTCTGTGACTGCTTGGGCCCAGGCTCATTCTAGATTGGGGTCCTCTGTCTGCGCCGCTCTAAAGCTGCGAGTCATTACCGACGTCTCTTCTGTAAGAGAGGAAGATGAAGGAACGTTAGAACCACCAGAAAGTACATGATTATGTAGTCGTTTTTCTCGATGGGACAAATTGGGCTTATACCTACCGCCTGTCAATTCCTCATGGGAAAAAGGCGCCTCCTCCCACCATACGGCTTCCTGTCTTTCTTCAATAACCTTCTCTGCTTCCGTTCCCAGCCAAGGTCATCGAGAAGATCGTCAACAAACAGCTAACCCGATACCTCGAAGAAAACAGCATCCTGGACCCATCCCAATCAGGGTTCCGCAGCAACCACAGCACTGAGACTGCCCTCATCGCCGCCACCGACGACATCAGGATCCTGATGGACAATGGTGAGACCGCAGCCCTCATCCTGCTGGACCTCTCCGCCGCCTTCGACACTGTCTGCCACCACACTCTACACGCACGCCTCCATGACGCAGGGATCCGAGACAAGGCCCTGGAATGGACCACCTCCTTCCTCGACGGCAGAACCCAGAGAGTCCGCCTCCCACCCTTCCGATCCGAAGCCTCCGAGATCATCTGCGGCGTACCCCAGGGATCATCCCTCAGCCCAACACTGTTCAACATCTACATGGCCCCGCTCGCACGTATCGCCAGACAACACGACCTCAACATTATCTCCTTCGCCGACGACACTCAACTGATCCTCTCCCTCACCAAGGACCCCCTCGCCGCCAAAGCCAAACTCCATGAAGGAATGAAGGCCGTCGCCGATTGGATGAAGACCAGCTGACTAAAGCTGAACACGGACAAAACGGAGGTCCTCATCCTCGGCTCCAACCCCTCAGCCTGGGACGACTCCTGGTGGCCAACGACGCTGGGAGCAGCCCCGACACCCACCGACCACGCACGCAACCTGGGAGTCATCCTCGACTCAACGCTCTCCATGGCCAAGCAAGTCAACGCAGTCTCCTCCTCCTGCTTCAACACCCTCCGCATGCTTCGCAAGATCTACAGGTGGATCCCGACAGACACAAGAAGAACAGTCACCCAGGCCCTCGTCAGTAGCAGACTGGACTATGGGAACGCCCTCTACACGGGAGCCCCGGCCAAGCTCATCAAGCGACTGCAACGCATACAAAATGCCTCCGCACGACTGATCCTCGACGTACCACGCCACAGCCACATCACCCCCACTTGAGGAACCTGCACTGGCTCCCCGTCGACAGGAGGATCACCTTCAAACTCCTCACCCACGCACACAAGGCACTCCACAAAACTGGCCCAGCCTACCTCAACAGACGACTCTTCTTCTACGTCCCCAACCGCCAGCTCCGCTCCGCCGACCTCTCCCTCGCCACCGTCCCCCGCATTCGAAGAACAACCACCGGCGGCAGATCCTTCTCACACCTCGCCGCCAAGACCTGGAACACCCTTCCACTAAGCCTACGAAAGACCCAAGACCTGCTGACCTTCAGGAGGCTACTCAAGACCTGGCTGTTCGACCAGTAGCAGCATCCGCCCCCCCTTCCCTCTCCCCAGCGCCTTGAGACCCTCGCGGGTAAGTAGTGCGCTCTACAAATTCTGTGATTGATTGATTGATTGGTGAGGATTTGTGGGAAACCCTCATAGTCAGTACCCAAAATCATCTCTTCCACCATGTCTGGGATACCAGCCACCCTTAGGGTCTCGTGCTGCCTGTCCCACTCCATCTGTAGCTCTGCTAAAGGGTAGGGTTTGCTGTCTCTGTGTACACAGGTGATCCATACCTCTTTCCCTATTAGCCACTGTCCTGGACTCACTTTATCTGCTTTGATTACTGAATGACGACACCCGGAGTCCAACAGGACCTTTGTCGGTGTGTGGTTGATCATCATCTGTTGGTGGTATTTTGCTTCCCCCAGTCCTGCCCACAACACCCGTCCCTGTAGATATCCTACGTCTATGGGTTCTACTGTTGTTGTCTTTTGTGGACAATTCCTTGCTAAGTGTCCCCATTCCCCACAATGGAAACATTGAGGCCCTGTTCCTGTCTCTCGAGTGGCATAGCGTGGTGTAGGTCTGCTTTCTATTGGATTTCTAGGGTATACCGACGGGGAAGGGGATGTGAACCTCCATTTCAGAGCAGCAGGAGTAGGCATTCTGGGGTTTGTGGGTCTTATGTCCATGGGTCGGGGTTGAGAGGGCCTGGGATCCATGGCCCTATGATATGCACATGCTAAATCTATAGCAGCATTGACGGTGACGTTTGGATGCTGCTTAATCCAGGCTCGGGTGTGGTTAGGGAGAGCCTCCAGATATTGTTCTAAGTAGACCTTGTCTAGCACTTCCTCTAGGCTGGCTATTGATGGTTGAAGCCAGCGATTACCCAGATCCTGTATTCGATAGAAAAGTGCCCGTGGGTTATCGTGAGAGGACCACTTCTCCTTACAGAACTTTGAACTGTAGAATTCGTCATCATACCCAAGCCGGCCAAGAATGGTTCTTTTGATCTCAAGATATGGGGTTGTTCCAGTGGGATTCGCTGCCTGATAGGCTGCCTGCAACTCCTCTGCCAGTAAAGGGGCGATATACTGCCCCCACCTCTCTGGTGGCCAGGAGGCAGTTGTGGCTACCCGCTCAAAATTGGTAAAGAAGAAGTCTGGATCTTCTCGTGGTTGGAAATTTTGTAGGACGGAACTCGGGACATTAGGGTGCACCCGGGTGTTGGCAATAGTGTCAGTAAGCCTTTGAATGGCGGAATCCTGTACCACCTGGTTGTTTGAAATAACTCCGGCTTGGGCCTGCAGTGCTTCCTGGAGGGATTCTCGGTCCTTTTGTGCTGCAGTAGCTTGACCTTCGACGACTAGTTGCAGGTGTCTCTGGCCCTCGGCCAACTGTTTAACCATGTCAGTCATGGTCAGTGGTTGGGTCAACTTTTTGTCCTGTCAGGGGATAGAGGGATTCCACTTCTGACACCACTGTGACAGGACAAGAAATGGCTGACGCTAGGTGCTTGTATAGAATGAGGACTTTATTCTCTCCTCCTTCCCTTCACGGGTATGGCTTAACAGTAATCTGAACAGAACAAAGTTATTGTCACTCTCTTCTCTTCACGTCCCTCTTCTTTGTTCCTCCCTTGGTTCTGCGTCCTCTTATCACGGGATGCCCTCGGGAAACATAAAAGGTGTATGTGGCTATTAGTGAATCAGCTCACTCTTAGTTACAATCCCACACCAGTCACCGTTTGTGCTCTCTCACTTCTTTGAATCTCTTCAGTCGGTTTGTTGTGAGGGGGTTGGGGTGTGTAGGGAAAGGAAAACCACAAGTCTAGTGTTTGACCCTTAACTCCCACCCAGATTCACCCTTCAGTTGTGTTGGTCTAACAGGATCCCCAGAACCCACAAAACGAATCCCGCCTGCTTTAACCCCTGGCTATTAGTGAATCAGCTCACTCTTAGTTACAATCCCACACCAGTCACCGTTTGTGCTCTCTCACTTCTTTGAATCTCTTCAGTCGGTTTGTTGTGAGGGGGTTGGGGTGTGTAGGGAAAGGAAAACCACAAGTCTAGTGTTTGACCCTTAACTCCCACCCAGATTCACCCTTCAGTTGTGTTGGTCTAACAGGATCCCCAGAACCCACAAAATGAATCCCGCCCGCTTTAACCCCTCGCTTGGGCTTAACACTTGCCTTGGGCTGTGACTCCTGACCGGAGCCACAGCATCCACATCCGTAGCGCCTTCCCTTGGGTTCTTTCGCCGCTGGTCGAAGATGCCGGTCTCTCCCCTCGCTCCAGTTTCGCCTCCTGTCACTCCCACTCGATTTGTTGAGCCGCTCTTGATCTCCGCTCCGTCCTCGGTGGATACCTCCGGTCCTCTCTCCTTGTTTCGAGTCTCCTCCACTACCGTCCTTGCTCTCCTTGCCTCGCTCTCGCCCTCCGCTCCTACACTTTACTCACCTTCCCCTGTCATTCCCGTCTTGTCGACCTCCTCCGTTATGGTGATGAACACTTCCAGGTCATGATGCGACGAAACACTAGACCGCGTCTTTTCGGTGCCCCCGGGGTGTCCTTCCATCGGTAGTTCCTCCTCCCTGCCACAGACCTGTTTCAGGGTAACACCCCTCATCAGCCAGGCTAGCTTGAAATCAGTGGCAAAATGAGCAAGGAATCCGCGTCTGGGCATACCCTGCCAACTTAGGGCAATACAAAGCAAACACCAGAAGATGATGGACGGAGCGCTGAAACTTTTCAGACACTCATCCTCAGTCACAGATCTGGGTTAAATCCATCATCATTCTTTAGCTCCATTCACCACCCCAGTTCAAACCCAGCCATATGCAAATCAATCTTGAACCTGTTCTTCATGGGAACAGTCCAGCCAGAACTGCCAAGCCAGGTATTCCCTGGACCGGAAACAAGCATCCTGGGACAGGTTTCGGGGTAACACCCCTCATCAGCCAGGCTAGCTTTAATCCAGAGGCAATGTGAGCAAGGGACCCATGTCTGGGCATACCCAGCCAAAATAAGACAAACAAAGCAATTACAAGGAGATGATGGACGGAGCGCTGAAACGTTTCAGACACTCACCCCCAGTCACAGATCTGGGTTAAATCCATCATCGTTCTTTTGCTCCCTTCGCCACCCCAGTTCTGATCCAGCCATATGCAAATCAGTCTTAACCCTGTTTCTCATGGGAACAGTCCAGCCCGAACTGCCAAGCCAGGTCTTCCCTGGACCGGAAACAAGCATCCTTGGACCTGTTTCGGGTTAACACCCCTCCTCAGCCAGGCTAGCTTGAAATTAGTGGCAAAGTGAGCAAGGGACCCACGTCTGGGCATACCCTGCCAACTTAGGGCAAACAGAGCAAACACAAGAAGATGATGGATGGAGTGCTAAAACTTTTCAGACACTCATCCTCAGTCACAGATCTGGGTTAAATCCATCATCGTTCTTTAGCTCAATTCGCCATCCCAGTTCAGACCCAGCCATATGTAAATCAGTCTTGATCCTGTTCTTCATGGGAACAGTCCAGTCAGAACTGCCAAGCCAGGTCTTCCCTGGACCGGAAACAAGCATCCTGGGACCGGTTTCAGGGTAACACGCCTCATCAGCCAGGCTAGCTTTAATCCAATGGCAACGTGAGCAAGGGACCCACGTCTGGGCATACCCAGCCAAAATAGGACAAACAAAGCAATTAGAAGGAGATGATGGACGGAGCGCTGAAACTTTTCAGACACTCACCCCCAGTCACAGATCTGGGTTAAATCCATAATCGTTCTTTTGCTCCCTTCGCCACCCCAGTTCTGACCAAGCCATATGCAACTCAGTCTTGACCCTGTTTCTCATGGGAACAGTCCAGCCCGAACTGCCAAGCCAAGTCTTCCCTGGACCGAAAACAAGCATCCTTGGACCTGTTTTGGGGTAACACCCCTCATCTGCCATGCTGGATTTAATCCAGTGGCAAAGTGAGCAAGGGACCCACGTCTGGACATACCCAGCCAGATTAGGGCAAAGAAAGCAAACACAAGGAGATGATGGACGGAGCGCTGAAACTTTTCAGACACTCACCCCCAGTCACAGATCTGGGTTAAATTCATCATCGTTCTTTTGCTCCCTTCACCACCCCAGTTCTGATCCAGCCATATGCAAATCAGTCTTGACCCTGTTCCTCGTGGGAACAGTCCAGCCCGAACTGCCAAGCCAGGTCTTCCCCGGACCGGAAACAAGCATTGTGGGACCTGTTTCGGGGTAACACCCCTTATCAGCCAGGCTAAATTGAAATCAGTGGCAAAGTAAGCAAGGAACCCGTGTCTGGGCATACCCTGCCAACTTAGGGCAATACAAAGAAAACACCAGTAGATGATGGACGGAGCGGTGAAAACTCATCCACAGTCACAGATCTGGGTTACATCCATCATCGTTCTTTAGCTCATTTCGCCACCACAGTTCATACCCAGCCATATGAAAATCAGTCTTGACGCTGTTCTTCATGGGAACAGTCCAGCCAGAACTGCCAAGCCAGGTCTTCCCTGGACCGGAAACAAGCATCCTGGGACCGGTTTCGGGGTAACACCCCTCATCAGCCATGCTAGATTTAATCCAGTGGCAATGTGAGCAAGGGACCCGCGTCTGGGCATTCCCTGCCAACTTAGGACAAACAAAGCAAACACAAGGAGATGATGGATGGAGCGCTGAAACTTTTCGGTCACTCACCTCCAGTCACATATCTGGGTTAAATCCATCATCGTTCTTTTTCTCACTTTGCTACCCCAGTACTGATCCAGCCATATGCAAATCAGTTTTGACCCTGATCCTCATGGGAACAGTCCAGCCCGAACTGCCATGCCCGGTCTTCACTGAAGTGGAAACAAGCATCCTGGGACCTGTTTCGGGGTAAAACCCCTCATCAGCCAGGCTAGTTTGAAATCTGTGGCAAAGTGAGCAAGGGACCCGCGTCTGGGCATACCCTGCCAACTTAGGGCAAACAAAGCAAACACAAGGAGATGATGGATGAAACACAGAAACTTTTCAGACACTCACCCCCAGTCACAGATCTGGGTTAAATCCATCATCGTTCTTTTGCTCCCTTCGCCACCCCAGTTCTGATCCAGCCATATGCAAATCAGTCTTGAGCCTGTTTCTCATGGGAACAGTCCAGCCCGAACTGCCAAGCCAGGTCTTCCCTGGACCGGAAACAAGCATCCTTGGACCTATTCCCCTAATCAGCCAGGCTAGCTTGAAATCAGTGGCAAAGTTATGTTATGTTATGTTAGAGAAATTTGTAAAGCGCAACGGTTACCCTAGGGTGTCCTGGCGCTAGCTACTGTCCTCCCACTGATACATAACTTACAACCAGTTTATAAATCAAACAGCCACGTTTTAGGGCCTTCCTGAAAGCCAGTAAGTCAGTTGCATTCCTCAGATGAAAAGGGAGCTTATTCCAAGCCTTTGCCGCACCAGCCACAAAACTTCTGCCTCCCCAGCTTGCTTTTTTTATAGGTGGTACTATCACTAGTTTTGCTCCTAGGGAGCGAAGTGATCTTTTGGGCACGTACCACTGAAATTGTTGTTTCAAGTAATCAGGACCTGTTCCTTGTAGGGCCCTAAAGACCAAACACAGGGATTTAAATTGCACCCGCTTCTTAACGGGCAACCAGTGAAATCTTTTGATTTCACTTGAGATTGGTACAAACTTCAATGTGCCGGTCAGCAATCTAGCGGCCGTATTCTGCAACACTTGTAATTTATGAAGAAAACGCTCCTGCATATTCAAGTATAAACTATTGCAATAGTCCAGCCTTGACATGGTTAATGCTGTAACCACTGTTCGCTGGCTATCTTTCGTCAAAAAAGGTATAATTTTCTTCATTTTTCAAAGAGTGTATGTTGTGGCTGAAACTACTGCATTGACTTGATTGCCCAAATCGAGCCTGTCGTCTATTTGCACTCCCAGATTTTTCACTTTCCTAGTGGGTGTCGGGAGGGACCCCATAGTATCTGGCCACCAACTTGGGGTCCAAAAGTTGGCATCGTTCCCGAACAGGATGACCTCAGTTTTGCTCGAGTTGAGCTTTAGACAGTTTTGGGACATCCACCTTCCTACTGCCCCCATACAATCATGGAACCGCTTTCCTGTTGCCTTCTCCTGCCCAGGCCGAAGCGACACCACAATCTGCGTGCCATCCGCATAGGAGGTAAGGCAAAAACCAAAGGAATTAATAAGGGGAGCCAACGAAGACACATATACATTGAAAAGTGTAGGGCTCAAAGACGATCCCTGCGGAACTCCACAGGGCAGCGAGAAAGGTTTAAAATCAAATTCACCCAGTGAGACTATTTGCAGTCTGTCCGAGAGGAAGGACTTCAGGAGTGTCCATGCTTTATCCTGCACTCCGCAGGCCCGCAAACGGTCCATCAATAGACCATGATGGACCGTATCGAAGGCCGCAGAAAGGTCAAGCATGATCATAGCGGCCTTTCCTCCCTGGTCCAAAGCTGCCCTGATCTCTTCCGTAGATTTTAGAAGTACGGTTTCCATGCTATGCCCTTTTCTGAACCCGTATTGAGTAGGATCCAGAACTTTGGCATCACGTAAATAAGCACTCAATTATGCATTCATTCTTTTCTCACCCAGTTTGGATGGAAGTGGGAGGCATGAGATAGGTCGGAAATAATTTGGATCCTTAGTGTCCAGGCTAGGCTTCTTTAAAAGTGGCAAAATTGAAGCAATTTTCCACCCTTCGGGGAAATGCCCTTCTGCAAACATTGCATTAAATAAAGAAGCGAGTGACAGGGCAATTGGGTCTGGGGCCAATTTTACCACCGCAACAGGACATGGGTCATAAGGGAAGCCTGATTTAGCTGACATGAGAAGCTTATGGGTATCGATCGTGGATATTGGTGCAAACTTGTCCAAAGTAGGCTGAAATCCTACAGCCAACTTATGATCCTCAGTTGAGGTCACTATCACATCAGTTGTTGGGCCCTTAAAAGTTGCAAAGATGTTCTCCACTTTAGCCAGGAAAAGCCTGGCAATTTCTTCACATAATTCCTGGCTCCTTTGAATGTTTGCTGGTTGGGGATGTGCCAGACTAGTTACTGTTTTAAAAAGTTCTTTGGGCGAGTTTTTGGCTAAGTTAATTCGACCAACAAAGAACTCTTGCTTTACTTTAAAAGGTAACTGTTTATAAGTCAAAAGGCTTTATTTATAACTGTTTCTCTCTGTTATTTTATACTCTTTCCTCCAATTTCGTTCTAAACGTTTACAGATCAATTTTTGATCCTTAAGTTCCTGTGTGTACCATGGAGCGGAAGGTTGTGACCTTTTAGGAAAAAGTATTTTCTTTGGAGCTAGTTTATCACACGCGGACTCCAGCCAGATTGTGTATAAGGAGGTCGCCTCTTCCACGTCTAGGGGCATTTGGCCCAAAGTTGACGTAAGCAAATCTGCAAAATCTTTACCCCCAACTTTATTCCATGCTCTAATTTCCTTCTGTTTCTTAGGGGGTCTTTCCACCGCATGATGATCAGGAATGGCCAGCTCAAATAGAACGGCCACGTGATCTGACCACACTAGGGGCAGCAGGCCTTTAAATGAAACATGTGGATGGTTTGAAAAAATGCCATCCAACGTATGCCCTGCCACATGCGTAGGCCCGATTACTTGCTGCCTAAGATCGGCACTGTTCATCAGATCTATAAGGTTCACCATATCCGGTTCTGTATCGGCCTCCAGATAGAAATTAAAATCTCCCAGTATAGTGAAGGAGTCAGCGCACAGGTCCTCTTCCAGCAAATTTCCCATGGATGTTACAAAAGGGCTCCTAGGACCCGGAGGTCTGTATAAAAGGATACCCTTAAAAGTGTGGTGATGGGAAAGAGTGAGGGAAAAGGACAATGCTTCACATGCTGCGTTTGAAGCTGTTTGAAAAACTGCCGTGATTGAACTATGATAAATTACAGCTAGTCCCCCTCCTTTCCTAATGGGCCTATTTACTGTATGGCAGCTATACCCGGGGGGTGTGGCTTTGACTAAATCTGGACCCGAGGCATCATCCGTCCATTCTTCAGTGATAAATGCCAATTTTGTGTCACCTCCCTCGATTAGTGTTGTGCACTCAGCACTATGCTTCACCAGGGAGCGTGCATTCAACAGTATTAAGCCCGGGCGTAGTTTGCGTAGTAGCACTTTACGTAGCTACGTGAAGTACAGCTTCAACTACACGTAGCTATGCAAATTGCATAGTGCGTAGCTGTGTGCTTGACTGCACTGTACAATAATTACCAAAAGCAAACTTGTACAGTGCAAGTTAAGATAAAATAAATATCTCTGTCTTTATATGCTAAAAATGCATATAGTCATTTCACTAAAGTGAAAACAAAAAGTTAACAAGCAGTGAGAGAGGTGATGATTTTGGTATCCTCACTAACTTAGGAGAGAACCAACAACCAAGCAGATGTCTTGAAAACAAAAAGCACATCTTATTGAACGATTCCTCCTAGGACCACCCCAAGCACAGTTATGGGCAAAAATACAATCCCAACCAAAGGCCCTGCAAAGCATTATGGGACGAGATTAGCAGTGGGCAGTGAATATTATAGTGTCAATATCAAATAATTCTACAAAGAGCTGCAGTTCAACTAGTCGTTACTAGGTGTCGTCCCTCAAGAGTGAAATGCAAAAGTATTGAAAACCTTTCATGAAGCTTTTGCATTTGACTCGTGAGGGACGACACCTAGTAACGACTAGTTGAACTGCAGCTCTTTGTAGAATTATTTTGATATTGACACTATAATATTCACAGCCCACTGCTAATCTCGTCCCATAATGCTTTGCAGGGCCTTTGGTTGGGATTGTATTTTTGCCCATAACTGTGCTTGGGGTGGTCCTAGGAGGAAGGGACCACCATTGAATCGTTCACATGATATGCTTTTTGTGTTCAAGGCATCTGCTTGGTCCTCCCCTAGGTTAGGGGGACTCCAAAATCATCACCTCTCTCATTGCTTGATATTTTATTGTCAAAATTCATTTTTGTGAATTGGTTATATGCTTTTTAGCATAAAAATTGCTTTATCAAAGCATTTGAAGGAGTTTATTATTAAGCCTGGGCGTAGCTATACAAATTGCGTAGTGTGTAGCTGTGTGCTTGACTGCACTGTACAATAATTACCAAAATCAAACTTGTACAGTGCAAGTTAAGATAAAATAAATATCTCTGTCTTTATATGCTAAAATTGCATATAGTCATTTCACTAAAGTGAAAACAAAAAGTTAACAAGCAGTGAGAGAGGTGATGATTTTGGTATCCTCGCTAACTTAGGAGAGAACCAAGCAGATGTCTTGAAAACAAAAAGCACATCTTATTGAATGATTAGGTGGTGGTCCCATCCTCTTAGGACCACCCCAAGCACAGTTATTGGCAAAAATACAATCCCAACCAAAGGCCCTGCAAAGCATTATGGGACGAGATTAGCAGTGGGCAGTGAATATTATAGTGTCCAATATCAAAATAATTCTACAAAGAGCTGCAGTTCAACTAGTCGTTACTAGGTGTCGTCCCTCAAGAGTGAAATGCAAAAGTATTGAAAACCTTTCATGAAGCTTTTGCATTTGACTCGTGAGGGACGACACCTAGTAATCGACTAGTTGAACTGCAGCTCTTTGTAGAATTATTTTGATATTGGACACTATAATATTCACTGCCCACTGCTAATCTCGTCCCATAATGCTTTGCAGGGCCTTTGGTTGGGATTGTATTTTTGCCCATAACTGTGCTTGGGGTGGTCCTAGGAGGAAGGGACCACCTTTGAATCGTTCACATGATATGCTTTTTGTGTTCAATGCATCTGCTTGGTCCTCCCCTAGGTTAGGGGAACTCCAAAATCATCACCTCTCTCATTGCTTGATATTTTTTGTCAAAATTCATTTTTGTGAATTGGTTATATGCTTTTAGCATAAAAAATTGCTTTATCAAAGCATTTGAAGGAGTTTATTATACTCCTGCTACGCTACGTTTATTAGCACAGTTATTCACTCTGCTACGTGCAATTTGCGTAGTGCGTAGTAGCACAAACTTTGCATGCTTCGTGAGCGTAGCAAAGTATTATGCCCAGGGTTAAACAGTATGCACTTTAACGCAGGTTTTACCTCTTTAACTTTTGCTGACCTTTCTTGTTTTCTAAAATCAATTTTCCCGTATACAAGAACAGGTAAAGTAATTTTACAATTGGGGCAGGTCACCGGGCTAGATGGAGGCCTTGAATTAAGGCTGAAACACATACACCCCTTAGCTTTATCAATGCTATTCAGCCCCAGCAGCACCTCTCTGGTGTATCTTAAACTGGAAGGCTTACCTGCTCTCAAACGGGCAGGGGTGCTGGCGCTGAGCACGGGCCGAGCGCGGATGGGTGCAGATGGGCTTGCCTTAGGCACGCCTTCGGCGCGCCAGCAGCGCGTCCGCTGCGTGCTCGCGCCAGGCTATCTAGATATAGAGTCAGGGTCCAAAAAACTAGACCGCTGACCGTGATTTCCCCCAATATGGCGGCCCCGCTGTAACAATTGCGGTCCCCCGGTATTGGCAGTCTTTAAGGTGCCGTCAATGCAAGAAGTAAGTCGAGAAACAGAAAAGCAGCACAGTCAGAGAAAAAAATAACACAATCTAAAATATGTTAAAACTCATTAAAAAAAGTAGCAGCATTCAATTTCAATTTCAAAGCAAAGTCACTCCCGGCTCAAGCCTCAGGAGGTTGTAGCCATGCACGCTCGCGCCAGGCTCTCTAGATCTAGAGTCAGGGTCCAAAAAACTAGACCGCTGACCGTGATTCCCCCCAATATGGCAGCCCCACTGTAACAATTGCGGTCCCCCGGTATTGGCAGTCTTTAAGGTGCCGTCAATGCAAGAAGTAAGTCGAGAAACAGGAAAGCAGCACAGTCAGAGTAAAAAGTAACACAATCTAAAATATGTTAAAACTCATTAAAAAGTAGCAGCATTCAAATTCAATTTCAAAGCAAAGTCACTCCCGGCTCAAGCCTCAGGAGGACGTAGCCATGCGCGCTCGCGCCAGGCTCTCTAGATATAGAGTCAGGGTCCAAAAAAGTAGACAGCTGACCGTGATTCCCCCCAATATGGCGGCCCCGCTGTAACAATTGCGGTCCCCCGGTATTGGCAGTCTTTAAGGTGCCGTCAATGCAAGAAGTAAGTCGAGAAACAGGAAAGCAGCACAGTCAGAGTAAAAAATACACAATCTAAAATATGTTAAAACTCATTAAAAGGTAGCAGCATTCAATTTCAATTTCAAAGCAAAGTCACTCCCGGCTCAAGCCTCAGGAGGAGGTAGCACTTTCTCGACTGCAAAGTGAGCAAGGGCCCCCTGTAGGGTATTCCCTGCCAACTTAGGGCAAACAAAGCAAACACAAGGAGATGATGGATGAAACACAGAAACTTTTCAGACACTCAACCCCAGTCACAGATCTGGGTTAATTCCATCATCATTCTTTAGCTCACTTCGCCACCCCAGTTCAGTCCCAGCCATATGTAAATCAGTCTTGACCCTGTTCCTCATGGGAACAGTCCAGCCCGCACTGCCAAGCCAGGTCTTCCATGGACTGGAAACAAGCATCCTGGGACTGTTTTTAGGGTAACACCCCTCATCAGCCAGGCTGTGTTTAATCCAGTGGCAAAGTGAGCAAGAGACCCACATCTGGGCATAACCAGCCAAAATAGGCCAAACAAAGCAAACATAAGGAGATGATGGATGGAGCGCTGAAACTTTTCAGACACTCACCCCAGTCATAGATCTGGGTTAAATCCATCATCGTTCTTTAGCTCATTTCGCCACCACAGTTCATACCCAACCATATGAAAATCAGTCTTGACCCTGTTCTTCATGGGAACAGTCCAGCCAGAACTGCCAAGCCAGGTCTTCCCTGGACCGGAAACAAGCATCCTGGGACAGGTTTCGGGGTAACACCCCTCATCAGCCATGCTGGATTTAATCCAGAGGCAATGTGAGCAAGGGACCCGCGTCTGGGCATTCCCTGCCAACTTAGGACAAACAAAGCAAACACAAGGAGATGATGGATGGAGCGCTGAAACTTTTTGGACACTCACCCCCAGTCACATATGTGGGTTAAATCCATCATAATTCTTTTTCTCACTTTGCCACCTCAGTACTGATCCAGCCATATGCAAATCAGTCTTGACCCTGTTCCTCATGGGAACAGTCCAGCCCGAACTGCCAAGCCAGGTCTTCACTGAACTGGAAACAAGCATCCTGGGACCTGTTTCGGGGTAACACCCCTCATCAGCCAGGCTAATTTGAAATCTGTGGCAAAGTGAGCAAGGGACCCGCGTCTGGGCATACCCTGCCAACTTAGGGCAAACAAAGCAAACACAAGAAGAGCATGGATGGAGCGCTAAAACTTTTCAGACACTCATCCTCAGTCACAGATCTGGGTTAAATCCATCATCATTCTTTAGCTCAGTTCACCACCCCAGTTCAGACCCAGCCATATGCAAATCAGTCTTGACCCTGTTCTTCATGGGAACAGTCCAGCCAGAACTGCCAAGCCAGGTCTTCCCTGGACCGGAAACAAGCATCCTGGGACTGGTTTCGGGGTAACACCCCTCATCAGCCAGGCTAGCTTGAAATCAGTGGCAAAGTGAACAACGCACCCGCATCAGGGCATACCCTGCCAACTTAGGGCAAACAAAGCAAACACAAGGAGCTGATGGATGAAGCGCTGAAACTTTTCAGACACTCACCCCCAGTCAGAGGTCTGGGTTAAATCCATCACCGTTCTTTAGCTCACTTCGCCACCACAGTTCAGGTATCTATTGGAGATTGTGGATTATGGGTGTGTGTTGTACTGTTTGGAAAGAAATCTATTTCTCCGCTCTCTGGTTTCTACCCACTATTAAGGACTATACCAGTTGGCCTTGAACCAGTGTTATAGAGGTGACCACACACAATATACTATAAGAAACAAGAGACACTTTATGAAGTAGTATAGATAGAACATCTGTAATTGTATTAAAAGATAGCAGAAGAATATGTTAGAATGTTTTGAATGTAAAAGATATATATGGAAACACAAACATTACAATTTTGTTAAGGTAAACCTGTACCATATATTACAAATATGAGCTATTTATTCTCTTCAATGTGGAGAGGTACTGTCCTCTGCAGTGAAGCCTTTTTGTTGGATGATGACTATGTATGGTAAGGCATTGAAAGACACTTATCTGTGTGGCTCTCTGGCTTATAGTGCACTACTGAGAGCTATATCCGTTATTGTAGACCCTCAACCGGTGTTTTTCCACTGAGCCACATTTAAAGGCCTATAAGAAAGGACAGGGCTTTCAATAAATACTATACCTCAAGTCAGAACAGCTGCAGCGCCACGCATATTATTTGTTGATCACTCACAACAAGAGCTCTGAAAGGGTACTATTCTGTTGTACACTAGAATTTATATGGTAGAGTATGTAGAAATAGTGATATCTCCTTTAAAACCTCTTCATACTGTAATGATTATATGTACTACAGTTTAGTTAGTAATTTGAAATTCTGTTGAAATCATGGATGTACAAGGAAGAATGGAGATAGATAGTTCTGTGTGTTATAAGAAGTCTCCCCAATATATTGGACATATGTGGAAGGATGTACACAGACTTGGTTGTTGTCAATGACACCTCCTCTCAAGGAGATGAGTGTCCTTACTAGTGAGTGTACAGGGAGTCATTTCTCTTCTAAGATCTTTCCTCAGGCTCGAATAATTGTATAATACAGTATCATTAGGAGTAACAGTAAAATATAAATTAATAATGTTTTCTGGGTAACAGATGTTTGGATGATTGCGCTAAATACTTAAACTGCTCTTTTGTTTTTGCATGTGTATTGTACAATTTACAGAAATACTGCTCTCTCAGCTGAAACTTCTCAGGGTGATAATGGTTTTAACTAGGATGTGGAAGGAGACTGACATTTTTCATGACACTTGTTATCTTGTTAGAAAATAAAAGAACCTATTAACTTATGTTTAGTATATTTATGTTACCTGTATAATGTAATTATTTAATTTATTGAACTTTCTTTTGTATTGTTCTTTTCAGAAATTGCATTTACACTGAATATATCCTGATACAATATATAACATATATATATATATACACACACGCCAGAATACTAACAGTGTGTATAGCCTGAATAAAAAACACATATTTTATATGTATCAAACTAGCATTTAAAAAAAATAGTTTTGTCACATCGCAGGCAGAAACTGTAATTAGCATTTTTAATTTGCAAGCGAATATCACTTATAAAGAGATGTAAGATGTTTTTAATATACACATTCATACTGATTAATTTCTTTTATGACAACTTCATTTTTTACTATTAAGAAATGGTCCATCATTATATAGTTCTTATCCTTGGTGGGCCAAATAACGACAATTAACTTTAATGCTTTTTGTCTGTTTATATGTACATAGACTTTTGTAAAAATTGTTTCTCTCTAGAACTGCGGTTCCAGAAATATGAGATAGGTATTTGAAAGTTTACAGGGTAACCTATGCTTTTCTGTAAGACATGTGCAATCACATTCAGCCCAGCCACATGAATTTTTAAGGTAGACTGTGTAGTGGCCAGAGTTGATTGATTGCCCAAGCAGAAATATAATGGCAACAGCAGTGTATGTTTTCGTATAAATTGATAAAATTGATATCTGACCAGCTTTAAATTTGGTGACACAGGTATTGCTTTTACTGCCATCAGCTCCACATCTTTGTAGAATGCGAATAAGATATTTTGAACTGTGTCTCACAACTAATGGCAGTGCTTCTGATGTGCAATCTGGACAGCAGTTATTCTGCACAGCTCTTACAAAAAGTTTTTCAAAAGCTACTGACTTGCAATCTAGTACTATAAGGTGCGCAAATCGTTCAGATTGAATGTCTGTTGTGCTTAAATAGGAACAATTGTCACACTCATGGTTCCATGAACACTTTGTTTTAAAGAAGTCATTTATTGCAATTCCCTAATTGTCCAACACATTTAGCACTACCATTAAAAATTCCTGTGCATCCTGTTGCACGTTCAAAGTGAACTGTGTAAAACAATTACAGTGATCAACAATATCGCGTATAAATGCAGTTGAATTACACACATGTTTTTCAGTGTGTACTAAACTGACGAGAGTTGTGAAAGCTTGACTTAATGGTTTCTCTTTGTAGAATATTTACAGCTACAGGTTGAGGTTGGGATAGAACATTAACTACTACAGTAACACAAAACTCCCAAAGGGTTAAAAAATGGAAAGCCTATTACAATATTGACTTCATTAGTTATTAGCTTTTGAAACTCTTTGTAAATACTTCACTTAGTTTTAAAACTTTTGAAAAACCTACCATCTCAACACTTTTTTACTTTCTATAACTTGGATGTTTGTCAACAATGGGATATAAGCTCAGATGAGGAACATACAGCTCTCTCAAATGATTGTATACGATCACACATGATGAGTTAGCATTGACTTTTCTCTTATCAAAGTGAAGAAGACATAGTCCTGACAATCACCTAAACTGTGATAAAGCAACATAAGACATACCTTCTTTGAACACTGTGTGACCCATATTTATCATTTCTGCATCCAAACCTAATCCTTGAGATTTGTGAATGGTAACAGCATAGGACAAACAAAGGGGAAACTGTTGTCTTTTCACACAGAGGTCTTTTACCAACAGAAATCTAGCAGTGCACCATCCAATATTTTTCCCCTCTTCAATATGATCAAATGTAATCAAAATATTTTCATACTCTGTTCTATTGGGATATGTAATTAAGTCTATCACATTTCCAATTGCACCATTCACTAATCCCTCCTCGACGTTCAGATTTCATCACAAAACTATTCTGCAATTTTTACACAGGTTAAGTCTTTTCTAAATCAGCAGTATGTGAAACTCTTTTCTCTAGTGATTCAAGTTTCCTTACCACTGATTGACATAGTGATAAGTTTAAACCTTGATGTTCCATTTAATCTTTACTACTAAGACTCACAATCTCTTGTTTTTCCAAACAAAGCATTTCTAAGTTAAATGGTGTGCACTCGCCCAAATGTTGGCATGAGGCACATTATTTGTTTTTGAGTTTTCAGAAGATCTAGCATTTTAGAAGCTGGTGAGTTATTGTGCAGGAACAGAGATCTAACTGTGGGCCCGATTCACAAAAGTAATCTGAGACAAAATCCTAACTTTACGACTTTCGGTATTCACAAAAGGCATTTAGTAGTAGTAAAGTTAGGACTTTTGTGAATACCGAAAGTCGTAAAGTTAGGATTTTGTCTCAGATTACTTTTGTGAATCGGGCCCTGTGTGAAAAACATAAACTTTCTTTGCTTGTTTGCTAAACATTCATATTCTCATGTCTTTTAATATATTGCCATACTCCACATCTGCCGCCTGTCTCATATTTTGTGTCAACTCGGCATACTGAAAATGTAACTATATGTTAACATTTATAATGCTCCCTAATGACTTTTTAGTTTCTTCATGAAGCAATGACTTCAAAACTGGTTGACCTTTGAATGGAGTCATCTGTAGAAGGTCACCAAAAACTATGACATGTTTACCACTAAACAGAACATCATAGTCAGTTCTGAAGATGTCTTGCATTAGGTTAGATACCGTGCTAACTTCATCAATAATGAGAACTTTTAATTTTTTTTTTAACTCTGGAGACTTCATGAAAAGGATCACCTGATAACTTCAGGTACTCTAGTCTGTCGTAATTTTCCACAGACAACATATATGTATGTATGTATAGTATCTGCTAACCAGACCCAGGGGCTGTGCTCTGTTTAAAAGGTATATGGTAATTAGGTGTAATTGCAATTGGTATGACAACCTACCAGTAAGCCTATAGTATATGGTAGGGAATGTAGGTTTAGAGGCCAAGCAGATTTATGGCACTTAAGTTGGCTCTGCTGTGTGATCTGCTGCCATTTTAAAGGTCCGCCATGCATTGCAGTCTGCTTTCAAATAAAAATGATATGCAAATTTGACATTGGAATTAAAGGTACTTCCAAAGTCTCAAACTACCTTATTCTTACATATAAGTCACCCCTACTGTCTTTCCTAGGTGCCCCATGGGTGGGATGCCTTGTACTATAAGCAGGGTCATTATAAAAGTTGACTTATATGCCCTGGTGAGGGAAAAACTGTGAATTTAATTTCCCCACATTTTAGTACATTAGTTCCGTAGGCTAACATGGGGCGGCTTTATTAAACTTTAAAACAGCCTAACTATTGACTGGAGGGAGCTAAAATGATACTTCAAGAGGTGTAAATTAAAGTTAGAATAAATCCAACAACTTGCCAAGGTTAGATTTATTATAACATTTACATGAAAAAGTTAAAGAACTTGCTTTTCTGATGTACCTAAATCCAGCTCTACTCTAGAGCTGGATCAAGCTCCTCTTGATTGGCCAGCCTTTGACAGACTGAGCCTAGCTGCTCTGATGAGGTGTGAAGTGGCCTGAAAGGACTCAAAGAGACATCTGGCGGGAGGAGATCTGCAAGCGGCAGAGCAAAAGGCAGAAAGGGGGCTGGGTAGCCAAACTGGCCTTCAAAGAGGGAAAGACACTTAGGACAGGACCCAGGCCCACCCCGAATTCCTGCACCACCAGCCAGATGGGAGCCCATGTAATTCAATTAGCAGAGGTGCTGGAAAAGGAGTACGAGGGTATGTTAGCCACACCTGTAGGTTTGGTTAGCCAGACCTTAAGCTCCAGGAGAGATGTTTTCCATTTTGTTTTTTTAAACAACGGTGCTTTCTGGGACATGAATTTGCCACACTTCACGCCAAGCAACTCAGATTCCTGCCTGAAGAAACAAGAAGAAGAAGAAGGACTGTCCTGCTGGAACCCCTGGCCTGCACCAAGAGGACTGCACTCTGAAAGACTGCACTTGCTGCACACTTTGGAACTACAGCAAAAGAAGGACTTTGCCTTGCACTAAAAGTTTAAGGAGTAGACTCCCTGAAAGGAACAGGGCAAAAAAGCTCCACTTGCATCATCTCCACCAAAACAAAAGCAGCTGACCACCTTCAGCTGGACTTTAAAGGATTTGGCCAGGTGCATTGTAGGAACTGTAGTCCCAACTCTCCAAGGAGCAACTTAGAGCATCTGGAACCTTGGCTGGTGTTGTGGACCCACCAAGAACCCAAGAGGACATTCTGGAGGCATCTTAAGAAGTGTGAGATCATGTGGAGCATTTTGACCAAAAACCTCCATAATATGACCGACCTGTCATTGAGAGTAAAGCCGGCGATGTTGAACAGCAACCCAGCCTGAAATTCATGTTTGCCCTGCTGAAGCTACAGAGCTTCGCCGTTGTGGAACCCAAACCCGGCCTGCTGAGGAGACCCGCTCGACGTCGAGTGAAAAAGCTCCAAGTCTAAGTAAGAAGGTAAAAACTTGACCAGGGCCAGATCACAGTATCCGACCCATGCTCCACGCTCCATCGCGGTCAGCCTGAAACTTTAATGTTGTAGTGCTACCAGGTTTCCCAAGTTGGCGCTTTTGGCTTTTGAGTACTAGAAAGTGTTTATTCATTAAAAATTCATTTCTACGGTTCCCTACATTGGATTGTTGTCGTTTTGGTGTCATTTTAATCATAAACATATTGCCTATTTTTATACATTGGAGTTGGATTTTTATTTTGTGCTGTGTCTAACTTATTAAATGTATTGGTGTTTTAAATGCTTTGCACACCTGTCTCAGAAGTTAAGCCAGCCTACTTGCAGCGTGCTACCAAGGGTTGAGCAAGGGAAAAATTTATTGAGACCTCAACTGGAACTTTTATTTTGATTGTGGCTTTATTAATAGTGATAGGTACCTACCTATACCTACTAATAAACCATCTTCCAACACAAACTGAATATCCATGTTGGCATTCCACATGGACAGGGTCACTGGATTGTAATCACTGTTAAGTTTTGAAGCCTCTCTTCTTTTTAGTTTATATGTATTTTTAGGTGATTTCCCAGTAACAGTGTGTCTGACTGCAAGCATAAGATTGTTCACTGTTCCTTTGGAGATTAGAGGCCTAGGGAGTCCAAAGCCACACTTAGGGGCCGATTCCGATCTCGGCCTTAGGGCTCCGAATCGGATTCGGATTTACCGGATCCGATTCGGAGCCCTGTTTCCCGACCGAATCGTACGCGGGTCCGGCCGAGCGAGTACGATGCAGGCACCCGCGAAAACTCCGACCGACTCGAACGCGGCTTCAACACGCTCCGACCGACTCGCATGGACACGACTCGCACCGCGCTATGGAGACGTTTCCCGGCCGGGTAAGTACGATGCGCGCCGCGAGCAGTCCGATCGACTCGCGCCGTCCGGCTCGAAAAAGCTGTCGGAGCCGGACTTTGGGAGTCCGCGTCGGACCCCCTGTACGCGTAGGCGCGCGAGTCGCACACAGGGGGACCCATGGGTCCCCCTACCTGTGCGTGTACGGCGCGAGCTCGCTCGCCGCGTACACGCTGTAGGGGCGCCCTTGTCCGCCTCGCACCCATTGAGTCAATGGGAGCCCGCGTACGCGTTGTACGACAGGCTCCCATTGACTTCAATGGGAGTCCGACCGACTCGAGTCCGATGGCATGCGTGCGCATCGTACTCGATCGGTCGGACTGCCCGAGTCCGATTCGGTCGGAAATCTCTCCGGGTCCGGCTCGGTCGGAGAGATTTCCGGCCCGAATCGGAATCGGCCCCTTAGGGTCTAATTGTGAGTTTGGCCGTCCGAGAACTGCCAAACTCATGGTGGTGCAACAGTGGCAGTCCGGACACCGCTGCACCGGCGGTCTGACCGCCAAATTACAACTTGGGTGATCGGACCGCCATAGCACGGCCGCAACCACCAGGGATCAGCGATCCCTGACAGTGGTGCGGCTGTCGGATGGCAATATGCTTGTTGGTGCCCTGCAGCACCACCAAGCATAATATGACTTTTTTCACCGCCAGCGGTCTCAGGGAGGTTCTTACTCCATGAAACTGCTGGCGGTGAGGAATGAAAGGGGGCCCTACAGGGCCCCCTGTTGCGCCTGTGCATTGGGGTGCATGCAGGGGGCCACATGTTATGCCCCCCTCTGTGCATGCACTCCATTCCTGCATGGCATTAACTGCACAGTCAATGTGATGCAGGAACATGCACTGGTGGTCCCGCAGAGGTGCAGTTTAAGGCTAATATATGAGCCTTTAAACTGCACCGCCGACCCGTCAGACCACTATTTTACTTATGGGACTGACATTGCAAGGCTTGTTGACTGGAATGTCACAATTACATATTGCTCAATGAATAACAACACTGACTCATCAGTATCTTGACCAAATTTAGGTTTATCTTTCACCCACAATAACATATTGTGGTGCACCTCCAGCTTGGTATTCTTTTCCCCAGAAAAAGTCAACAACCTCACCCAGTGGTGGATTCTTTTTGTTGTGGATAAAATGGAGCAAGGCTTCAAATCTGTACTTAAAGTATCTACAAACGTTTGCAGGATCAATGGAACACATCTCACCAGGATTCTTGAAATGAATCCCAGCAATGTCTGCATTAGCATGCCTGGGAAAGTCACGAAGATCATCCCAAGCATACTCTGCATAGCTCAAAGTGACAAACCAGATAGGTGCATCTATTTTGCATAACATACACTTTAGATCACTGTGGCGACAGAACCAATATTTATTCATACCACGTTACTAGGCCATGATATTCATCAAATTGCTCTCTGGTACCTCATCCTTACCATGTACTTTTTCCGCAAAATCTCTTGCTGTGTTGTCATTAAACCATGTCCCTGTTCTCATAACATTGCCCATAGCATAAGATAGCACTGACAGATCACTTAAAAAAAATGGAATGCATTGCCTAAAGCAGGGATCTTCAGAATATAATCTACTTGATCTAAATTCCAATGCAGGAATCTGTACTGGACGTTCATCATAACGACCATCTTCTCCTGTAGGGAACAAAATTGGAAAACACTGTGCTTCTAAGCTCTTTTCCCACACACTTACCAGTTCTCCTTTTGCTTGCTTTACTTAGTACAAGTCTAAAGAATTACCCATCATTTCTCTTGAATTTAGATGATTAATACTGTAATTTTCATTTCTTCTGCTTTACCTAAGTCAACTTTTTCGAACTGAGCAGAAGGAGCTGAGCTGGAACTTCTTGTTCTAACACAGGTAACATATTCCTCTATATCAACATCTTTGTAAAATACATTTTCTATATTAAGTTATTGCAAAGCTTTCTTAACCCTATCAATGCTTACAAGATTCTGCCATATTTTATTGTCTTTAGTAGGCAGTCCATTTATTAGAACCACTAGTGGTTCTTTTTCTTCTCGATCCGCACCTATAGTTTTAATATACTCCTTCATATTCAAAGGCAAACACCAACCTTACCTTTTAGAGCATTTAATAATTCAGTAGGAGGTAGTTTCTGATTTGTGGTCTCCATTCTAACAATTGCTTGTAAGGGATGCACTCTCTGTAGGAGAATACTCTCACAGACATTCAGGTTTTGAAGCTCAGGAGGAATTGGAAAAACTTCCAATTTATTATAAACACCTCTAGCCGGCATTTTATTACCGTCCAGTTTGTCAATACAATATTTACAGGCAATCAGCATTATGCCCAAGCCAAATCGATCTTCAGCTATCAAATAAAGACTGAATTTATATCACTGTACTAGATCAAATATCATTTTTTGGGGATTTGCGATCTGTAGTGAGTTTGCCTACAACAAGCACACACTTTGTCTGGAATTTCTGCAGTTATATGTTGCAAATGCATCAATATCCTTTATAAAATTCTCTAAAACTGTGCTAGTATTAGAAAGCGAGTATAAGAAATTTCAGTTTTGTTCTCCACAATCATCTCATCCTCTTCAGTTGGCCTTTCAGGCCCAAAGCATGTCATCTGTATATAATCTATAACCGTGCTACTTCAGAATGACTACTGCTTAATAACACAGCATTTAGTTTCTGAAGCTGGAGGGCTAGACTTTTCGAAAGAGATCAATTGCATCACCAATAATTTCTTTGGAATGCAATGGATGGATACTATAGTGTTCATATATTTCTTCTGATTTGGATCTAGCCACTTTTTCAATCTGTCCACTTGATGGTAATGTTTCTTCTTCCATACAACTTACATCCCCAACAACAACATCAATATTTTTAATAATAAATATTATTCAGTTTGAGGTAAAATGTAGCTTTTTTTAACTTTATTGCCATTCAATTTCTCTTGCCGGATGTTCTAGTTATTGATAGAAATACCATTTATAAGAATGTTAAGTGGTTCATCAATATCTCTCTGTACCCACAGTTTGAATATTCCATTTAAAATCTAAAGGTAAGTAGACAACTATTCCTTTAAGGCCCATCTGTAGCTCTGTCAGTGGTAAATTCCTGGTCTTTGGCTCCATGCGAACTATTGCTCAAAAAGGATGCATACATTGTATTAGAATTGATACATAAATATTTCATTCTCAACGTTCTTCTGGAATTGATACAAATTCTAACTTGTTATGTATTGCTCTGGCTGGCATTCTGTTATCCTCTAACTTATCAGAGTAATACTTACATATAATTTGCCATGTTGACAAATCAAAGCGTTCATCTACAAATAAATATACAGCAAATTCTTGCCACTTATTTCTGTTCCCTTGTTCAGTTTTTGAGAACAAAACAACATTGCAAGTTTGGCTTTTATAGTGAGTGTGTCAACATCAAATACAGACACAGGTTGGTTTCTCTAAAGAAACTGTGTTAAACTTTGCAATCTCTTATGTAAAGTTATCAATACAAATACCTGTGTACTGTTCTTCTACAGATGCACATACCAAGTCCTCCTTTTCCCTAGACTCCTCTCCTGGAGCAAAGAAATGAAACTGAACATCTTCATAAACTCTTTCCACCTCTGCTACTGTACCATGCAATAGAGCTCTATTTATTTCTCTTAAACATAAGGCAGGATTAAAGTAAAGTCTTCTAGCTACATTTCGCATTTTAGAGTGATCAGCAGCTAACATTCTGAAGTGGTGAAAAGTGCTTGCGCACACTTTCTTCAATAAACAAGCCAAAGAATGTCCCTGTTAATTAGTATACTTCCTTACTTTGCATGGATCTAATCTTTGCACCTTGACAATTTTTTGTTTCAGAATACTTCATGGATATACATTTAAGAAGGAAAGTTCTCAATATATCAATTGATTCCAGCTGAACATTGCAAATACTGCTACAGTTCCATTTGTACACAGGCACCTGTCTACGCCTTCCTTGTATCTCTTGAGCTATCACTTCCTATACATTCCTAGGAATCATCTCCTCTTTTGCAATGAGACTGCCAACTTTCACCTCCTAACATTGACCAGTTGTTTCAACTCCATGCACAAATGTGTTCTCTTGGAAGTAGCTTTCTCAAAAAAGAAAGGCTCAGTATTAGATGTATGCTCCATTCTCCTCTAAAGATTTTACAAAAATATGTTTTATTAACAAGTCTTTTTTCTGGCTTTTTCTCTTCATAGACAACACTGTTTTATCCAGTATTCTCATTCTGTTTAGTATTAAGATAAACAGTTTATGCTTCAAGATAAATACTTAACATATGTTCTTTTTGCTTCAAATCCACTGTTCTTCTCTTGTACTGCTTTAAATTTCTCACCAAATTTTGTATTACCCTATTTCTAAACATTCTTCTTCTTACGTCTTTGTACTGTTGCTGCCTTGCTGTCAGATTACTTGTTTTTTTAGAACATTTTCCACTTTGAACATGAGTTACTGATTTCTGTTTCTGAGTTGTTGGTAAAACTTCCTTTTTATTCACATCTTTTTCCACATTTTTCTTACTACTGTTTCAAGAAACTCCTTAGTTCGCATACCAGCAGATGTATGTGAGTTGCAGTATGGGTGAGATACTATGACTTTACACCTACATTTTTCTTTTTAAGATAGTAGTGATTTTTACTAAGTAATGTAGGAAACTGGCTCTCTATATAGTGCACTAAAATGAAGCACGCTGTGCAGATATTCCAGTGATTCCCCAATAGTATTCAGAGGTAAAAGTAGATTGTTCTAATGCTATTTTTATGGTGGTGTGGGCAAGAAGGTAGGCTTATCAGAGGATAGTGCTTAGCATGTGTTGTCATACACAGAGGCAATAAATGAAATACAAACTCAAGAATAAATCTGAGACCAATTTGCAAAAATAAAAACTATTTTTATGCATTTGTAGAGACCAAGAACACAGTCCTAAGGTAAGTAATTTTTCGGGTTATGATTTTCAAAGAGTTTGGAAAATGTATCACATTTGTGCGCAATTACGCACCATAGGAATCAACAGAAGAAAATAGAAAATTGCATATAAAATCAGCCAATGCTTTCATGAAGTTAACCTTCTTGTTTTAGGTTGATGTCAGGGCCAGGTCCAAAGTTCCAGCAGGAGAAGTTCGGGAGTGTCCTGGATTGGCCAGGAGCAGAGTGCTGAGGGTCTTGGAGTCTGGTGCACAAAAATGAAGGTGGGCACAAGAAAATGCACTGCACAGGTGGATTTACAGCTAAGTCCGGTGGGTCATCTTGGAGGGAGGAGGTTGCAAGGGTCTGGGGACCACAGGAGCAGAGCTGGTTGGTCAGTGCTGGGGCCGGTGGGGCTAGGTGCAGAGCTTACAGGTCAGCCAGGTGTCTTGTGTCTTTAGGGTCCTCATGGTCAGGAGCAGGCACCTTGGAGAGGCGATCTCGGGACAGCTGGGCCACTCAGGAAGTGGATCTCGGGTGGCTCAATGTCACTCAATAGATGCTTGCTTGCGGTGCTTTGAGAGTTTGGTGTGATCTCTTCTTAGTTTTTCCCATTGGGGGTCTGGTACCCCAGGTATTGGTACGCTGCAGCTCCGGTAGGTCCTGGTGCCTCAAATTTGGTGGAGAGACAGATCTGACCCTTGGGAACTGTTGTACCTCTTCTTACTTTGGTGCTCCGTCGGGGTCGTCAGGGAGCAGCAAGTTGACAACCTGGACTTCATGGGATTGGTGCCTGTGGTATGCAGGGAAGTGAGTCCTTTGCTCCAAGGGAACTTCACAGTGATGTCTCAAATGCTGGAGGTGCTCTGGGGTTCTTGGAGTCAATGCAGGTTTCAGGATGACATAGCAGCAGTGAGTGTTGAGTCCTTCTTGCAGCTGGCAGGGTTTGGTGCCTTTTCTTTCAGCAGCAGGGCTTCTGTTCTGGTGTAGTAGGTCTTCTTTTGTCCTGGTCTTCTCTGCTCCAATGAATCTGAGGTTCAGGTCTTGGAGAGCCACCTAAATACTCAATTGACAGGCGTTACCAGGGGAGACCGGCAATAGCCAATTGGCTAACTACCTTAGGGTGTTTTTACCCTTTAGTGACCACTTCCTGTGAGAAGACGCACTACACTAGCCCTGATTGGAGGTTCTGCCATCATCTCAAGATGGTGGAATTTCAGGAGAGGGGTTCACCTCACCTGCTTCGCCCTAGGGGTGGTGCAGGCTGAGGGGGGACCTTCCTCCTCATATAACTATTGTCCCCTCCTTTCCTCCTGCTAAAAGTGGGGCAGGAAAGAGGGCTTGACCTCCCCCACTATCTGCGGACTCCTGGGTTGGACCTCAAAGGCAGCATTGCCTTTGAAGCTTCCTGTCCGGGAAGACCATCCTGTCCTGGAGGAGGTGAGAAACACCCCTGCCCAGAACAGGTATTGTTTCTGTCCTCTGAGAGCGCTGGCTCTCACCCCATGAGACCAGAAATATGTCTGGTGGAGCAAGCTGGTAAAAATGGCCACAGACCCCACTAGTGTTTGGTTAAGTTTCAGGGGACCCTCTAAAAGGGTCTCCTGTGTGAATTTATTAATAAAACCAACACTGGCAACAGTGAGGGTTTATTAAGACAAGATGTAAGATGTTTGGTACCAAGCATCTTAGAAATCAGTAAAGCCATAATGGAGCTAGGAAACTTGTGCTGACAAGTATCCACCCCATGTACTCTTTATGGCTTCCCTGTTCACTTACAACATCACAGAATAGACTGGACATTGTAGAGGCATATCTGCTCATGCTGACATCCTCCCACATAGGCTATATGCCACCCTGTCTTAGGGCTAAAGTCCTGCAGTAGGGGTGACTTACCTATATCTTATGCAGTGTATGGTTGGCCTGGCACACAGAGCTGGGTGCCATGTTGACTCTTCAGATTTTTCTGCACAAAGACAAGCGGCCTGTAGTGGCAGAGTGCATAGCCTTGGTGAGGGGGCCCTGGAGTGTCACAACCAGTGCTGCAGCCCCTTAAGTACCCATGCCCTAGGTACCAGGGGTACCATTTACCAGGGCTTACAGGGTAGTTGAAGTTGTTCCAATTGTGGTACATTTTGAGGGAAAGAACCCTGGAAATGGGAACCTGGTTAGCAGGGACCCAGTGCTCTACAGTCGAAGTTGCATCAAAAGCCGGGCAAAAAGTGGGGGCCACTGCAACAAACACCCATTTTCTCACAGACTTGTATAAACCACTGTCTTTTTTACTTTAAATGTACAGTTTATTTAGAACTCTTCCCCCCACACTGTTTTAGGTCAGTTTCCATAGCAACCCCCTTTGGAATACTATTGTACCAGTAGGTCAAAGGTTCACAGGACTTTCTTTGAGCAGCATGCTAGCTTCAAGTTCAACTGTAGCAGGTGTGGTTGATGTTTAGGAATATAAGCATATCCAAATTAGCATACATTTTGTTTAACTTTTAGCAGAGCCAACCACAGATCTATTTTTTCGTTTTCGTTTCGATTATTATATTTTTATTTGGCATATATAGGCATAAAAAAAAAAAAAAAGTACCACAATACATACAATTAAAATATGAATTATACAAACACTGTAACCATAAAACAGTATAAAACACAATAAAATCCTGATAAAATAAACAAAGGGAACTCTACCAAACCATAGGGAGTGCCTAATTCATCATCAACAAGGGAAGAGATCACTTATACATTGGGTATACATTTGTACATCCACCATAAATAACAAGAGCCGAGGGTATTCCCAAGCATGGGTAAGATCGCATTTCTACCCCGCCCATTTTAAATTATATTACCAATTCCTTCAACGACTCCTGTATTACAATTAAGAATCTTCCCATTGCACATGTCACATTTAAAAATCTCATATTGACCAATAAACTAAGAGCTTGATCCCTACTAATAATTTCATAGGCAATAAAAAGGGGTTTTAAAAATGTTTTCCGTTCTTCTAAGAACCACAAGCAGTCCAACAGAATATGTGGGCCGTTGCATTTTACTTTTAATCCACATGTGCACAGACCTTGTTCATTCATCATAGCAGATTTTATCTTCCAATCAGTGTTGCATGGATTCAAGCCAACTCTAAATTTCAGGATTATATTTCTAAACTTTGGGTTAGGCATGGCCTCTATATAGGGGAATGTTTGATCATTGGTCCACCCATTTATCAAAAACCTGGAGGACGATTTACTCCTCAAGTAACCCAAATCTTCCTCTCGGGCCTTCGAATTAATAATAGCACGCAACACCGACTTGGGAATCTGCTGCCCCAAACTCCATTGGTCTGGTTCTAGGGAAAGTTTAACACACAACTTATCTAGCTTAATTCTAGCTTGGGGCGCCCAATTTAGTTCGCTACCCTCTATTTCTTTTTACAGAGGTTTGCTATTTTAGGGGGCCCCTCACCATTCATTCTCTGCCAAAAATTCAATACTGCTTGCATACCCGAAAATTCCAGGCTGTAAGATGACATTCCACTCGTACAGCCTGTATCATAGTTGACGAGGGAGTGCAAGGAGCTGTTTAACGCATTTACCCTCTTCTAAGTTCCAATCCGATTTTCCTCCCATGTATAAGACCTCTACGCCATATTGGAACTGTGGGCGTACCAATGCATTAAAAGCCGATAGAATTGGCCACAGAGAGGGCCCCCATACTTTTGCTTGAATTGTTTAAGGCCCCATACTGAAGAGAGGGCCTTTGCTTTAAGTGACTGTATGTGATCCCTCCAGTTTAGCTTATTATCGAACCACATACCCAAATATTTATATCTATCCACTTCTTCGACTCTATCCTCTCCCAATTTCCAGTACATGGAGCTCTTCTTTTTCCCCAATACCATTATTTTGGTCTTTTCTAGGTTGACCGTGAGGCATTTTTTTAGGCAATATTCATAAAAGGCATCCAATTTTTTTGCAAGCCCAACTCTGTCATATCCATTATCACTAAATCATCTGCATATAGCAGACAAGATATATGGGTCCCCCCATCTTGGGGCTTACACCACCTGCCCTACTCAATATATTAGGCAAATCAGATAAAAATAGGGAAAATAACAATGGGGCAAGAACACAGCCCTGCCGCAAACCATTCATTATCTGAATTTTATTAGATAGGGTGCCATGGGAATCCAAGATAACCCTGGCCCAATTCCTTGAATGCATTTCCTGAATTAAGGCAAGTACTGCCTTGTTGATTCCGAGCTCTGCCAGCATACTCCACAGTAGACTACGATCTACTGAATCGAAGGCAGCTCGGAAGTCCACAAAGCAGCAGAACAGGTTACCTCGCACTTCAATTGCCTTTTTTGCCATTGCCCATAGACTAAGGCAATGGTCAATGGTTGAATGGCCCTCCTTGAACCCACCTTGCTCCATTGGTATCAAGTTATACTACTCTACCCAAATCTTCACTATGCCTAATAATATCTTAGAAAAAACTTTCTCCCCTAAATCCAGCAAACTTATTAGGCGATAATTCTGAGGTAATGTAGCATCTTCTTTTTTATAAATTGGCCTAACAATAGCCCCCTTCCAACTTTCTGGGAAAACCCCGAAGTTAAAATATTTTGGAAGGTCACATTTAAGAAGCTTGCCCACCAATCTATACTATTTTTAATATGATTGCGGGTAGATTGTCTGGCCCTGCTGCTTTAGTTAGCTTTAGGGATTGAATAGTTTCTTTTATATTTTTGAAGGAGAAGTGCGGCCCTAGTAGTTCTGTCTCCTCATACCTTATTTCCAAGGTCTTTTCCCTATTTATACCATTATACAGATTACTCAAATGGTTAACCCAGTCGTCTTCACCCACTAAACACCGCATTTCCTCTTGTACGTTTCCCTCTTTTACCAGGCGCCAGAATAATCTTATATTATTTGTATTTATCACGTCTAACATTGTATCCCAAGTTCAACTGTAGCAGGTGTGGTTGATGTTTAGGAATATAAGCATATCCAAATTAGCATACATTTTGTTTAACTTTTAGCAGAGCCAACCACAGATCTATTTACTTTTTCTTTGAATTCAATACCTAATTTTAGCTACCACCATATTTACACCAATCAAATAACCTATTTTTAAAACAGGTCCTGTCTTCAAATGTAACTGCTTTTTGTTTTGTAAGCTGTCTCATTCAGCGCCAGCCTTTTCCTGTATGCTACTGCTCCCTGCCTTCAAAATGATTAGAGTATGGATTGTGGGTCATAGCTTTGTGTTTTGGGACAGAGAGTGTGCTAGAAAGAGTGGCATTGACAGGGACTTGGGTCTGCCAAATATGGACATTACTTGGGTTGCCAATAGAAAGCTCAAATAGCATCAACTGCTATCTTTGATTGAAAGCATTGTGAATTGCCAACATCCAGACCTCATGATTGTGCACTGTGGTGACAATGACCTAGGCACACTAACTGGGGTTAGACTGAAAATCCTAATGAAGGATACCTTTGGTCAATTAATGACACTTTTCCCTCACACTGCCTTGGTGTACTCTAACTTTTACCAAAGGCAGAACTGGAAGTGGTCAAAGAAGTTCTGTCTACAGATGGACAAAGCCAGGAGACATGTCAATAAAACTGTTTCTGCATTCCTCTGAGGCCACAAAATGAGCTCCATCTACAACAACAATTTACGCTTAGTCATGGAGGGTATATATAGAGGTGACGGAGTTAATTTCACAGAGAAAGGCAACAGCATGTTCCTTAACAGCTTGAAGGACAGCATCCTGTTTTATGTGTAGTTATCATCTACACAAAATAAACACAAAGGTTCTTCTAAAAGCCACCCATTTCTTAAACAATGGTGCATTTTCTTTTTAAATCCCTTCATTAATTTTTTTCAAGTTCGCAAATCTGTTGCGAATCCGCAAAGCAAATGCACATATACAATGCACAGAAACACATAAAGGATTCCCTACTGTGGGCCTAATTACGATGTCAGTGGGACCAACACCGATGGCACATCGGTGTCGGTCGTACCAACATCTGCTCCTGCTGTCCGCCGCCTTACGATGCGGCGGGCGGAGGCATTGGGCTTGGGGACTGTCTGCTGCTCTTACGACAGGCTCCTTGAGCCTGTCAGAGCATCTGAAATGCTCATGATCCCTTAATGACGGAGGCTCTGCCGTTGAGATCATGATGTAATTTTCTGACAGCCTTTCCATGTCGGCCTGTCCGACATGTAAAGGTTGTCAGAAAATGGCTGGGGCCCCTAGCAGGGCCCTCTTCTCCCCTCGCCCTCCGCTAAGGGAACCGGTTGGGCAACATCCCTGCACCATGTGGCAGGGACCATATGTTGCCTGCCACACGGTGCAGGGATGTTCACAAACAGCCACTTTTCAATGGAAGCTTGTGCTGTGGGCCTTTTCTGCCTGCCGCACAAGCTTGCATTGGAAAATGGATGTTGGTGACCGCCCTGTGGGCAGTCGCATCCTAATCCTGAGGTCGGAACTGCCGACCTAAGGTCGGGTGGTTCCAGACCGATATGGTGTGGGGCGGATGCAAGTCTGCCCGAGATCGTAATCAGCCCCTGTGTGACTGACTGTTTATATCTGACTAGAGGAGTCAGTGTGTTAGTGGCTCTGTGAGTAGCAGCATGAATGTCTGAATGGGTTTATGTGTGGGTGCAAGAGTCTATCAGTGCCTCTCTGAGCGAGTGTGACAGTGTCTGAGTGGGTGCATGAGTTTCTGGGTGGGTGTGTCAGTGTGTGCATGAATATGTCTGTGAGTGGGCACATTAGTGTCTGAGTGGATCTGTGAGTGGGTACGTGAGTGGCTGTGTGAGTGTCTGAGGGGGTCTGTGAGTGGGTCTGTGAGTGAATGTGAGAGTGTCTGAGTGGGTATGTGAGTGGGTGCGTGAGTGTCTGTGTGGGTTTGCGAGTGGGTGCATGAGTATCTAAAAGGGTCTGTGAGTCTGTGCGCAAGTATCTGAGTAGGACTGGGGATGGGTGTGTGAGTATCTTTGTGGGTCTGTGAGTGGGTGCAAGAGGGTCTGAGTAAATCTGTGAGTGGGTGCATCAGTGTCTGAGTGGATCTGTGAGTGAGTGCAAGAGTGTCTGAGTAGGTCTGCAAGTGGGTGTGATAGAGTCTGAGTGGGTCTGTGTGTGGATGCAAGGGTATCTGAGTAGGCCTGTGAGTGGGTGCATGAGTGTCTGAGTAGATATGTGAGTGGGTGAGTGAGTGTCAGAGTGGGCATATGAGTAGGAGTGTGAGTGTCTGAGTGGGACTGTGAGTGGGTGCATGAGTATCAGTGTAGGTATGTGAGTGGGTGCTTCAGTGTCTGAGTAGATCTGTGAGTGAGCACAAGAGTATCTGAGTGGGTCTGCAAGTAGGTGTGATAGAGTCTCAGTGGGTCTGTGAGTGGATGCAAGGGTATCTGAGTTGGTGCATGAGTGTCTGAGTAGGTATGTGAGTGGGTGAGTGAGTGTCGGAGTGGGCCTATGAGTAGGTGTGTGAGTGTCCGAGTGGATCTGCGAGTGGGTGTATCAGTGTCTGAGTAGATCTGTGAGTGAGTGCAAGAGTGTCTGAGTGGGTTTATGAGTGGGTGTGATAGTGTTTGAGTGGGTCTGTGAGAGGATGTGTTAATGTCTGAGTGGGTCTGTGAGTGGATGTGTACGTGTCTGAGTAGGTCTGTGAGTGGGTGCATGTGTGTCTAAGTAGATCTGTGAGCAGGTGTGTGAGTTTCTGAGTAGGTCTGTGACTGGGTACATGAATCTCTGTAGGTCTGTGAGTGGGTGCATGAGTCTCTGAGAGGGTCTGTGAGTGGATGCGTGAGTATGTGAGTGGGTGTGTGAGTAGGTGCACCAGTGTCTGAGTGGGTCTGCGAGTGAGTGTATGAGTATCTGAGTAGGACTATGAGTGAGAGTAAGAGTGTCTGAGTGAGTCTGTGACAGGGTGCATGAGTGTCTGTGTTGGTCTGTGAGTAGGTGAATGAATATCTGAGTTGGTCTCTGGATAGGTACGTGAGTGTCTGTGAGTGGGTGCATGAGTCTCTGAGTAGGCCTGGGAGTGAGGCTTGAGTGTGTGAGTGATTGTTTGAGTGGGTGTATCAGTGGTCTGAGTGGAACTCTGAGTGGGCATATGAGTGTCTGAGTGGGTCTCTGAGTAGGGGTGTCAGTGTCAGAGAGGGTTTGAGAGTGGGCGCATTAGTTTCACAGTGGGTCTGTGAGTCGGTGCTAGAGTGCCTGAGTTGGTATGTGAGTGAGTGTGAAAGTGTTTGAATGGGTCTGTGAGTGGGTGTGAGAGTATCTGAGTGGGTGTGTTAGTAGATACATGAGTGTCTGAGTAGCTCGGTGAGTCGATGTGTGAGTGTCTGAGTGGGTCTGTGAGTATGTATGTGTCTGAGTGGGTCTGTGAGGAGATGCAAGAGTATCTGAGTTGGTCTGTGAGCAGGTACATGAGTCTCTCAATAGGTTTGTGAGTGGGTGCATGAGTATCTGATTGGAACTCTGAGTGGGTGCATGAGTGTCTGAGTAGGTGTGTTTGAGTTGGTCTGTGAGTGGGTTCAGGAGTGTCTGTGTAGGTCTGTGAGTGAGTGTAGGAGTGTCTGAGTGGGTCTGTGAGTATGTGTAAAAGTGTCTGAGTGGGTCTCTGAGTGGGTTCATCAATGTCTGAGTGGGTCTATGAATAGCTACATGACTGTTTGTATAGGTCTGTGAGTGGGTGCATGAGTGTCTCGGTGGGACTGTGAGTAGGTGCATGAATATCTGAGTGAGTCTGTATCTGGGTGCCTGAGTGTATGTGTGGGTCTCTGAGTGAATATGAGAGTGTTTGAGTGGGTCTGTGAGTGGGTGTGAGAGTGTCTGAGTGGGTGTGTTAATGGGTGCATGAGTGTCTGAGTAGGTGTGAGAGGATGTGTGAGTGTCTGAGTGGGTCTGTGAGTAGGTACAAGAGTATCTGAGTTGGTCTCTGAGTAGGTGCATGAGTCTCTCAATAGTGGGTACATGAATATCTGATTAGAACTCTGAATGGGTGCATGAGTGTCTGAGTGGGTCTGTGAGTAGGTACACAAGTGTCTGTGTAGGTCTGTGAGTGAGTATAAGAGTGTCTAAGTGGGTCTGTGAGTATGTATAAAAGTATCTGAGTAGATCTCTGAGTGAGTGTATCAGTGTCTGAATGGGTCTGTGAGTGGCTGCATGAGTGTCTATAGAGGTCTGTGAGTGGGTGCATGAGTGTCTGAGTAGGACTGTGAGTGGGTGCATGAGTATCTGAGTGAGTCTGTGACTGGGTGCCTGAGTGTATGTGTGGGTTTGTGAGTGGGTGCCTGGGTGTTTGAATCAGACTGTGAGTTGGTATATCAGTGTTTGAGTGAGTCTGTGAGTGGGTGCATGAGTATCTATTTAGATCTGTGAGTGGGCACATACCTATCTAAGTGGGTGTATGAGTAGGTACATAAGTGCTTGAATGGGTCTGTGAGTGGATGCATGAGTGCCTGAGTAGGACTGTGAGTGGGTGTGTGAGTATCTGTGTGGGTCTAGGAGTGGGTACAAGAGTATCTGAGTGAATCTGTGAGTGGATGCATCAGGGTCTGAGTAGATCTGTGAGTGAGTACGATAGTGTCTGAGTGGGTATGTGAGTAGATTCAAAGGTATCAGAATGGGTCTATGAGTAGGTACGTGAGTGTCTGAGTGGGACTTTGAGTGGGTGTGTGAGCATCAGTGTGGGTCTATGAGTGGGTGCAAGAGTGTCTGAGTAGATCTGTGAGTGGGTGCGTCAGTGTTTTAGTAGATTTGTGAGTGAATACATGTGTCTGAATGGGTCAGTGAGTGGGTGTGATAGTTTTGAGTAGGTCTGTGAGTGGATGCGAGAGTGTCTGAGTGGGTCTGTGAGTAGGTAAATAAATTACCGAGTGGGTCTGTGAGTGGATGTGTAAGTGTCTGAGTGGGTGTGTGAGTGGGTGCATGTGTGTCTAAGAGGGTCTGTGAGTGGGCGTGTGAGTTTCTGACTAGGTCTGTGACTGGATACATGAATCTCCCTATAGGTCTGTGAGTGGGTGCATGAGTCTCTGAGTGGGTCTGTGAGTGGGTGTGCCAATGTCTGAGTAGGTGTTTGAGTGGGTACACAGGTATCGGAGTAGGTCTGAGAGTAAGGGCATGAGTGTCAGAGTGGGTTTGTGAGTGGGTGCATTAGTATCTGAGTGGGACATTGAGTGGGTGTGAGAGTGTCTGAGTAAATCTGTGACAGGGTGCATGAGTGTCTGTGTGGGTCTGTGAGTAGGTGCATGGGTATCTGAGAGATCGGTGAATGGGTACATGAGTGTCTAATTAGATCTGTGAGTGAGTGCATGAGTCTCTGAGTAGGCCTAGGAATGGGTGTGTGAGTCTCTGAGTAGTTGTGTGAGTGGGTGTGTTATTGGTCTGAGTAGAACTCTGAGTGGGTGCATGAGCATTGGAATGGGTCTCTGAGTGAGTGCATCAGTATCTGAGTGGGTCTGTGAGTGGTACATTAGTGTCTGAGTAGGTCTGTGAGTGGGTGCATGAGTATCTGAGTGAGTCTGTGACTGGGTGCCTGAGTGTATGTGTGGGTTTGTGAGTGGATATAAGAGTGTCTGAGTATATCTGTGAGTGTGTGTGAGAGTGTCTGAGTAGGTCTGTGAGTGGGTGCAAGAGTGCCTGGGTGGGTCTCTGAGTGGGTGCCTGAGTGTTTGAATCAGACTGTGAGTTGGTATATCAGTGTTTGAGTGAGTCTGTGAGTGGGTGCATGAGTATCTGTTTAGATCTGTGAGTGGGCACATACCTATCTAAGTGGGTGTATGAGTAGGTATATAAGTGCTTGAATGGGTCTGTGAGTGGATGCATGAGTGCCTGAGTAGGACTGTGAGTGGGTGTGTGAGTATCTGTGTGGGTCTAGGAGTAGGTACAAGAGTATCTGAGTGAATCTGTGAGTGAGTATGAGAGTGTTTGAGTGGCTCTATGAGTGGGTGTGAGAGTGACTGAGTAGGTGTGTTAGTAGGTACATGAGTGTCTGAATAGGTCTGTGAGTGGGTGTGTGAGTGTCTGAGTGGGTCTGTAAATTAGTATATATGTCTGAGTGGATCTATGAATAGGTGGACAAGTGTCT
Source organism: Calotriton arnoldi (assembly GCA_963921515.1). Taxonomy (NCBI): domain Eukaryota; kingdom Metazoa; phylum Chordata; class Amphibia; order Caudata; family Salamandridae; genus Calotriton; species Calotriton arnoldi. The sequence continues at coordinate 1,864,355 of CAWUFW010002922.1, forward strand.
GAGTTAGTCTGTGAGTGGGTACATGAGTCTCTCAGTAGGTCTGTGAGTAGGTGCATGAGTATCTGATTAGAAATCTGAGTGGGTGCATGAGTGTCTCAGTGGGTGCATCAGTGTCTGAGTGGGTCTGTGAGTAGGTTCATGAGTATCTCTATAGGTCTGTGAGTGGGTGTAAGAATGTCTAGGTGGGTCTGTGAGTGTACATAAGAGTGTCTGAGTAGGTCTTCAAAAGGGTATATCAGTGTCTGAGTAAGTCTGTGAATGGCTGTATGAATGCCTGTATAGGTCTGTGAGTGGGTACATGAGTGTCTGAGTGGGACTGTGAGTGGGTACATGAGTATCAGAGTGCGTCTATGACTGGGTGCATGAGTGTATGTGTGGGTCTGTGAGTGGGTGTGAGAGTGTCTTAATGGGTATGTGAGTGGGTGTGAGAGTGTTTGAGTGGGTCTGTGAGTTGGTATGTGAATGGGTCTGTGAGTGGGTGCATGTGTGTCTCAGTGGGTCTCTGAGTAGGTGCGAGAGTCTCTGAGTAGGTCTATGAGGGGGTGCATGAGTCTCTCAGTAGGTTTGTGAGTGGGTACATGAGTCTATGCTTGGGTCTGTGAGTAGGTGTGAGAGTGTCTGAGTAGGTATGTGAGTGGGTGCATGAGTGTCTGAATGGGTTTGTGAGTGGGTACATGAGTGGGTCTCTGAGGGGGTATGTCACTGTCTAAGTGGGTATGTGAGTAGGTATATGAGTGTCTGAGTGGGTATGTAAGTGAGTGCATAAGTGTCTGAGTGGGTCTGAGAGTAGGTGCATGAGTGTCTGAGTAGGTCTGTGAGTGTGTGTGGGAGTGTCTGAGTAGTTCTGTGAGCGGATGTGTGAGTGTCTGAGTGGGTCTGTGAGTATGTGTGTATCTGAGTGGGTCTGTAAGGAGGTGCAAGAGTATCTGCATTGGTCTGTGAGTAGGTACATGAGTCTCTCAATAGGTTTGTGAGTGGGTGCATGAGTGTCTGAGTAGGTGCATGAGTGTCTGTGTAGGACTGTGAGTGGGTGCATGAGTATCTGAGTGAGTCTGTGACTGGGTGCCTGAGTGTATGTGTGGGTTTGTGAGTGGATATAAGAGTGTCTGAGTATATCTGTGAGTGTGTGTGAGAGTGTCTGAGTAGGTCTGTGAGTGGGTGCAAGAGTGCCTGGGTGGGTCTGTGAGTGGGTGCCTGAGTGTTTGAATCAGACTGTGAGTTGGTATATCAGTGTTTGAGTGAGTCTGTGAGTGGGTGTATGAGTATCTGTTTAGATCTGTGAGTGGGCACATACCTATCTAAGTGGGTGTATGAGTAGGTATATAAGTGCTTGAATGGGTCTGTTAGTGGATGCATGAGTGCCTGAGTAGGACTGTGAGTGGGTGTGTGAGTATCTGTGTGGGTCTAGGAGTAGGTACAAGAGTATCTGAGTGAATCTGTGAGTGGATGCATCAGGGTCTGAGTAGATCTGTGAGTGAGTGCGATAGTGTCTGAGTGGGTATGTGAGTAGAATCAAAGGTATCAGAATGGGTCTATGAGTAGGTACGTGAGTGTCTGAGTGGGACTTTGAGTGGGTGTGTGAGCATCAGTGTGGGTCTATGAGTGGGTACAAGAGTGTCTGAGTAGATCTGTGAGTGGGTGCGTCAGTGTTTGAGTAGATTTGTGAGTGAATACATGTGTCTGAATGGGTCAGTGAGTGGGTGTGATAGTTTTGAGTAGGTCTGTGAGTGGATGCGAGAGTGTCTGAGTGGGTCTCTGAGTAGGTAAATAAATTACCGAGTGGGTCTGTGAGTGGATGTGTAAGTGTCTGAGTGGGTGTGTGAGTGGGTGCATGTGTGTCTAAGAGGGTCTGTGAGTGGGCGTGTGAGTTTCTGACTAGGTCTGTGACTGGATACATGAATCTCCCTATAGGTCTGTGAGTGGGTGCATGAGTCTCTGAGTGGGTCTGTGAGTGGGTGTGCCAATGTCTGAGTAGGTGTTTAAGTGGGTACACAGGTATCGGAGTAGGTCTGAGAGTAAGGGCATGAGTGTCAGAGTGGGTTTGTGAGTGGGTGCATTAGTATCTGAGTGGGACAGTGAGTGGGTGTGAGAGTGTCTGAGTAAATCTGTGACAGGGTGCATGAGTGTCTGTGTGGGTCTGTGAGTAGGTGCATGGGTATCTGAGAGATCGGTGAATGGGTACATGAGTGTCTAATTAGATCTGTGAGTGAGTGCATGAGTCTCTGAGTAGGCCTAGGAATGGGTGTGTGAGTCTCTGAGTAGTTGTGTGAGTGGGTGTGTTATTGGTCTGAGTAGAACTCTGAGTGGGTGCATGAGCATTGGAATGGGTCTCTGAGTGAGTGCATCATTATCTGAGTGGGTCTGTGAGTGGTACATTAGTGTCTGAGTAGGTCTGTGAGTGGGTGCAAGAGTTTCTGAGTGGGTCTGTGAGTGAGTATGAGAGTGTTTGAGTGGCTCTATGAGTGGGGGTGAGAGTGACTGAGTAGGTGTGTTAGTAGGTATATGAGTGTCTGAATAGGTCTGTGAGTGGGTGTGTGAGTGTCTGAGTGGGTCTGTAAATTAGTATATATGTCTGAGTGGATCTTTGAATAGGTGGACAAGTGTCTGAGTTAGTCTGTGAGTGGGTACATGAGTCTCTCAGTAGGTCTGTGAGTAGGTGCATGAGTATCTGATTAGAAATCTGAGTGGGTTCATGAGTGTCTGAGTGGGTGCGTCAGTGTCTGAGTGGGTCTGTGAGTAGGTTCATGAGTATCTGTAGAGGTCTGTGAGTGGGTGTAAGAATGTCTAGGTGGGTCTGTGAGTGTACATAAGAGTGTCTGAGTAGGTCTGCAAAAGGGTATATCTGTGTCTGAGTAAGTCTGTGAGTGGCTGTATGAATGCCTGTATAGGTCTGTGAGTGGGTACATGAGTGTCTGAGTGGGACTGTGAGTGGGTACATGAGTATCAGAGTGCATCTATGACTGGGTGCGTGAGTGTATGTGTGTGTCTGTGAGTGGGTGTGAGAGTGTCTTAATGGGTATGTGAGTGGGTGTGAGAGTGTTTGAGTGGGTCTGTGAGTTGGTATGTGAATGGGTCTGTGAGTGGGTGCATGTGTGTCTCAGTGGGTCTCTGAGTAGGTGCGAGAGTCTCTGAGTAGGTCTATGAGGGGGTGCATGAGTCTCTCAGTAGGTTTGTGAGTGGGTACATGAGTCTATGCTTGGGTCTGTGAGTATGTGTGAGAGTGTCTGAGTAGGTATGTGAGTGGGTGCATGAGTGTCTGAATGGGTTTGTGAGTGGGTACATGAGTGGGTCTCTGAGGGGGTATGTCGCTGTCTAAGTGGGTATGTGAGTAGGTATATGAGTGTCTGAGTGGGTATGTAAGTGAGTGCATAAGTGTCTGAGTGGGTCTGAGAGTAGGTGCATGAGTGTCTGAGTAGGTCTGTGAGTGTGTGTGGGAGTGTCTGAGTAGTTCTGTGAACGGATGTGTGAGTGTCTGAGTGGGTCTGTGAGTATGTGTGTATCTGAGTGGGTCTGTGAGGAGGTGCAAGAGTATCTGCATTGGTCTGTGAGTAGGTACATGAGTCTCTCAATAGGTTTGTGAGTGGGTGCATGAGTGTCTGAGTAGGTGTGTCAGTGTCTGAGTGGGTCTGTGAGTGGGTTCAGAGTGTCTGTGTAGGTCTGTGAGTGAGTGTAGGAGTGTCTGAGTAGGTCTGTGAGTATGTGTAAAAGTGTCTGAGTGGGTCTCTGAGTGGGTTCATCAGTGTCTGAGTAGGTCTATGAATAGCTGCATGACTGTTTGTATAGGTCTGTGAGTGGGTGCATGAGTGTCTCGGTGGGACTGTGAGTGGGTGCATGAATATCTGAGAGAGTCTGTAACTTGGTGCCTGAGTGTATGTCTGGGTCTGTGAGTGAATATGGGAGTGTTTGAGTGGGTCTGTGAGTGGGTGTGAGAGTGTCTGAGTGAGTGCGTTAGTGGGTGCATGAGTGTCTGAGTAGGTGTGAGTGTCTGAGTGGGTCTGTGAGTATGTGTGTGTGTCTGAGTGGGTCTGTGAGTAGGTACAAGAGTATCTGAGTTGGTCTGTGAGTAGGTGCATGAGTCTCTCAATAGGTCTGTGAGTAGGTACATGAATATCTGATTAGAACTCTGAATGGGTACATGAGTATCTGAGTGGGTCTGTGAGTAGGTTCAGAAGTGTCTGTGTAGGTCTGTGAGTGAGTATAAAAGTGTCTAAGTGGGTCTGTGAGTATGTATAAAAGTGTCTGAGTAGATCTCCGAGTGAGTGCATCAGTGTCTGAATGGGTCGGTGAGTGGCTGCATGAGTGTCTATATAGGTCTGTGAGTGGGTGCATGAGTGTCTGAGTAGGATGGTGAGTGGGTGCATGAGTATCTGAGTGAGTCTGTGACTGGGTGCCTGAGTGTATGTGTGGGTTTGTGAGTGGATATAAGAGTGTCTGAGTATGTCTGTGAGTGTGTGTGAGAGTGTCTGAGTAGGTCTGTGAGTGGGTACAAGAGTGCCTGGGTGGGTCGGTGAGTGGGTGCCTGAGTGTTTGAATCAGACTGTGAGTTGGTGTATCAGTGTTTGAGTGAGTCTGTGAGTGGGTGCATGAGTATCTGTTTAGATCTGTGAGTGGGCACATACCTATCTAAGTGGGTATATGAGTAGGTACATAAGTGCTTGAATGGGTTTATGAGTGGATGCATGAGTGCCTGAGTAGGACTGTGAGTGGGTGTGTGAGTATCTGTGTGGGTCTAGGAGTGGGTACAAGAGTATCTGAGTGAATCTGTGAGTGGATGCATCAGTGTCTGAGTAGATCTGTGAGTGAGTGCGATAGTGTCTGAGTGGGTATGTGAGTAGATTCAAAGGTGTCAGAATGGGTCTATGAGAAGGTACGTGAGTGTCTGAATGGGACTTTGAGTGGGTGTGTGAGCATCAGTGTGGGTTCGTTAGTGGGTGCAAGAGTGTCTGAGTAGATCTGTGAACTGGTGTGTGAGTGTTTGAGTAGATTTGTGAGTGAATGCATGAGTATCTGAATGGGACAGTGAGTGGGTGAGATAGTTATGAGTAGGTCTGTGAGTGGATACGAAGGTGTCTTTGTGGGTCTGTGAGTAGGTACATAAATGAATGAGTGGGTCTGTGAGTAGATGTGTAAGTGTCTGAGTGGGTCTGTGAGTGGGTGCATGTGTGTCTAAGAGGGTCTGTGAGTGGGCGTGTAAGTTTCTGACTAGGTCTGTGACTGGATACATGAATCTCCCTATAGGTCTGTGAGTGGGTGCATGAGTCTCTGAGTGGGTCTGTGAGTGGGTGTGCCAATGTCTGAGTAGGTGTTTGAGTGGGTACACACATATCGGAGTAGGTCTGAGAGTAACTGCATGAGTCGGTCTGTGAGTGGGTGCATTAGTATCTGAATGGGACAGTGAGTGGGTGTGAGAGTGTCTGAGTAAATCTGTTTCAGGGTGCATGAGTGTCTGTGTGGATCTGTGAGTAGGTGCATGGGTATCTGAGAGATCTGTGAGTGGGTACCTGAGTGTCTAAATAGATCTGTGAGTGAGTCCATGAGTCTCTGAGTAGGCCTAGGAATGGGTGTGTGAGTGTCTGAGTAGTTGTGTGAGTGGGTGTGTTATTGGTATGAGTAGAACTCTAAGTGGGTGCATGGGCATTGGAATGGGTCTCTGAGTGAGTGCATCAGTGTCTGAGTGGGTCTGTGAGTGGTACATTAGTGTCTGAGTAGGTCTGTGAGTGGGTGCAAGAGTTTCTGAGTGGGTCTGGTAGTGAGTATGAGAGTGTTTGAGTGGCTCTATGAGTGGGTGTGAGAGTGTCTGAGTAGGTGTGTTAGTAGGTACATGAGTATCTCAATAGGTCTCTGAGTGGGTGTGTGAGTGTCTGAGTCGGTCTATAAATTAGAGTATATGTCTGAGAGGATCTGTGAATAGGTGGATGAGTGTCTGAGTTGGTCTGTGAGTGGGTACATGAGTCTCTCAGTAGGTCTGTGAGTAGGTGCATGAGTATCTGATTAGAAATCTGAGTGGGTGCATGAGTGTCTCAGTAGGTGCGTCAGTGTCTGAGTGGGTCTGTGAGTGGGTTTATGAGTATCTATATAGGTCTGTGAGTGGGTGTAAGAATGTCTGAGTGGGTCTGTTAGTGTACATAAGAGTGTCTGAGTAGGTCTGTAAAAGGGTATATCAGTGTCTGAGTAAGTCTGTGAGTGGCTGTATGAATGCCTGTATAGGTCTGTGAGTGGGTACATGAGTGTCTGAGTGGGACTGTGAGTGGGTACATGAGTATCAGAGTACATCTATGACTGGGTGCGTGATTGTATGTTTGGGTCTGTGAGTGGGTATGAGAGTGTCTTAATGGGTATGTGAGTGGGTGTGAGAGTGTTTGAGTGGGTCTGTGAGTTGGTATGTGAATGGGTCTGTGAGTGGGTGCATGTGTGTCTCAGTGGATCTCTTAGTAGGTGCATGAGTCTCTGAGTAGGTCTATGAGGGGGTGCATGAGTCTCTCAGTAGGTTTGTGAGTGGGTACACGAGTCTATGCTTGGGTCTGTGAGCAGGTGTGAGAGCGTCTGAGTAGGTGTGTGAGTGGGTGCATGAGTGTCTGAATGGGTTTGTGAGTGGGTACATGAGTGGGTCTCTGAGGGTGTATATCACTGTCTGAGTGGGTATGTGAGTAGGTGTATGAGTGTCTGAGTGGGTATGTACATGAGTGCATAAGTGTCTGAGTGGGTCTGAGAGTAGGTGCATGAGTATCTGAGTAGGTCTGTGAGTGTGTGTGGGAGTGTCTGAGTAGTTCTGTGAGTGGATGTGTAAGTGTCTGAGTGGGTCTGTGAGTATGTGTGTGTCTGAGTGGGTCTGTGAGTAGGTGCAAGAGTATCTGCATTGGTCTGTGAGTAGGTATATGAGTCTCTAAATACGTTTGCGAGAGGGTGTATAAGTGTCTGAGTAGGTGTGTCAGTATCTGAGTGGGTCTATGAGTGGGTTCAGGAGTGTCTGTGTAGGTCTGTGAGTGAGTGTAGGAGTGTCTGAGTGGGTCTGTGAGTATGTGTAAAAGTGTCTGAGTGGATCTCTGAGTGGGTTCATCAGTGTCTGAGTGGGTCTATGAATAGCTGCATGACTCCTTGTATAGGTCTGTGAGTGGGTGCATGAGTGTCTCGGTGGGACTGTGAGTGGGTGCATGAATATCTGAGTGAGTTTGTAACTGGGTGCCTGAGTATATGTGTGGGTCTGTGAGTGAATATGAGAGTGTTTGAGTGGGTCTGTGAGTGGGTGTGAGAGTGTCTGGGTGGGTGTGTTAGTGGGTGCATGAGTGTCTGAGTAGGTGAAAGAGGATTTATGAGTGTCTGAGTGGGTCTGTGAGTATGTGTGTGTGTCTGAGTGGGTCTGTGAGTAGGTACAAGAGTATCTGAGTTGGTCTATGAGTAGGTGCATGAGTCTCAATGGGTCTGTGAGTGGGTACATGAATATCTGATTAGAACTCTGAATGGGTACATGAGTATCTGAGTGGGTCTGTGAGTAGGTTCACTGTTATAGGGATTCTGCACACACACAGAGCTATGCACAGGATAATAGGACCTCGGAATATAGTGGTGAGCCAAACATAAACCTTAGCACCTAAAACCCCAACCCAACTAGCCTTAGCGTCCCATTTGCAACAATGTACCAATGATTAGACAACCCAGAACACGGTATCTCTCTCTCTCTCAGGACTCGCAGTAGCAAGAACACCCTTTAGTCACTCACTCATACCTGTCCACAGCAGGCATAAGAAGAGACACAGTATAGGTTAAAATGTTTATTTCAACATACGTGCTCTAAGATACAGTACACGTGACAGTACTATCAGCATAATGCATAAGAATAATATAATCAGCATAGTTACAACTCCATAGAATACTAACGGGGAAAGCATTTCATAAAGCCGTGGATAGAGGGCTGAATGACCTTACCACCCTCCCCGTGCTAGTAGCTTTTGTATTATAAAAATAGAAGACCTCTGGGCTTTGACAAGCGAACCCCCATACCTCAGTCTCTAGATGCAAGAACTACATCAGCAGACAATCACAGCTCTTCTCCCTGGAAAGGTTTTCTTCAAGTCCCTCTCAAGAGGGAAAAACGCAATAATAATAGCCCACCAATTTCCCCATGGCAGCTGTACATAGTGTTATGTCTAGGTGCGAGGGACTGGCCATATCAGCAAGAACCAGGGACGTGTTTTTCGACCTTGTAACTGTTGTTCAGACTGAGCCCAAAGGGAACAGGAGAAAAGGTGAGAAACAGAAAATGCAGACAGTTGTAAAATAACTTGGCAGGAGCAGAGGGCGACAGAACAACGGCTAAGAGTTACGTGCGCAAAAGTCATCATGGCAGCCAGGCCTATGCCAACGTATCCAGGCAGGCCAGGAGGCCACAAACCACAAGACACCCTCCCCTGGACAGTCCATCGGCCAAGACTAAGGACGAAGACAGAGTTCAAAACACCTGAGCAGAACAGAGGCGTCCATAGTGGAAGGAGTCCTAATGGAGGACAATGAACGGGGAAAGGTAGCAAAAAGACAGTCAGCGAGGCAGTTCACGGACAGTTAACGGCAAATCAATCCAAAAATGTGGAAGTGCAGAAAAATGCTATACCGTCCAAAAGGACATCATTGGAATCGTCAGAAAACGTAGACGCCATCCAGTCCAACAGGTCAAAGCTGCAGGAATGCTCCTCAGAGGACGGAGCATCCAAAAGCAATGCGGGACAGCTTGCGTGATATTCAATATAGCTTTGTTGTAGGAGATTGTGAGCAGCCGCCCAGATATCCCATTGTGCCAAAATCCCCAGTGCAGCCGCACGCGTCATGCAGCCTGCAACGGAACAGTCCCGTTCATGGGCCTCTAAGGGACCCTTCAACCGAACAAAATCCGGAACAGACGACGTATTGGAGAGGCAATAATCCATGGCCCAGGTGAAAGGGCAGCGAATGCAAGACATCACAGGTTGCACGCAAGTGAAACACGCAAAGCGAAAAGAAAGGGTATAGGACACACTCAGTGTCGCCAACGGCAGAACTCCGAAACCAGATAGAATGCGCTCACGGAGCAGCAGTAGGTGTCCGGGGTCGAGAAGGGCCCATCGGGGAGCAGCCATTGCGAAGGAAGCAGATCAACAGCAGTACACCAGCCGCCAAAGCAAGGATTAATGGAAAGCCACCAAAGACGCTGGAAAAAATAGAATGAATAAACGCCGGTATCACACCAAAAATAGTTTGGAAAGAGGACACTAGGCCGGACCCCACCACCTTAAAAAAATGCACTAGACCCACAGTGTTAGATGCGTTAAAAATACGGTGAATTAATTCACCGAAATGTTGTGGGAGGTTAGTGTTCAAAAGGGCCTGTATTTCACTGTGGGTACTTGCCACCTGGAGAACAAATGTCTCCCGGGCGGAAGTGAGCATAACCTCCTCGTTCAATAATAGCGCCTTTATTCTGCTCAGTTTATTGAAATCCGCCTCCATAGTAGGAATGGAAGGCCAAATAGAATTATCTATGATGTCGTGAGGGGAGGAAAAAGCACATTCTTGCAGCAGACAACCCTGTGCGAAACAGTAACAATATAGGGGATGCCGGCCTGCATGCCACAGCAGTTGTCGTTATTTAAAAGCAAATAGCTACCATTTGTAAGCAAAGTAAAGGTAGGAGAAATAGCAGGAGCAGGAATGCCCCTTAACACACAAGCAAGATCCGGTGCAGAAACATTACAAGCTCCGTGCAATTTAATATGTTTACAAACAAGGGAATGTCCCACTGTTGAATCGCATGACTCCCCCGTGAGAAAAACTTCCTTGTCATCTCTAAGGCATTTATACATGAAAGGGAGGGACCAAAGTTCATGCAGGAAGGCACTACCCAAAGGCTGGAAACGGCCCACAGGATAATGTTTCATGCATAAACTAAATTCAAACAAGGAAAAAGGCAATGCGATAACCCCATGAACTAGCCACACAGCAGAATCTATTTCCGCTACAGAGAATGGTAAGGGCTCCACTTTCTCGATATGTAACAGAGTGTAAACTGCATCTTTCATGGACATGAACTGCTGTTTGTCAGTTAAATTAAAAGGCAGAAATAAGGCAGTGGTGTTCAATAAGTGCCAAGGAACCTTACCCAACGTAAGTGTTTGCAAAGTCCACGCAAATTGCATAACTGAACGTAATTGATTCTGACCATGATACAACACAGAAACATCATCTTGTACAATATCAACAACAGAGGACACAATATTCTCCAACGTGTAAATGCGGGAAGACAGGGTATTAATACTATTGTCTACAACAGCAAGCACCTTTTCCAAATTTGCTTGGTCTATTTCCCGTAAACGGGAAGCAGCCTCCATTTGCGATAGCTTCCAGAGTTCATTATAAGCTTCATAAATGAACCTCTTCGGTCTTGGACCACGAGGTCCCAATATAAAGTCGGACAGATCAATATTGCCTGAAAGGAGGGACAAATGTTGTTTAACAGAGTCTAGGGAAGAATGTTGCAACCATTGTTTACATAATTTACCAACAGAATAGGTGGTGACAGTACAGGAGTTAGAAAACCTAGGATCGGGCTTGTCCTGAGTATAGCCAGAAACTGTGTCATGAAAACGCAGTTGGCACTCGTTAGAAGATATGGGCCAAGACAACCAAGGTGACTGAACAAGCGTAGAAATATTAAACGAATTGTTCTGAAACAACACCTGTAAAGTCGAAAGGGACATATTAAAGTGCGAGCTGTGGTTTAGAGTGGAAGACAGGGATGGAATTGATGGTGCATTCATCTGTTTTGTGGTAGCCAGACCCCAACACGTAGTCTGATAGATCGAAGCATTTAAAAATACCATTTGGGCTGGGATTAGGCAGGCACGGTGCAAGGCCTCGGTGCCTTGCACCTGCCAAGGCTTGGAGCCCCAGATTGACTTCAAATCCACCGTTTCCGTCCAATATTCATAACCACCCACAACTAAGGCCTTTAAAAAGGAACTCGAATAAAGCAATTTGGTGTGGGTCAACATGAACTTCTGTGTGAATGGGGCAGGTAATTTGAAATAATAGGACCCAGGGTTCAATCTATTAAAATCAGTGAAATAAGTACATTTATTTCTAAGAGTCCGGGAGCTACCCGATAAAGGGTTTGGGCAATGTTCCCATTGAGTGTAGGTCACAGGGCTACGTAGTGCACTCGGTTTATGGACAAAATGGTTGCCCCAATGCTGGTAACAGTATAAATCGGCATAATTCGCAGAATTCATATACAAATCCTCAGCATTAAATGAAGCATAATATTTCAAATCAGCAAACAATGCTTCAACTGCATGCACATCCCAATCATCAGAATGAATATTACTTTTTACTACATCACCCATGGAAACTCGAAGGACATTCGGTACATTAATAACTTCTGTTGGTCCATGAATTTGAAAATTTACCGCATCCCATACGATGCCATCAGCAACTGGAAAAGCTGAAATGTTCACCAATGTGTGGTCACGCTTCATGATGTGAGATGAGGAATGTGGAGCCAAAGTTCCAGCAACACTGTTCACAGCAGAGCGTTCAGGTAAATAGTGACCATTGATCAGTAGAAAAAACACTGTGACAAAGCCAATGGACATGAACAAAAAAATCAATAAAAGTACCAACCAAATGTATGTCCAAGGGGGAATCAAAAAATTGTCTCTAAACCAGGATACAAAAATACTGAACTTGGACGGGACAATCGACGTGGTGGAATCCGAGTCAAAGGAATAACGTGTCGGGCTCAGTGGCGTTGTTGGTAAGTGAGCCACAGATTCTGTTTCGGGATAGGTATACTCGTTCTCGTCAATGCAGGGGGTAACTGGAGGTTCGAGTATACTTTCAGGCAAATCAATCATCTCAATTGTAACATCAGTGACCGTTTGGGCAGTAGGGCCTCGAACACAAGTCCGGTAAATTGCAGGACAAGAGACCGCTGGTGTAACACTATTTAGGATCGGCCAGTTGTTGTAGCTTGACATTTTCCACTGAGATGTATCTGTTCTCCTTGCGACCAGGAAGCGGTGGTAAGATGACTGTACGTGTTCCCTTCAAACCCAGGACTGGAACCGGTGCACGATAAGAGGGGCCGAATTCTTTCTTGTTCTCCACCTTCTCTCGAACCAGGTCGCCAATCTTCGGAAGCCAGCCGGCAACCGGAATCTGCAATGCAGGGTCTGTGGCTGAGGGTAAATGTGCGATTGCAAGTTTGTCTCGGGCTTCTTGTAAGTCCTGTAACATAGTAGAATGGTTATCTACATCAAAGATGGCGGATTGCGCCGCCATGTCTAGACCATCAAGGTCAGGCACAAACATTTGTATGCCAAAGAGCATTTCGTATGGGGTCCGCCCACCCAGAGATCTTCTAGGGAGATTATTAAGTGCACGTTGTACGGTATACAAGTGGGCCAGCCAGTTCCTGCCAGTACCTAAGACCCTGGCTGTCAAGGATTGCTTTAAATCACGGTTCATTCGCTCCACAATTGAATTACCCTCAGGTCTGTATGGAGACGAAAACTTCACCCGTTCCCCCAGTGAACCCATTGCGTCCTTGTACGCCTTAGAGGCAAATGCTGGACCTTGGTCAGAATGGAAGGTACTGCAAGCGAAGATTCCCACAAAGATACGCAAATCCCTGATGACATTTCGAGCGTCAGCACTCCGTTGTGGCCAGACCCAGATGAAACGTGTGCACGAGTCCACTGCCACTAAGATATATTTATAGGCAGTGTCTGAAGAAAATGGACCGCAGTGATCCAAGTAAACACACCCAAAGGGTCTGTTAGAAATGTAGAGCGAGGTCTGTGGTGGTCGTGTAACCGTAGAAGGCTTAATCTGTTGACACACGTCACAAGAAAGCACATAAGTACGGGTGTCTTTATATAAACCACGCCACCAGTACCGCTGCTGCAAGATGGAAACGGTCGCAGACACTCCAGCATGAGCCGAAGCCATGCCTTCGTGTGCAGCCGTTATCAAGGAAAGTCTGCGGTCCGCGTTGGGGATCAGCCGATCACCAACGTCGGGTATTGTTACATAGGGAGCCTGTTCGGGACCTAACTGATAAGAATATTTGGAAGGAAAACCCCTAGGGTAATTAGCACCTTCCTGTGTTGCAGCAATAGCTGCCAAAATATCAGTATCAATTTTAGACATGGATCTAGTAACTGCTGCCACTGAACACGTGACTACTGCTGATTTGGCCGCTTCGTCTGCCAAACCGTTACCAACAGCGTGTGCGCCCACCCGCTGATGGCCAAGGGTGTGAACCACCTGTGTAAGTGGCAGACGTTGTCTCAATTCTCCCACCCGAACCCAAAGCATTTTATGCTTAATTGTGCTACCTTTAGCGTCTCTATAGGCATTTTGCGACCAAAAGAACAGATTGTCATTGTAAGATTGAACACAGTAGTAAGAATCGCATACAATTAGAGTGGTCACATCCGGAGTAGCGAACTCAAGCGCGAGCACCAATGCGCGCAGCTCGGCCAATTGTGCAGTACTGTCCCCGAGTGCCTGAGTGTGCACCACAGTGGATTTGAACTTTCCGTTCACGAAGGTACCTGCAACAATAGCACATGCGGCAGAATAAGCATGCTTGGACCCCGTGGCCGGTTGTGCCGAACCATCGGTGTAGATCACGCAGTCGTAATCCTCAAGCGGGAGCAATGACAGAGGAGGAGGATGAACGAATTCATACTGTAAAAACTCCTGAGTCTGTAGAGATGAATCAAAGATGAAAGTGACATCCGGAGACGTCAAAGAGGTTGCCCATTGAATCCAACGGGGGTGCAGCGCCTTAGAGTTCGGGACACTCGCCTTTGTCACTGCCTCTAGGGCAGATTATGGTGTTACCACCAGAATGCGCTTTCCCTGTGCCAGTGCGCGTTCCTTTAGAATCGCCATCTGCACTGCAGTCAGAACTTTCTCCACAGATGAAAAGCGCATTTCTGCGGAAGTGTATAGATGTGACTTGTACGCGATCGGTACTGTGTCACCTTCGTTAAAGGTTAAGTACGTGAAACCCACTGCCCCCGGAATTATTCTGATCACCAGGTTGGTGTGGTTATCACGCGTCAACAAGTATTTAGACTCAAGAAGGTCTGTCTGCAAAGACTGCAGAATGGAGGAATGCTCCGGAAGCCAACAAGACTTCGAAAAGTTTGGTTGTATCAAGGCATACAATGGCTTGATACGCTGGGCGTATTCGGGAATATAAGTACGCCCGAAGTTTAGGAAACCCAGCAAAGACTGAAGTTTTTTCAGAGTAGTAGGAGGGCACAAAAGTGCACATTTTTCCAAAAAGTGGGGGCTAAGCCCTTACCTTCATTGTTGAGCTCGTAGCCCAAAAACAAAACTGTTAATTCAGCAATGTGTGATTTGGCAAAGTTAAACTTATAACCTAATACCGCAAACTCGAGAATAATGCGGTCCACTCTGGAAAGATGCAGGTATAACTCGTCGTCTGTCAGATAAATATCATCGACGTACGAACATGCATCTGGGTCTATGCCGTCTAACAAAGAGACAACACGGGCTGCGAACACACCTGGACTGTTTTTGTAGCCCATAGGGAGTCGCCTTAATTTGAATTGTTTACCACCGGAGGTGAAAGCGCTCCATTGGCTACACTCCGTGGCTAAATTGTGCATGTAAAATCCATTGGATAAGTCAAGCGTCGTTTTATACTTTTTACGAACAAGACTGTCTACTAGCGCAGAACTGTGGGTATTTTGCACCGCAAAGGTCCGACAATGAGAGTTCAAATGCCGGTAATCCAATACTAGGCGGTACGATCCATCGGGTTTAGAAACCGTGAAAAGGGGATTATTCATGGGTGATACGCATGTTTCTATTACTCCCTGATATTCTAACTGAGTCAGAATTTCAGAAACGGGTCCTTTGGCTTCACGTTTAATGGGATATTGGGGTTGTGGCTGCGGTAGGGACCGTAAAGGTATCTCATGGGGGGGAGAATCTTCATCCCAACCCACGTGGTTGCGGTATAACGCAGGAGCCAGGGACACAGCCCACTCAGCTGCAAGAGCCTCCGCTTTGACCTTTGGGACATGTCGAGAAAAGCTCGGAAGGATTACCTCCTCCCCTTTACGCGCAGCAAGTACGAATGGGGGTGGCCAATCCGCCTCCGCTAACAAAATGTCGTATGAAGAGGTCAGATTTTCCCCAAAAATCCCTTTAATTACACGCTGTATATCACCTTCAATTTGAATGGCGATATTAAATAGTCTGTCAGGGGGTGCCACTCTGGTGTTGGCTGTTTCAACATTAATGAATGTTTCAGTTGCTGTCGCCTCCATATGAGGACGTAGCGCCTCCCGCACTATGGTAACTTCCGCGGCGCTGTCTAGGAGGGTTACTGCCCACGTCCAATTCAGGAGTCTCGTTCTCACCGTCTGTGGAATATTTCGCTGTTACAGCGGCAACTTTCTTCTTCTGAAATTGTGGGCGAGAACGTTGAAAGTCTTCTGCTTTCCCTCTGACTTGTTGTTGAGGTTGATCTCGTCCCTGGGGAGCCTCTCGACCCCTTCCTCTATCCTGGCGATCCCCTCCACTGGCTTGTGAAGTTGTCTGTGCCTGTGAAGAACGAGGAGAACGCGTATCAGGGATCTGAAACCTATCCGGAGATTTAATTCTCGCTCTATCGCGCAAATCATATGTGCGTTCAGAAGAGACAGAAGCCGGGGATGCGCCTCGCGACCCCGGCTTCTTTTGTTGCTTACCCTGTTTTTTCAACCTCCAGCTCTTTTTAGTAAAAACTGGTTTCTCATCCTTTTCAGATTGAGTTTTAGGTTGTTGTTGTTGTTGCGATTGTGTTTGCTGTTTTGCAAAAGGCTTATTGCCCAGGCTATTTCGGCCAATAGTTTTATAAGCTTGGGTTATAATTTTCGGTAATTCGCGCGGCTTGTCCAATTCCGGGACCAAAGCCAAAGCATTAGCTACTTGAAAGTTCACTGCATCGCCCTTGACATTCGCACGGATCAGCTCAGCTACTACTTCGAACACTCCCACCAGTCTCATCCCTAATTCCACAGCCGCTTCAGGGCCATGTTCATCCTGTACTTTTTAATTACAGAGGGGAGAACCGTCATGGAAGGAGTGCCGAAACACTTCGAATAAACTGCTGCGAATACCCTACCCCAGTTGTTGCATGCTGTCAACTCGGGGATTAAGTCTTTTGGCAAACTAATTGTAAGAATTCTATGTTTATCCACTGGTGTTGTATTTGGAAAAACTGCCTCCAACTGGTCAAATTTTTCTGCAAGCAAATAAGGAAAATCATCCTTATTTTGTGGACGTTTGCCCATCACTGAGTTCACCATGACGGGACTTATGGTCACTCCGCCTGCAGCAGCTGGATGGCCCGCAACTCCAGGTGGGGCCCCCTGGATGTTGCCTGTAACATATTGCACTAAAGCGCGATGCACTCGCACCAAAGCCGAATACATATTGCGCAGGTCAGCGACTGGTATCTGCATATATCGCGGATGTGGGGTGTACCCGGCCAAAACAGGCCAAGTGGCCCCGTCAATAGACAAGGGGCCTAAACGAACCGTTGTTACCGGTTGTGGGAGGGCGCCATCAAACCACACACGGTGCTGCCAAGCCGTGAGCGGTACTTCAAGATTAGTATAAGGTCTATAGGCAGCAGGAACAATGGTGGGTTCATATTCATGGAACAGATTATAGTTCGCTTCCACCGCTGGAAAGGTGACCCAAGAGTAGAATACTTCAAAGTGGAAAGCCGGATCGGCTTGAACCACAAAGATCAGTTCGACTCCCGTGTCCGGCACTCCATACACCCTTAAGTGATCACGGAGCGCTGTGCTGCTATGTGCCGCTATGTTTACACCCACCATTACGATCGGGGTTGTTCGACAACCTAACAGTAGGCAGCACAATAGAGGGTTCGATTAAGAAACCTTTTAATAACTTCAAGCTTGAAAGAACATACAAAAACGTCAATATAGGAGGTATTACCGTCACACACGCTTCCGGAAGCGTCCGTGAGGGTTGTTGTGGACAAGCACAAGCACTACTCAAGCGTCTCGCAGATAAGCAGCCCCACTTGTTGGTCGCGCCATGTTATAGGGATTCTGCACGCACACAGAGCTATGCACAGGATAATAGGACCTCGGAATATAGTGGTGAGCCAAACATAAACCTTAGCACCTAAAACCCCAACCCAACTAGCCTTAGCGTCCCATTTGCAACAATGTACCAATGATTAGACAACCCAGAACACGGTATCTCTCTCTCTCTCAGGACTCGCAGTAGCAAGAACACCCTTTAGTCACTCACTCATACCTGTCCACAGCAGGCGTAAGAAGAGACACAGTATAGGTTAAAATGTTTATTTCAACATACGTGCTCTAAGATACAGTACACGTGACAATACTATCAGCATAATGCATAAGAATAATATAATCAGCATAGTTACAACTCCATAGAATACTAACGGGGAAAGCATTTCATAAAGCCGTGGATAGAGGGCTGAATGACCTTACCACCCTCCCCGTGCTAGTAGCTTTTGTATTATAAAAATAGAAGACCTCTGGGCTTTGACAAGCGAACCCCCATACCTCAGTCTCTAGATGCAAGAACTACATCAGCAGACAATCACAGCTCTTCTCCCTGGAAAGGTTTTCTTCAAGTCCCTCTCAAGAGGGAAAAACGCAATAATAATAGCCCACCAATTTCCCCATGGCAGCTGTACATAGTGTTATGTCTAGGTGCGAGGGACTGGCCATATCAGCAAGAACCAGGGACGTGTTTTTCGACCTTGTAACTGTTGTTCAGACTGAGCCCAAAGGGAACAGGAGAAAAGGTGAGAAACAGAAAATGCAGACAGTTGTAAAATAACTTGGCAGGAGCAGAGGGCGACA
Organism: Calotriton arnoldi; assembly: GCA_963921515.1. Taxonomy (NCBI): domain Eukaryota; kingdom Metazoa; phylum Chordata; class Amphibia; order Caudata; family Salamandridae; genus Calotriton; species Calotriton arnoldi. The sequence goes on from CAWUFW010002922.1 coordinate 1,882,279, forward strand.
GAACAACGGCTAAGAGTTACGTGCGCAAAAGTCATCATGGCAGCCAGGCCTATGCCAACGTATCCAGGCAGGCCAGGAGGCCACAAACCACAAGACATCACGATTGTCTGTGTAGGTCTGTGAGTGAGTATAAAAGTGTCTGAGTGGGTCTGTGAGTATGTATAACAGTGTATGAGTAGATCTTCGAGTGAGTGCATCAGTGTCTGAATGGGTCTGTGAGTGGCTGCATGAGTGTCTATATAGGTCTGTGAGTGGGTGCATGAGTGTCTGAGTAGGACTGTGAGTGGGTGCATGAGTATCTGAGGGAGTCTGTGACTGGGTGCCTGAGTGTATGTGTGGGTTTGTGAGTGGATGTAAGAGTATCTGAGTATGTCTGTGATTGTGTGTGAGAGTGTCTGAGTAGGTCTGTGAGTGGGTGCAAGAGTGCCTGGGTGGGTCTGTGAGTGGGTGCCTGAGTGTTTGAATCAGACTGTGAGTTGGTGTATCAGTGTTTGAGTGAGTCTGTGAGTGGGTGCATGAGTATCTGTTTAGATCTGTGAGTGGGCACATACCTATCTAAGTGGTTGTATGAGTAGGTACATAAGTGCTTGAATGGGTCTGTGAGTGGATGCATGAGTGCCTGAGTAGGACTGTGAGTGGGTGTGTGAGTATCTGTGTGGGTCTAGGAGTGGGTACAAGAGTATCTGAGTGAATCTGTGAGTGAATGCATCAGTATCTGAGTAGATCTGTGAGTGAGTGTGATAGTGTCTGAGTGGGTATGCGAGTAGATTCAAAGGTGTCAGAATGGGTCTATGAGTAGGTAAGTGAGTGTCTGAGTGGGACTTTGAGTGGGTGTTTGAGCATCAGTGTGGGTCTGTGAGTGGGTGCAAGAGTGTCTGAGTAGATCTGTGAGTGGGTGTATCAGTGTTTGAGTAGATTTCTGAGTGAATGCATGAGTGTCTGAATGGGTCAGTGAATGGGTGTGATAGTTTTGAGTAGATCTGTGAGTGGATGCGAGGGTGTGTGAGTGGGTCTGTGAGTAGGTACATAAATGACTGAGTGGGTCTGTGAGTGGATGTGTAAGTGTCTTAGTGGGTCTGTGAGTGGCTGCATGTGTGTCTAAGTGGGTCTGTGAGTGGCGTGTGAGTTTCTGACTAGGTCTGTGACTGGATACATGAATCTCCCTATAGGTCTGTGAGTGGGTGCATGAGTCTCTGAGTGGGTCTGTGAGTGGGTGCGCCAATGTCTGAGTAGGTGTTTGAGTGGGTACACAGGTATCGGAGTAGGTCTGAGAGTAAGGGCATGAGTGTCAGAGTGGGTCTGTGAGTGGGTGCATTAGTGTCTGAATGGGACAGTGAGTGGGTGTGAGAGTGTCTGAGTAAATCTGTGATAGGGTGCATGAGTGTCTGTGTGGGTCTGTGAGTAGGTGCATAGGTATCTGAGAGATCTGTGAGTGGGTACAGGAGAAGTCTAAATAGATCTGTGAGTGAGTGCATGAGTCTCTGAGTAGGCCTAGGAATGGGTGTGTGAGTGTGTGAGTAGTTGTGTGAGTGGGTATGTTATTGGTCTGAGTGGAACTCTGAGTGGGTGCATGAGCATTGGAATGGGTCTCTGAGTGAGTGCATCAGTGTCTGAGTGGGTCTGTGAGTGGTACATTCGTGTCTGAGTAGGTCTGTAAGTGGGTGCAAGAGTTTCTGAGTGGGTCTGTGAGTGAGTATGAGAGTGTTTGAGTGGCTCTATGAGTGGGAGTGAGAGTGTCTGAGTAGGTGTGTTAGTAGTGAGTGTCTGAATAGGTCTGTGAGTGGGTGTGTGTGAGTGTCTGAGTGGGTCTGTAAATTAGTGTATATGTCTGAGTGGATCTGTGAATAGGTGGATGAGTGTCTGAGTTGGTCTGTGAGTGGGTACATGAGTCTCTCAGTAGGTCTGTGAGTAGGTGCATGAGTATCTGATTAGAAATCTGAGTGGATGCATGAGTGTCTCAGTGGGTGCGTCAGTGTCTGAGTGGGTCTGTGAGTGGGTTCATGAGTATCTGTATAGTTCTGTGAGTGGGTGTAAGAATGTCTGAGTGGGTCTGTGAGTGTACATAAGAGTGTCTGAGTAGGTCTGCAAAAGGGTATATCAGTGTCTGAGTAACTCTGTGAGTGGCTGTATGAATGACTGTATAGGTCTGTAAGTGGGTACATGAGTGTCTGAGTGGGACTGTGAGTGGGTACATGAGTATCAGAGTATGTCTATGACTGGGTGCGTGAGTGTATGTGTGGGTCTGTGAGTTGGTGTGAGAGTGTCTTAATGGGTATGTGAGTGGGTGTGAGAGTGTTTGAGTGGGTCTGTGAGTTGGTATGTGAATGGGTCTGTGAGTGGGTGCATGTGTGTCTCAGTGGGTCTCTGAGTAGGTGCATGAGTCTCTGAGTAGGTCTATGAGGGGGTGCATGAGTCTCTCAGTAGGTTTTTGAGTGGGGACATGAGTCTATGCTTGGGTCTGTGAGTAGGTATGAGAGTGTCTGAGTAGGTGTGTGAGTGGGTGCATGAGTGTCTGAATGGGTTTGTGAGTGGGTACATGAGTGGGTCTCTGAGGGGATATATCACTGTCTGAGTGGGTATGTGAGTAGGTATATGAGTGTCTGAGTGGGTATGTAAGTGAGTGCATAAGTGTCTGAGTGGGTCTGAGAGTAGGTCCATGAGTGTCTGAGTAGGTCTGTGAGTGTGTGTGGGAGTGTCTGAGTCATCTGTGAGTGGATGTGTAAGTGCCTGAGTGGGTCTGTGAGTATGTGTGTGTCTGAGTGGGTCTGTGAGGAGGTGCAAGAGTATCTGCATTGGTCTGTGAGTAGGTATATGAGTCTCTCAATAGGTTTGCGAGAGGGTGCATGAGTGTCTGAGTAGGTGTGTCAGTATCTGAGTGGGTCTGTGAGTGAGTTCAGGAGTGTCTGTGTAGGTCTGTGAGTGAGTGTAGGAGTATCTGAGTGGGTCTGTGAGTATGTGTAAAAGTGTCTGAGTGGGTCTCTGAGTGGGTTTATCAGTGTCTGAGTGGGTCTATGAATAGCTGCATGACTCTTTGTATAGGTCTGTGAGTAGGTACAAGAGTATCTGAGTTGGTCTATGAGTAGGTGCATGAGTCTCTCAATAGGTCTGTGAGTGGGTACATGAATATCTGATTAGAACTCTGAATGGGTACATGAGTATCTGAGTAGGTCTGTGAGTAGGTTCACGAGTGTCTGTGTAGGTCTGTGAGTGAGTATAACAGTATCTGAGTAGGTCTGTGAGTATGTATAAAAGTATCTGAGTAGATCTCCGAGTGAGTGCATCAGTGTCTGAATGGGTCTGTGAGTGGCTGCATGAGTGTCTATATAGGTCTGTGAGTGGGTGCATGAGTGTCTGAGTAGGACTGTGAGTGGGTGCATGAGTATCTGAGTGAGTCTGTGACTGGGTGCCTGAGTGCATGTATAGGTTTGTGAGTGGACGTAAGAGTATCTGAGTATGTCTGTGATTGTGTGTGAGAGTGACTGAGTAGGTCTGTGAGTGGGTGCAAGAGTGCCTGGGTGGGTCTGTGAGTGGGTGCCTGAGTGTTTGAATCAGACTGTGAGTTGGTATATCAGTGTTTGAGTGAGTCTGTGAGTGGGTGCATGAGTATCTGTTTAGATCTGTGAGTGGGCACATACCTATCTAAGTGGTTGTATGAGTAGGTACATAAGTGCTTGAATGGGTCTGTGAGTGGATGCATGAGTGCCTGAGTAGGACTGTGAGTGGGTGTGTGAGTATCTGTGTGGGCCTAGGAGTGGGTACAAGAGTATCTGAGTGAATCTGTGAGTGGATGCATCAGTATCTGAGTAGATCTGTGAGTGAGTGCAATAGTGTCTGAGTGGGTGTGCGTGTAGATTCAAAGGTGTCAGAATGGGTCTATGAGTAGGTACGTGAGTGTCTGAGTGGGACTTTGAGTGGGTGTGTGAGCATCAGTGTGTGTCTGTGAGTGGGTGCAAGAGTGTCTGAGTAGATCTGTGAGTGGGTGTGTCAGTGTTTAAGTAGATTTGCGAGTGAATGCATGAGTGTCTGAATGGGTCAGTGAGTGGGTGTGATAGTTTTGAGTAGATCTGTGAGTGGATGCGAGGGTGACTGAGTGGGTCTGTGAGTAGGTACATAAATGACCGAGTGGGTCTGTGAGTAGATGTGTAAGTGTCTGAGTGGGTCTGTGAGTGGGTGCATGTGTGTCTAAGTGGGTCTGTGAGTAGGCGTGTGAGTTTCTGACTAGGTCTGTGACTGGATAGATGAATCTCCCTATAGGTCTGTGAGTGGGTGCATGAATCTCTGAGTGGGTCTGTGAGTGGGTGCGCCAATGTCTGAGTAGGTGTTTGAGTGGATACACAGGTATCGGAGTAGGTCTGAGAGTAAGGGCATGAGTGTCAGAGTGGGTCTGTGAGTGGGTGCATTAGTATCTGAATGGGACAGTGAGTGGGTGTGAGAGTGTCTGAGTAAATCTGTGACAGGGTGCATGAGTGTCTGTGTGGGTCTGTGAGTAGGAGCATGGGTAGCTGAGAGATATGTGAATGGGTACATGAGTGTCTAAATAGATCTGTGATTGAGTGCATGAGTCTCTGAGTAGGCCTAGGAATGGGTATGTGAGTGTCTCAGTAGTTGTGTGAGTGGGTGTGTTATTGGTCTGAGTGGAACTCTGAGTGGGTGCATGAGCATTGGAATGGGTCTCTGAGTGAGTGCATCAGTGTCTGAGTAGGTCTGTGAGTGGTACATTAGTGTCTGAGTAGGTCTGTGAGTGGGTGCAAGAGTTTCTGAGTGGGTCTGTGAGTGAGTATGAGAGTGTTTGAGTGGCTCCATGAGTGGGTGTGAGAGTGTCTGAGTAGGTGTGTTAGTAGTGAGTGTCTGAATAGGTCTGTGAGTGGGTGTGTAAGTGTCTGAGTGGGTCTGTAAATTAGTGTATAAATCTGAGTGGATCTGTGAATAGGTGGACGAGTGTCTGAGTTGGTCTGTGAGTGGGTACATGAGTCTCTCAGTAGGTCTGTGAGTGGGTGCATGAGTATCTGATTAGAAATCTGAGTGGATGCATGAGTGTCTCAGTGGGTGCGTCAGTGTCTGAGTGGGTCTGTGAGTGGGTTCATGAGTATCTGTATAGGTCTGTGAGTGGGTGTAAGAATGTCTGAGTGGGTCTGTGAGTATACATAAGAGTGTCTGAGTATGTCTGCAAAAGGGTATATCAGTGTCTGAGTAAGTCTGTGAGTGGCTGTTTGAATGCCTATATAGGTCTGTGAGTGGGTACATGAGTGTCTGAGTGGGACTGTGAGTGGGTACATGAGTATCAGAGTACATCTATGACTGGGTGCGTGAGTGTATGTGTGGGTCTGTGAGTGGATGTGAGAGTGTCTTAATAGGTATGTGAGTGGGTGTGAGAGTGTTTGAGTGGGTCTGTGAGTTGGTATGTGAATGGGTCTGTGAGTGGGTGCATGTGTGTCTCATTGGGTCTCTGAGTAGGTGCATGAGTCTCTGAGTAGGTCTATGAGGGGAGCATGAGTCTCTCACTAGGTTTATGAGTGGGTACATGAGTATATGCTTGGGTCTGTGAGTAGGTGTGAGAGTGTCTGAGTAGGTGTGTGAGTGGGTGCATGAGTGTCTGAATGGGTTTGTGAGTGGGTACATGAGTGGGTATATCACTGTCTGAGTGGGTATGTGAGTAGGTATATGAGTGTCTGAGTGGGTATGTAAGTGAGTGCATAAGTGTCTGAGTGGGTCTGAGAGTAGGTGCATGAGTGTCTGAGTAGATCTGTGAGTGTGTGTGGGAGTATCTGAGTAGTTCTGTGAGTGGATGTGTAAGTGTCTGAGTGGGTCTGTGAGTATGTGTGTGTCTGAGTGGGTCTGTGAGGAGGTGCAAGAGTATCTGCATTGGTCTGTGAGTAGGTATATGAGTCTCTCAATAGGTTTGCGAGAGGGTGCATGAGTGTCTAAGTACGTGTGTCAGTATCTGAGTGGGTCCGTGAGTGGGTTCAAAAGTGTCTGTATAGGTCTGTGAGTGAGTGTAGGAGTGTCTGAGTGGGTCTGTGAGTATGTGTAGAAGTGTCTGAGTGGGTCTCTGAGTGGGTTCATCAGTGTATGAGTAGGTCTATGAATAGCTGCATGACTCTTTGTATAGGTCTGTGAGTGGGTGCATGAGTGTCTCGGTGGGACTGTGAGTGGGTGCATGAATATCTGAGTGAGTTTGTAACTGGGTGCCTGAGTGTATGTGTGGGTCTGTGAGTGAATATGAGAGTGTTTGAGTGGGTCTGTGAGTGGGTGTGAGAGTGTCTGAGTGGGTGTGTTAGTGGGTGCATGAGTGTCTGAGTAGGTGAGAGAGGATTTGTGAGTGTCTGAGTGGGTCTGTGAGTATGTGTGGGAGTGTCTGAGTGTGTCTGTGAGTGGGTGTGAGAGTGTGTGAGTAGGTCTGTGAGTAGGTACCTGAGTATTTGAATCAGTCTATGAGTTGGTGTATGAGTGTCTGAGTGAGTATGTGAGTGGGTATATGAGTATCTGTTTAGGTCTGTGAGTGAGTACATAACTATCTGAGTAGGTGTACGGATGGGTATATAAGTGCCTGAATGGGTCTGTGAGTAGGTGCATCCTGGTACAACACTCGCAGGCACATGGGATTGTCTTTTCCCACAGTCGACCCAATATAATGGGACAGTGTGTCCTGGTCCTACTTTTTTACATCGTCTTCTGGAATTCAGCCAGAATATGTTCTAAAGCTGTCTTTCACTTTGTGAACAACATATCCATGTGGTAGAAGGCTTAAGAGCGCCTCTGACCTTTGTTGCATTAGTACACGATGGCTATCTTTTTTGCATCCATAAGCGTCTTTTTTTGCATCCATTAGTATTCCTCTCTTTACTTTTGCAACCCTACAATCCTTATACACATGGCTATACCTTGCAGGATCCAGAGTTGGTTTGAGCGCGGAGAGCCACCATACAACTACTAGTCCCATGATGCTTTGCATCACGGACGCACTTGGCACATTATGTCACTTCAGACTAACTGCCCTCTGCTTTAAATCAAGCAGATACGAGAGATTGTTCTCTTGCCAGGACCCCCAGCACGCTGCACACTCAGACTAGTACACTGGTATGTGTAATTGCGGGTCGCACCTCCTTCTACTCTAGATTCCATTCGCCTCTTTTATAGGGATGGGCTTTGACGCCAGTCGGTACTTCACGATCGGCAGAGGGCTGTATTGGGAATCCAGCATGAGCGTGGTTCATTAAACCTCACCCACGCTCGGTTAGCCCATTAGTCTCTTTGCCATTGAAGAAGGCTCTGATATGAAACTATTGCTCTTTAGTTTCATCTGCTGTAAACGTTCCCCTTTTAAGACAGCCTTGCTGGGACTAACTTCATTTCAGATCATCAACCGGTAGGTTTCTTTTTTTTCCAGAGCTGCCCTCGAGGTGTGTTAGAGTACATACTCTATCATTAGGAGTTGGTTTCTATCGCTCCTTTCGCGATCCTTTGACCCTATTGATCTACATGTTTTTAGGTGTTGGGAAGATCAATTGAGAATAGGGACTCTTCTCACCTTTATACAAGTACATTTGTATGGCCTTATTTTTATTCTTAATTTTTCATTTCTTACTTAGAGAGGAATGTATAAATTAGAAAATCACTAAGGATTGAACACTCGCTTGTGTAGATATGGGTCTATATTAACTCTGATTTATACTCATGTGGTCCCTCCCGTTAATCTTCGGCCTGTGATAATGATGTCTAGTGGTTTCATGTGAATTTACTTTCTACCTATTTGGTGAATAATATTGTATATAATGTTGTCCACACTACACTGCCATTTTTTCACTTTTATGTTTCTAGTTCCAATAGCCGAGTTTGCTGTGGGTACCACATGGCTGAAGAGAGGTAATATCCCCTCCATTGGGTAACCCACTTTTGGCTTTTTAGTCATCTTTCACGTCACCAATTTTTAAGGGGGTAAAATGATAATGTGCCCTGGGAACTCCACGTGCAACATAGCTATATAAGGCGATCTTTATTCTTTTCTTTCAGATGGAGATGGTGTATTAATCACTCATCATTTTCGTGACTTCATATAATCATGGCCAGTATATCCAACTGATTAATTTCATGATTTAATGCAGAGTGACTTGAATTGTTTACTGGTCCTGAAGAATGCCTAAGAACTCTGGCTGGATTATATCAAAGGCAGAAACATGTTGAACACCAAGGGGGTGTATTTGCTCTGAACCCCATGTCCTCTTCGCTTTTAACTCTATCCATGGGTACCATTGAATACATATATTGGGTCCCTGGAGACAGTTTTAACCTTCTACTTGGTTTGTTTTGGTATTCTGCTCCTCACTCACTCACACTCCTCAGTGGCATCCCCCATCCAAAACACCTCAGCTCCTCTCCACCTACCTCACTTGGGGGAAGAGTTATAGCAAACATCCGGTCTGTAAATGTGTGTGTGTCTGAGTGGGTCTGTGAGTAGATGCAAGAGTGTCTGAGTTGGTCTGTGAGTGGGTGCATGAGTCTCCCAGTAGGTCTGTGAATAGGTACATGAGTATCTGATTAGAACTCTGAATGGGTGCATGAGTGTCTGAGTGGGTGCATCAGTGTCTGAGTGAGTCTGTGAGTGGTTGTATGAATGCCTAAATAGGTCTGTGAGTAGGTGCATGAGTGTCTGAGTAGGACTGTGAGTGGACACATGAGTATCTGAGTGAGTCAGTGACTGGGTGCATGAGTGTATGTGTGTGTCTGTGAGTGGGTGTAATAGTGTCTGAGTATGTCTGTGAATGTGTGTGGGAGTGTCTTAGTGGGTATATGAGTGGGTGCAAGAGTGTCTGAGTGGGTCTGTGAGTGGGTGCCTGAGTATTTGAGTGGGTCTGTGAGTTGGTGAGTGAGTGGGTCTGTGAGTGGGTACATGTATGTCTCAGTGGGTCTCTGAGTAGGTGCATGAGTCTATGAGTAAATCTGTGAGGGGGTGCATGAGTCTCTCAGTAGGTTTGTGAGTGGGTACATGAGTCTATGCATGGGTCTGTGAGTGGGTGCGAGAGTGTCTGAGTAGGTATGTGAGTGGGTGCATGACTGTCTGAATGGGTCTGTGAGTGGGTGCATGAGTGTCTGAGTGGGTCTCTGAGTAGGTATGTTGCTGTCTGAGCAGGTCTGTGAGTGGGTACATGAGTGTCTGAGTAGGTGTGTGAGTGGATGCATAAGTGTCTGAGTAGGACTGTGAGTGGGTGCAAGAGTGTTTGAGTGGGTGCGAGAGTGTCTGAGTGGGTCTGTGAGTGGGTGCATGTGCCTCTCAATAGGTCTGTATTTCAAGGTGGAAGTATTTGATATGGCTGGTGGGCCTTATCATGTAATATTACCACAATACATAAAAGTGGACCTGGGGGTTTCTTTAACAGCCTTAGCTCAGTCCTAGTAGTGTGACACAGAGCAGTCAAGCGTACCCAGAGGAACATGTGTTAAGCATTTCACAGTACCAGCATTGACAATAAGTAAGTGATATGACTTGAAAAAAATCCAACACCAATTTATAAAAATAGACTTTATTTTTATATAAATATAGACACCTAACAAACTTTGTATCATACATACAACCAGAGTTGTGGATTTTTAAAGTGTTAAAAAATAAATGCAGCAAAACTGTCAAACTGGTCCAATTAAAGTCAATGGGGGATAACACAAGTGACACTCGGTCACTTGAAGGGTGAGTGTAAACGAACCCTCTTGTGGATAAGATCATGAGGGTTCCTAGATCAAGTTCCAATAGTAGTTACTTCATTACATTTCCCAGGGAGTCTGGGTGCACAGATGACTTGGCTGTCCTTGGTATTGAACAGGATCCAAGGGAGCTGTCAAATCTGCAGCACTTGACACAACCACACTTGGAGATGGAGTTACACTCTACCTTTGGAGAGTAAAGGTGTTTGGGGTCCTAGGACCCGGGTTTAGCAGCTGGATTTCTTCTACCATGCCTGGCGGCTCCAGATGCAGGGGTAGCTATCAGCTGTCAATCACTGGGGCAGGTCGCACCAAAGATGCTTTAAAACACACTCAACGACACCACCGTCAGGATGCAGGGACATAGCAGTGGGGTCATTGCCGATGACAGTCACTGTCACTGTGAGTTGTTTGTGAAGTCACTTCAGAGGTTAGTTACCGGGCTAGTGACCAACAAGCCTTGACTGCGGCAAAAGTAATCCATGGGTACTTCGGCAGCTGGAGGGCTTGAAACTTGATGAAAGCTTAGCTACCACTTCGGGCTTGCAGAACACCACTTCTCTTTGCCCAGCGGCTCGCAATTCTTGTGATGCAACATGTAAATTTTCCTGCAGCTTGCAGGGGACTGGTCCCACCAGTCCATGGGAGTCTGCTTCAGTTTCTAGTGGCCACTGGAGTCCCTCTTGCTGGGAGCAATGTCCTTTTGCCATAGACACATGTCGAACACACAGTTCCAGTATATGGTATCTTCAGGGCACTTAAAGGTCCTATCTTCGCACTGCGGAAGAGTCCAAAGTCCTGTTGTCGGTGACGGCATCTTCTTTGTGCTTCTTCTTGTATTCAAAGTCAGAACTAAGGTTCTGGTGTCTGGGGAGCCATTTGAATCCTAGTTTAGGCGCGGGAAGGGTTTGAGGGACAGTGGCCAATGAGCTACTTGTCCCTGCAGCTAACCGTGCCCTGTAGTGACAACATTCTGTGGGTGTACATCACTGTGCTACCCAAAATACTCGATTCCAGGGTCTTCCAAAAAGGAAGAACCATTCCTTGGCTGTTCAGACTTCATAGCCCACCCTAAAGGTGTGGCTAAGCTTTTGGGAGTGTATGCCTCCTGAATAACTAATTTCCCCACCTGCCTGAGCTTCAGGCATGAGAAGGGCTTTATCCTCGAGTGGGGCACAAGGTAATCACACATCAAGGGTGGTGAAAGTCTTTGAGGTTCGCCACCTTGATTACTGTAAACACTAGCCATCCTGGGAAGGAGGAGGTGTACATATCACAAAATGAAAGAGACAAGGGACTGAGCCTCCTCTGACTCCCTCTCTACAATACTAATCTCACCCAACAGAGAAGGACTAAGAAAGGTAAAATAAGTTCCCCGACATTGGAGAGCAAAGAGGTGCTGTGCTACATACAACCGCCAACGTGCGTCTCATATATCGCACCTCAACAGAGACAACAAATCTAAAAGAGGAAAGACAACAAATGTCTTAATACTGCCCTCACACACCTAGTGTGCAAGTACCTATGCAGTAGGGGTATAGGGGCTTTTACCTCCCCTGGATATCCCAGAGCTTATGTTTTAATTCTACCAGGGGTCAACAGGAATAAAAGTCGTGGGTTGTCCTCTAGGTAGTTTTAATGGTATTTGTATCTGTGTTATTTGGTCCCTTTTGAGAAGGGAATAGTCTTTCCTTTAAGTTGTGTGTCCCCTTATGTGGTTTGTCTGTTCCTTTCATATTCTACCCTCACCACTATTCTTCTTCAAAAAAAATTCTTGCGCTCCATCCAGGGTGTTGGTCTGCACCTGGATGTATGATGCGGCCCTATGATGAAGCATGACACTGCAAAGTGTGTGAGGGCAGTATTAAGACATTTGTTGTCTTTCCTCTTTTAGATTTGTTGTCTCTGTTGAGGTGCGATATATGAGACGCACGTTGGCGGTTGTATGTAGCACAGCACCTCTTTGCTCTCCAATGTCGGGGAACTTATTTTACCTTTCTTAGTCCTTCTCTGTAAGGAGGAGGTGTAACCTCCTTCTTGCCCAGACCTTTGTCTCCATCCTGGGAAAGTGCTAGCACATCCCACAAGGAGGGCAGACTCTTGTCTTGGCAGCAAACAGCACGGAGAAGTCTGCCAAAGCACTGGGTCACTGTATCCTTGGTGGGCACCCACTCAGGGTGGCAACCCTGTGCATGCCAGCTCACCCTTGACATGATAATCGTGTCAGGGGTGAAAAAGCACAGTGTTTGAGGCCAAACATGACATATTTTGGCGGTACCATAATGGAGTGGCTATCTCAAGTTTGCTCTGTTGCCAGCCAATGTTACTTTATGAACCGCCAGTAACTTACAGTAAAACCTTGATTTACAGGGTTACTGTGGGGATGTATATGTATGAACATATATATCCACACCCTTAATATAATGCATTCTATCTCTTGGGCTTAGGAGGACAACCTTAAGAGTGACTTACTTACATTAAGGCAGTGGCGTGGCTCTGGAGCACATGGTGTGTGCAGTCACTCTTGAGCAGACAGGCTGCTCATGCAGGGCTGCAATGGCAGTCTTGCAGTCATACTTTTACTTGGGTCACCCAAGGTGGCACAATATAGTGCTGCAGCCCTGGTGACCTCTCTTATAACCCTTGCCCTGGGTACCCCACTATTATTTACTAGGGACTTACAAGTAGTGATAAGTGCTTTCCAATTGGGTGTACCAATATGCAGGTACAGTTTAAGGGGAAAAGCACTGGCACTGGGGCCTGGTTGGCAGGTCCCAGTGCACTTCCAGACCTATTAACACAGCATCTAGAGCAAAACGTGGGGGTGACCATCACAAAAAGGATACTTCTAACAGTCTGTCAGTGAGTGCGTGAGTCTCTGAGTGGGTCTGTGAGGGTGGTGCATGAGTGTCTGAGTGTATATCTTTTTAAAGAAAAATCTTGGCAGAAATCTCAAATCCGCTGCAAAGTTACATGGGGGTCGCACTGAGTATTGCAATGGGATCGCGAATCCTCGCATGTCAAAAAATATGTTTCTAGGCATTTTCTTCTCCATCAGGGATCCCTCATATACCCCAATATTGCTCCCAGGGGGTCAGTGTACCTCTACCCTGCCCCTTCTATTATATTCCATCTTTATTTTTTCTGTTGGGGACCGTTCCCTGATGTCTAAAATGGCGGCCTCAAATTTCTACTCAGGTTGCGGCCAGCCAATCACTTCATTCCTGTTGGTGCGTGGGTTCCTCTAATAGATCAGAAACTACTGAACAGATTTACACCAAGTCACAAAAAGGTTGCTTTCTGGACCAAGACCTAGCTTTCTGCCAAATTTGGTGTAATTCCGTTCATCAGTTCGAGCTGTATTTGTGTTCAAAATCTCTATGGGATTTAACATGGGAACTGCACTCTTTTTGACCCCACCTTTTTCTCAGCCCCCGCTGATGGATCACCCCGAAAGTTTTTCATGCACAACTAGACAGAGTACAGCACTTTTTTGGGGAAAATTTTGTGACAATCAGTCAAACAACGCCAAAGTTATAAGTAATTACCTACCGGTGACCGAGAGTAGGTAATATATATATATATATATATATATATATATATATATATATATATATATATTTATATATATATATATATATGTTACCACAAAGTTCCTTTTTACTTGAAGGTGCACTCGACTGCAGATTAATACACCACAACTGGCAGATGGTATCCAGATTAATTTATTTTCCTTATGCGTTTCGAGGCCACAAGCCTCTTGTTCACAGGTTTATTCCAGTCTGAGCAAAGGCGCTGCAAGTGCCACGTATTCCTGTTGATTAACAAATATTTATAGCCCCCTGGTGGGCGTATGCATTCTGGGACACGTAGTTCAAAACAGGTAAGATTCTTCCCCTCTAGTGGGGTCTGCACAGGCTGTTATTCATTAAATTCACAGCCCTCCAGTGGGCCTCCAGATAAAACCACTGTCCGGTACCATTTCATTTATCAGCAGTCCCGCATTTGGTTGGAGAGCCATTTCTCAACCTTCGGCCTCCATTCGAGCGGTGCGACCTTTTCTGACAAAGGCAGCCGGATTTAACATGTTACCACAAAGTTCCTTTTTACTTGAAGGCGCACTCGACTGCAGATTAATACACCACAACCGGCAGATGGTATCCAGATTAATTTATTTTCCTTACGCGTTTCGAGGCCACAAGCCTCTTGTTCACAGGTTTATATATATACAGATTCATAATATATTCTTTGTATTTGTTTTTATAGAAGTGCGTATCAAAGCGCTGAGAAGGAGAAGGCACAATAAGTGGGGAAGGAAGGGTCTAACCGGAGTACAACAATAACTATATATATAAATATATATTGCTCATATCCATACACCGGACTTCGTGCCATGTTTTAATTGCAAGGCCTGCCAACTCTAGCAAAAAGATACAATCCTTTACCATTTCTGATTCCAGGAGAGAGTTCAAAATCCAAAAGGGTCTTCCATGCAATTCTGATTTTTGTATTAAAACTCTGAGACGCCCATGTAATTTGTTTTATAGCAGCACCATACACATGGCTAAAAAGTGTTTCCTCGAGCACATGAGGGCCATCTCGCGCCAAGACTAGGAATACCCAGTTGCTAGACATTTCAAGGAACACCATGCTAGTAACAGTAGCCTTTTACAATTTTTTGTGTTTGACTGGCTTCCCTTTAACATTCATGGTGGTGGCAGAGTGCTGTAACTCCGCAGGTTGGAATCATGATATATTATTGGGTTCAATACCTTGCATCCCACAGGCTTGAACATGGATGAGGAGTTGTCTGTCCATTTAGGCAGAGCTGTACTTACTTTATGGTAGTTTTCTGCCTGTTCTCTGACCTTATACTGTGCTAGATAGTGTGTATCCTGATATTAACTGGTCTTATTATACTTTTCACACAGGTGATACGTGACACTGTGTGGTGACTGCGGAAGTGCCTCTTATCACATGACCTGAGCATGGGATTTTTTTCTTAGTGTATGAGTCTGGATTTGTGCATGCAATTAATGGTTATGTTTAACCCTGGGCGGAGTTTGCATAGTCGCGCCACGCGGAATTCCATGAAATCGCAGAAAAACTCCGCGAGCTACGTGGAGTTCCGCAAGCACGCGGAGTTGCTTGTTCCGCCAGTTCGCGATCCGTTTTTCCCGTTCGGAAACTTGACGCCGGCTGCCCTGAAGTACTTGCTGTGGGCTGGAGTTGCAGGCCTCTAATTCCCAGCCGTTCTTTTTCTAAGCGACTGGCTTCCGCAGCTATCCAAGTTTTGTACTTGGCAACATCCACTTCTGAAAAAGGAATCAATGTGTTAGTGTTCAGTACTGCTTTGTACTGTGGATCCAGAATTGTGGCAGAAATATAATGGTTGGTTGACACAATGTCTCTTTGCACCCTTGTGTTTTAGGATAAGCGAAGGGTTATGCTCTCCACCAACTCATATGCTTCTTCTTTTTTCCTCCACACCTACGTACATTGCAGACACCCCCTGCAGCTGTTCCTGTAGCATGTGCAACAATGGGATAGCTTGGCCCATAGTACAGTCCTCCTTGCTGACTTCACGTGTGAAGAGCTCGAAAGGAAGTAGCATCTCTGGCAGGCATTTAACTAGGCCCCATTGGTCCATCTCAACGGTCATGCCTTTCACAGTAGCATCCCCTCTTTGCATGACATATTCATTGATTGGTCTGTACTGCTCAAACAGGTGTTCAAGCATGTAATAAGTTGAGTTCCAACGTGATGGCACCTCCTGGATGAGTGCTTTAACTGGCACTCTATGCTCACGTTGAGTGATCCTCAGCTGTTTCTGGGCTTTAAAAGAATGGTGAAATGTGTGCAGATTCTTCTGCAGGTGGTCTGTAAGTTGCTGACTTGGTCTTCTTTTTTCAGAAAGTCTTGAACAATAATGTTAATGCAGTGCGCCAAACACAGGACCCTGAAATAGCCACCACCGTACATGGCCCTAACTATATTACTGCCATTGTCCGTGGCAACAAAACCAATGTTAAGCCCTCTTGGGTGCAGCCATTCAAAGACCTTGCTGTTAAACTCTTCCAAAATGTTTGCAGCAGTATGCGATTTCTCCATGGCGAACATGGCTACAGTTGCATGCTTCCGAGTGGCATTAAAAATCTCAGCAGTGTCAACACCTGCAGATATCTTTTCTCGAACCACCACAAAAGAGATCCAGTGGGCAGTGATGCACATGTAATCAATGGCTTGCCAACTGGTGCACATGTCTGTTGTCAGGTGGATAGTGTGAACAGCACTCTGCTGCAAAGCTTGTCCAAGCAATTCCAGCACGTTGTGATGTGGTGCTGGAATAGCAACTCTGGCAAAATAGGACCGGCTGGGAACCTCCCATTTTGGGCAGATGGTTGTCACAAATTCAAGAAAACTCACCCCTTCCCCAAAAGAAAAAGGGAGAAGGTCCAGCGCTAACATTTTAGCCAGCTTCGCATTGTACAAACGTGCCGTTGGGTGGTTGCGTTCGTTCTGCCCCTCCGACCTAAACATGTTGACAATGGTAGCCTGGATTTTTTTCTTTTCTGGTGCCACTGATGCAGGTGACATCTTCTTGACACCTGATGCTGTTAGGCTCAACACACGTTTCGTTGCGGTACTCTCTTGCCTGGGACCCCTTGGTTTCTCAGGCTGACTCTTACTCTTGTGCCACTGGGATGTTGCTGATGTGGATCTGGCCGGTACCACTGGACTGCTGGGGACAGGGCTACTTTGTGTACCAGAGAAAATGTCTCCCTCTTGTTCACCTTCCACCGTGATCGGATCTTCTACTCCTTCATCCCCACTAACAACAATTGGTGCAGTTTTTTGGCCGCTAAGGTGCGCCTCCCACTGGATCATGTGGTGTTTTTTCAGATGGGTTGTTTGGCCTCCGGTACCATAGTTTTTACCAAGCTTACCCTGACTAACACCTTGTCCACAAATGGAGCATATCGCAATGTTCACCTCCCTTCCTGCTAACCGAAAAGAAGTCCCAAACTGGGAGCTGAACTTTCTGGAGCTGCTGGTGCCACTTCCAATGCCGGATGAACTGGTAGGTGGGCATGGAGTTTGACTCTCCTGCAGTACCTACTTCTACTGCAGTGGTTGTGCTGGATGTAGGTTGCTGCCGGCCTTTGAAAATGCAAATATGGAAGCTGGAGGTGGTGTTGATGTTATCTGTGTTGGTGGTATCCGTGCGCACATCCTCACAGCAATTTGAGATTGGGTAATGGTGTCGGTCTCCACTGGGGCAGGACTAATGTCCATGATGACTGGCTCGTCATCATCATCATCCTCCTCTTCTACATCTACCTCCATAACTCTAAGGCTTTCTGGAACCTGTCACAGGATTAGGGGCATATTATCAACAACTCGCGAAAGTTATCGCAAACCGCGATTAGCGCGGTTTTTCTTATCGCCGTCGAACGCTGGATTTCATCGCCGTGTTAGCGGACTATTAGCAACGCGCCGCTAACAGGCGATAGCTTCCTTCTGCACAGGAAATGGATGGCGATAAATGTAGCGCGCCGGCGATAAAAAACACACGTAAACGTGAAAAAAGTCGCGATGGGCCCATTAGCGGCAGAATCGGCTCGCTAATTGGCACCAGGCCTGCATTTTTCGCTTTTCAGCGGGAAAATGCACAATAAAAGGCTCGCCAAGCTGGGGGAAACTATACAAAATGGAGAATACCAGAGGAGACATGGAGGAAGCTGGGCCCAGTTCTGAGGCCAGAAACAACCCACCAGAGACCCAGGAGGACCAGCCAGAGACCCAGGGGAAGGCCAAGAGGAAGAGGAACCCCAAGTTCAGTACACTTGAAAACCAGGTACTGATTGCAGAGGTGACTGAACACGAGCAAGAACTGTTTGTCACCACCACAGTGCCATTGTCAAGAAAAATGCAATATGGCGTGACATTGACACCAAGGTTAATGCGGTCGGAGAGAGGAAGAGGACAGTGGAAGAGTGCAAGAAGCGCTGGACTGACGCAAATCGCAAGACAAAGGATAAATTAGCAGCCAACCTGAAGGCAGCATTGGTGACTGGAGGTGGCAGTCCTGCGCCACAGCAGGACCTGAATGAGTTGGAGCTGCAGGTGGCCACAGTCATCAGTGATGCGACGGTGGTCGGAGTGCCGGGTCAGGATAGTGCTGAATGTGAACAGACACAGCAACAACAGGGTGAGTAACAACCATTGAGTGGGTGGACGGGGGTGGATGGGCCCAATGGCACTCATGCACAATGAAACAAATAGCATTGCATACCCACAATTACTGTGGATCATGTCCCAGATACCCCGTGCATGTTGACATGGACACATATCACCTGACTCACCCAAAACATTGCAACACACATATTGCCGGGCACACAGACGCAGAAATGTGCACAGAAAATTAAGCCCAATATAGTCCAAGTTCAACATCAGACCACAAAATAAGGCCAACATCAAATAGCAAAGTGCCACATTAGCCGGAGATGCGGCAGGGTGGCTAAAAGCACCACCTGCATCATCACAACACATATCCAATTCCTCGGCACAAGGCCGCATCACTCTGATGCACAAATGAGTATGCACTGTGAATGTGACAGATCACGTGCACCAGTAGGCATGCCACCAGCAATGTCAGCACACCTGCAACATCCTGCATGTGTCTGACTCGTGTGCAAGGTTGTGAATGTGTATCAAAGTCCCCCTTGAGGCACATGCACAGTCATGCACACAAGTCAGACACACGTGCACAATGTAGCAGGTGTGCTGACATTGCTGGTGGCATGCCTACTGGTGCACAAGATCTGTCACATTCACAGTGCATACTCATTTGTGCATCAGAGAGATGCGGCCTCTTGCAGAGCAATTTGATATGCGTGATGATGATGCAAGGGGGACAATGTGACATCCACACGCATCGCAAAGCAATATGCCCACTTGCCTGTTCATGAGATGCAGTTCTGTGTCCAGCAAGTGAGAAAGTATCTAGTGAGTCAGCATACCGGAAACACATGCAATGTCACAACAAAGTGACCATTATGTCTGGGCGGATTTTGCGTAGTTGTGCCATGCAAAGCTCTGCGAAATGTGAATTAATCCCCGCAAGCACGCAGAAAATCTGCAAACACGCAGAATTGCTTGTTGTGCCGGTTCGCAATGCCACTGTCCTGTTAGCAAATGCTGTTTGAATGCTCGGGGGGAAATATCTCGCAAACACACATAATGAAAGCACCAACAAGGACAAAAATACGCACAGCCGCCGAAAGCGGAAATTCTGGGAATTCAGCGTTCTCCGTGGAACGCAAAATTACACAAAAGCAAATAATTCCGCGGCTGGAACGGAATTTACTGCCCAGGCCTAGTGACCATGTAGGCCAATGGCCAAAATATGCACATCACCAAATGCACACAAACTGAAGACT
Organism: Calotriton arnoldi; assembly: GCA_963921515.1. Classification (NCBI taxonomy): domain Eukaryota; kingdom Metazoa; phylum Chordata; class Amphibia; order Caudata; family Salamandridae; genus Calotriton; species Calotriton arnoldi. Next base: position 1,901,415 of record CAWUFW010002922.1, read on the forward strand.
CAACTCAAGGGGCAATGGTATGCAATGAGCAGGGGGCAATGCCTGCAACACCACAGTACGTCGTCAATGCATATCAGGAATGTGTCTCACAAATATGTCCTGCATGCTTTGCAAGACAATTTACAACAGACAAAGCTACCTAGATGCACATCATTTAAATTATCATTAGTAAATACTTGTAGAGCGCCTGGCAACCCTAATGCATCCCCGCGTCGTCATCGACAATCAGGGCAGGAGAGAGAGGTCTTAACTATGGCATGCTCCAAAGAGCCATGTCTTCAACTGTCTCCAAAAGGAAAGATGGGGCATGGTTAGACCGCAGATGAATGGGGAGAGTGTCCCATAGCTTGGCCGTGTTGAGGGAGAACATGCAACCGCCTGACGGTGCTCTCTTCGTAATTTGTATCACTGCCAGAAATTGATTAGTTGACCGAAGACAACATGTTGGATGGTAAAAGGCTATAAGGGAGTGATTTGTCCTCGGACCTGTCCCCCATAGCGTTTAATGGGCTATGCATCAAGGTCTGAACTTGATCCGTTCACCTATTGTCTGACAGCGGAGTGTTTTCTAAGGCAGGCTTGGCTGATAGCCGGCAGGGGGGTGATGAAGCAGCCCAGACGCCCAATTCTGAAGCACGTGTAAGTTCCTCATGGTGGCCTTTGCAGTACCTAGGTAGAGGGAGTTCCCATAGTCAAATTGTGATAGCACCAGTGCCTGAACTATCACTCTACGTGCCTGAACCGGGAGCAGTGGAAGAACTTTCCTTATCATTACAATGATGCCAAAACATGATGCGGACAACTTAACTGCTTGATCATCAAAGTTAAGAGATTCATCTAGACTGACTCCAACAATTTTAAGATGGTCTATTGGGGTGGGGGTGGGCCCAAACGTTTAGGCCAACTTAACCCCACTTATTCCCCAGACATCCTGGAGTGGTTGTCTAAATTCTTCACCTCAGTCTTGTCTCCATTAAGCTCCAGACAAGACTGGTCCATCCACGTGGCCCCTGCCTCCATGCAGGATTCCAGAATGATTGTCGTCTTCCGTGGATGCTTTAACGCTACCACCAGTTGTGTGCCGTCCACGTATGGAATGATTTGGATTACGTAGGGTAGCACTAACTCAGCTAGGGGTCTAAGATTAACATTAAGAAGGGTTGGACTCAACAATGAGCCCTGGGGAACTCCACACAAGAGAGAGGCAGAAATTTAGAGGAGGAATTAGCCTCAAACACCTGGAATACTCCGTCCATCAGGAAGGACTCAATCCATGACAGAGCCTTACCCGAGAATCCTACCATTCTGAGCATGCCAATTAATATGTCAGTATTTACTGTGTCAAATGCAGAGCTCAGGTCAAGTAGGCTAACAGCAACCGTCCCTCCTTGCTCGAGGATTCCCCTGATCCTACAACTGCAGCTAACATGGCTGTCTCCGCCCCATGATAACGGCGTAAGCCTGTCTGGGTAGCATGTATCATGGAATGTTTCCCTAGATGTACTGAGAGTATTTCATGTACTTAGACCTCAAGTATTGTACAGGTCCCAGGGAGCAGAGAGATTGGACGAGAATGGCTCCATACCTCTGGATAAATATTGGTCTTTATCCAAAGCACTCTCATCATAGCGTGTCTACTACATAGTGCAGCACACGTTGAAACAGCAAGTAGGCTCGCATTGCCAAGGTGCCTAAAGGGGTCCATCCTCACACATAACTAATCTCCCACTAAACATATGCACATGTGCAGTTCCCTGCAAAGCTGCGGGTCTGTGAGCCACACCGACAAGGCAAGTGACAGTGCATGATGAATAGCATGCCTGCAGGACAAACATATTTACATGGTGCAGGACAACTCACTGAGGTGGCGGAGTGTGGACCACCTCCTTAAAGGAGCAGGTCACACTCTGACACATCCTTGTGTATATCTAACCCCTGATGTGAACAAGACCTTTGATGCCATACAATGCACAAGTGTCCCAACACTGGCCAAGACCCATATTCACACCAGCTTCCAACATCTCAGCATTCTAATTTCACAGAAGTCAAAGGCTCACTCCCTGAAAGGGATAAGGGGCATTTAACATAATACAGCAGGTGCCACTATCACACAATGCAGTGAACACACATACAAATCTGAGTCCATCAACACCAACTACTATGTGGCACAAACGGCATTACTCACACAACTGAACAGAGGACACAACAGGTGCCGCTTGTGTGTAGAAATGGTCAAAACACATTTGTCATAGCTGTAAAATGTGAGATAACAATGTACAAGTACAACCTCACATCCGTGATGTCTCTGAAAGAATCACCATCCCGAAACAAATAGGCATCTCAGCAAAAACAGGCAGAATGTACAATCTCAAGCAGTGTGCTAGTAATGCCAACCAATGCATGAGCAAACATGAAACACACTGTTAAACTGTATCTCCCCTTCACATTGCAGAGGGAGAGACAACACCTACTGTACAGCCGAGTGACCCACTCTTCACTGATGACTCGGAGGACCACCCCACCATTGACCAAGATGTACTCCAACAGGTGCTGGACTGCCTCACGAGCACATCTTCACTTGCAGGGCAAACCAGCAGCATTGCGCAAAGCCAACCCCCTGCACAAACCAACCAGCAGCAAGCAGCTCCCACCACAGCTGCCTCACAGGACCTCGAGGACCCACATCTGGCCTTCCAACGCCGTGTGCTAGAGGTCCAGCGGGAGATGGCTGAGCAGGTGCGGGTGGGCTTTGACCGCCTGGCAGCAAAACTTGATGACATACGTGGGTGTCTGAGTCCCATGCGGGACCACATGCAGAGGATCACAGACACCCACATCCCGCTCGATGCCCTCCAACGGTCCATGGCTGACATTGCTGCAGTCATGATTCTGAGACAACAACAACTATCTCAGCAGGGTGGCCCCAGTAATGTCAGTCGTGATTTGGGCAGACTCGTTCAGATTATGGAGAGCATTGAGCGGACGCAACAACAACAACAGGTTGCCACGGCTGCACACCAGCGCGATGTTGCTGCAATCTTCCATGCCCTGTATGTGCTCATAACTGCATTGCTGCCCCAAGGTCTGGCGCCGATGGATGTTGCTGCTGCTTCCACATCCTCAGCTCTGCCCCCTGATGTGTCAGTGCCCCACAGTGCTGCACCCACCATACCACCACCCACACGTGAGGCACCTGACACATCAGAGGACGAAGATGAAGATGTTGCCCCTGTGGTAAGGAGAAGGAAGTAGCATACGTTGACGCAAAAGGCCTGTTCATCCTTGGTACTCGGCTTAGTATCATGCCACAGAACTCACTCTTCCACTGTCTTCCACTGTCCCCCGACAATAACCTTGGACATACACATGGACTACCATATCCATATTTTTCTTGGCAATGACACTGCAATCAGCCTGTGGACTGAACACTGCCTCTTCCCTTGGACCTGTTCCCACCAAAGACTCTGTCTGGCCCACTAACGGGCAGCCATGCAATGTGGTGTTGTATGGGCAGTACTGGTCCAGTCTTCCCCCTTGTAATGTAAATAAAAATCTTCAAATCACACAGATGTTTGTTTCCTATGACCAATCAAGTATTGAAGTCAAATTGAATTGTATGGACAGTGAATCCACAAGAAGGTCCCCCAAGGGAAAAACAAGCAATGGACATGTTCCACCTGACACTGATAGGCAGGGAGATGACCGTGTATGTGTGAAATTGCTGTGCCCTCATTGCTCCAACACTACTATCTAGCTATATACAAAGTGTGCCCCATGTCCATAGAGGAAATAGGCATGTGTGCCAAAAAGTTAAAGTCCGCCGCAGGCCACAAGTAGTGTCACCCTGAACAAAAGCAAACTATTAGCTCATGGCATATCTACTCACACTCTACGGGGTGGACAAAGCCAGTTGTGATGTTGCACATTGCATGTCACATCCCAAGATGTTGCACACCAGAATCACATCGATGAGGAGACATAAGGGCACATGTCTCACATACAAATATGGAACTACAATGTCTGCCCCAGTGAAGTGGAGTTGCCAATAGTGACGCAACCCAAAGTGCAAGACGTCAGTCAGACCATTCCAGTGGACAAACAATGCCTAACAATTTCAGACCCCTCTCATGCTGTAACCACTGTGAGCGTATCAGCCAATGTGTCTAGGGATGTGTGGTGCACTGCACTTAGCACATACTCAGATGCAGTGCCAACATTTCAAGGGTGGCATCACTATGAGCCAATGAGAAAAGTAACAGTTGGGACAAGTGGCTATGACACTGTCACTACAGGGAGCAATGCAACACGTCAACCCTTGTGTGCAGCAGAACAGTGTGCCTGCAACTAAACGTTAGCTGGGACAAAAACATCACTCAAATGATTAACTGAGTCACAGAAGCCACATAGTAGAAGTGAAGTAAGTATAGCCAAAAATACAAACCCTAAATGCAAATAGTGAATGACGTCTAACGTAAAGTCATGACTTACCCTCAGATGACTAATGTGAATCACAAACACTGTTGTGACATGTGCCGTTCACAATGGACACACAAATTAGCTACATAATGCATGGCACAGAGATTGAGTGTCCATGCACAGGAACATGTAAGTCAAAGTAATCTGACGCACTACGCATCAAGTGTGCCTTGGTATGTGGAATGTAGACAGACCCATCGCCAGGAGCATCCGAAATGCACGGGTGTGACGCTATATGTGGTAGCGGGTGCATACATCACTCTCCATGAAGGATAACTGTTGCGACTTCAATAACCTCCCAATGTGATGTCCCTACGTTGTGGCGTAAATGTGCAACTATGTGCTGTTCAACTCCGTGCGTCACACTCAAGATGTACAGCGTCACAAACAACTGTCCCTAGACTAGCCCGCAAATCATACTTGCTAACCTGTCAGACATGCAAGTCTACTGTGCTCACATCTAAGGCGTACAGACACAACACATCCTGATAAGTGACAGGTCATGACCATAGTTACACATTCCAGGACTTGTCCAGTGAACGTATGAGTCGCATACAATGGAACAAGCCACACTCCCCCACATCATCCCTGACATAAGGGCAACCAGATATCCAATGCAGTATGATTTATTTAACAGTATTACTTAGTAAACTTACCTAGACTACCACTAATCACTAGAACTACCACTAAATCTAAACTAACTATGTAAAATAAACTCACATTAACTAGCTACCCTAACTAATCCTAAACACGCAACAACATATTATACATCAACCCCGCTCCCACCCTTAAGGCACATCACAAGACTGGACAAACACATCTGACCTATACATTAACTAACTACACATGTATCCTACACAAATATCTTTTTTATTATCTTCTTTTTTTAATTTCCTCACAACAAAGGCATCAACCCCCCACCCAAAGGAAAAGGAAACTTATCCACAAATGACACATTACGAAAAATTTGCTATACCTAACTTCTAATCTAACACTAACTAGACCTATGCTTAAACTACTCTACCTAATACTTACCAAACTTCACTAACACTACCTAACATCAGAAATAAAAACATTGTTGGAAGGGAGAAGAGGGGGATGTTGTCCAACATGGGGATGCGTCATGGCAGTCCAAGGTGGTTCCTGATGTCCGAAAGGTGTCTGTTCAAATATGAGAGTTCACGCCGGATCTCTGTCAGTACAACATTGTTGGCACGGAGCATCCTCCTGTCACTCTGACTAAAAGGCACAACCGGATCGGCAGGTGCAGGTGGTATAGGCACTTGGGAGGGTGTGGACGCAGGGGGATTGGACACCGGTCCACGCGGGGAAACACCACTGACACCAGAGGGTCCGGGGATGGCCCGCCTGACAGATTGCACACACTCAGGCAACGACTTCCAGGTACCCGCTCTCCGGTCCTCCCTGTACCTCCTTGCCATGTTACGGTACCCTTTCGCCACCTTCTTCACATGTCTGAAGCGGACCTTAGCCACCTGGAAGGCATGTTCCTGTCCTTGCGTCATGTTGTCTGCAAAATATCAACAATGGCAATTTTGAGTCCTTCAGACTATGTCAATGTTCACCATCAAATCTGTATAACAAGATCACTTCAACATGGGAGACAACACTGAAGCGTAACTATGTGGAGTCCGAGACTGACCTGGACACCAAAATGTAGACGCGGGGATCAATGAGTACATGCTGTGGAGACTGACATGACAGTGCATGGCATGGGACATGTACTGTCACAACCAAAATAGCCTGACACTGTCAAAAGATGGTGCCATGACACATCCTGACAGAGGGTGACATGTACAACTCATCGGAGGAGGGAGGCATTAGCCCTCCGTGTGTAGCACCACCCCCATCCTCCCCTGTGACACACTGCTGCATCTTCTGTACAATGCTCATGTGCAGCCCTGTGTGTCCCCCAGCAACTGTGTGCAGCCCATCAAGTCAGCGCCAAGACAGGCACTCTTGCACAAGAGTGCAAGGGGGTCTGTGTGCAGGGGGGCTTGTTAATCTTTTGTAAGGTTACACTACATGCACAGGAGCTATCCTGTGACAGCCCTACTCAGACCTTCAAACATGCAGCATCATGCAGCACACATGGAAACACGTTTGGTGTCTGAACGCCGACTTGTACATGTGGCACTGTTCCTCTCTCCACCATGACTATACAATAGGTGCTGTTTTGCCACTGAGAGGGTGAAACATTGTTTCATCTAAATAGTCACTCATGCATGTCTTGTATCCGCTAATCACACTCCGTGGTGAAAATGAATACGCAGCCCTTTCCAACGCAAACTGTTACAATGCACTCCCCATTGCTACGGCACCCTGTGGTCATGAGCGTCGGGTCTGTGTTATGGCCAATGCATTCTCACAGATAGTGTTGTAGAGCCCAGCATTCTGAAATATACGGCACAGCAAAGAAAGCAGAGCCAAAGCATGCGGGGAAGATGCGTGTGGAGTAATGTCACCAATTGGGCCAGAGGAGACTGGACACCTGATCCCGAGTTGATCATGGAATGACCCCGAGGAGACAGCTTGACACCACCATTGCAGTGGACAATGATGCAAGTGAGATTCATTTTGCCATCTTTGAAATGTGTCTGGTGAACGTGCCATTGATATGCTTGGCTCCAAGCTACGCACTGCCACTTCTGTTAAGCTGGTATGCAGCATACCTCCAAAATCACTGTGCCGGACTGTGCGTGATCTTGCACAGCCTGAAAAGCACTGCCTACTAATGCATAATTGTTTACACTTGCACAGTCATCGCAGTCAAGGATGTACATGCATGACATTTCATCTGATACTCATCAGCAACACCACTTACATGTCTCCTCTCCTATCATTGCGCTCTGTAGTCCACATGCATGTGCTGTGGTGACAGGACACATTGTCCTAGGGGCATATTGACACGGAACAGGCGGAGGGAGGCGTTAGCTGTTGTGGTGTAACGCCTCTCTCCGCCAATTTAGATACACTATTCTGCACCACATCATCAAGGATATGGTGCAGCCTTGCGTTTCACTCTGCGATGGAGTCAAGTACCACAAGTCAGCGCCAACGCAGGCACCCTTGCACCAGTGTGAAAGAGTGTGTGTGTGCAGGGACGTGTTGTTCATGTACAGGAAGGTGCCCCTTCCTGCACATGAACAAACCGAGAATACAAACTTGCAACATTCATGTGTGCGGCTTCATGTAGCACACATGAAAGTACTTCAATGCAGATGTTGATAATCTTCTGTGTATGTACAGGAAGGGACACCTTCATGAACCAAATTGAACCATGTAATTTTTGCAAGCACATGTGTGCCGCACAAGGCAGCACACATGTAATATAGCTATGACATTGAAAATGAAGCATTGATCCTATGATGGAATATGTGTGAACATGATATGACAGTAGTTCATTTCTGCGCTGCAACCTATTGACGCTGCATTTGTTGATATGTGGCAAAGTCAATTACAATGGTTGTTGCATTGGAACGCACACCGCAACACCCAGTGCACGCACATTTCACGCTAAGCACAGCATGAAAGTGTGCATTATTGACAAGGCAGCGTAACTCTGCCATGGTCATGATGCGAGGACCCTATTGACAACACAACGTCACTAAAAGTGACGTTGTGGTGGCGATTGGGGCTTGACAAAATGCCCCTTGATTCCAATGTGTATCACTGACTGGTGATGGGCAAGGTCACAACTGTGAATATGATGCATTGCTCCACCTTCACTTACCGATTTTTACACTCTTATGACTTCCCCAATACATCTTCACACCATTGGCAAGGGACATGTGATACACACCATACAGCAAACCAGCTACGTGGTGCATTTGCCCCAGACATTCATGACAACGCACTATGCCGATATGTGATGTCCATACTCACCAGTGGCGTGAGGGTCCTCAAATCGGTCGATCTCCCCCTGTGTGAATGGTTACCGTCCATCTGTGAGACAACAAATGTAAATTTGTGTTGGTATCAGTACTTCAATCAAACGTGTCATATTCATCATACCAATCATCATCATAAATGAATATGCTACACAACTGTCGTGTTGCAGTTCGTGTTGGCCACATGATTGTGTCTACTTTGACTGCCATTCACACAAGACCTGTGAATGCTGAGTTGGGCCACACAAGACATTGATGCTAGCAGACATGCACATAATAGTTGTGTGACACATTTTCAATGCACCATTGTCACACGGACTTGAGATGATGCGTGCTCTGTGTATGATTGCATCCCTCCAGATCGAACAAGGCAGTTACACAGATGATGGTGGTCATTACTGCGCAAGTCGTGACAGCGACTTGCGCAGGATGGCGCTCTACACTAATGAATGGTGTGCAGTGCAATTCCACCACCTTCCCTACAGTTGCACACACTGGTGTTTGATTTGTAAAGCACACCATCTCTAAGTACAACGCCTGTAGCGCCAGTTGATGTTAAGGATTCATGTAGTTTTAACTGTGTTGTGAACGTTTAGCAGTGTGAAGACCGCATTTGGACGTCATACCTTTGTGTCCCACACGTCAATTTGTCATTAACTTTACAGTAATCATGTGTATAAGTAGGGTTTGTACTTACCACCCTGTAGGCCAGTCATGACTCCAGTGTAATCCAGGAGGTCCGCCTCAGGTGCCAGCATGTCCTGCCAGCGGTGCTTCCACTGGCGCACAGTACGGTCCACTCCAAAGTACCTGCACATCCGTACCCGCACACGCTCCCAACGCAGCTTCCACACAGAGACATTGTACCCTGCCAGGATACGTCCTCCCCTCTCCAACATCAAGGGCAGGTAGTATTTAACTACCCAAAGGAAGCCCCCCAATGCCCCCTCAGACATCGTGCCCGACCTGCCCACAGACGGCATCGCCCTGCACCCCGTAAGCCCTCAACCCCAAAATTAAGATCCCTCTAAAAGTCCAACAGCAACAACTACAAAAGTTAATAATCCCCAAGACAAACACCCAACAAGACTGTGGACAGGAGACAGTTAAACAATGTTAAACAAGTAAAACTTAATTTAAAATCACAATTGACAGGACACAGGACACTGCAACACTCTCAAAATCTCACTTATACAGCACACACCACCAAAGACCACCTTCACTCTCCACAAACACCAGCAATGTGCTCAAAAGAGAAAGTGAAAGTGAAAGACAACAATCTGGTAGACAGGAAGCATGCATACATCACTTCCTGTGTGTTTGCGGCCCGTTTTTGAGATTGCGATGAAAATATGCACGCAAATCGGCTGATCTTCGCTAATTCTTATGGTACAGTTTCTAGCGACGTTTTTACCAGCGCGCGTATGAAAAATGATCTCGTTAACGTGTTAGCGATCAGATATTCACGGTAACACCTATTCCATACACAGATGGAGGGTCTTAGAGGTCATTTCTCTTCAGAACCCAATGACACAATGAAAAGCTTGTTTTGCACACTGTAGGCAGCCTAAATGGTATATTTGCTGTAGCATTACTGCCTCAATTGCATGTCACATAACATATGACCCCCTCAATTACAGATGTCTACACAAATCAGTCACTAACTCATGTGAATTGTAAGGGCACCACTCACCCGTGGTGGTCTTGAGGCGACGAGGGTGTGCGCAGTTCTGTTAGACAAGGAGCCAGGTCTCGAGGGGCTACATGTAGGTGTTCAGGGAGGGTGCGCATGTGAGTTCTGCCGGTAGCTCATTCCATGTCTTGGCTGACATGTGAGCAAAGGATCTTCCACCGGCAGTGGCTCCGTGGATGCCAGGCATTGCTGCCAGTGATAAATTAGCAATTTGGACATACCATTAGTGTACGTGGAAGTGGATGATGCCATGGTGGTATTTTTGTCCATTGTTGTGTATGCATTTGTTGGCGTGTAGAACGAATCTGCACTTCTGCACTGTGAGACAGTGGAGTCTTAGTGTGTGCTGGCTGATGTTTTCGTGCCAGGGGATGCCAAGGACACGTCTGGCAGCAGTGTTCTGTATTGTCATGAGTTTGCAGGGTAGGCACTTGTAGATGCCGGTATAGCGTGCATCTCCGTAGTACAGTCTGCTGGTGATGAGTGCGTGGGTGACAGTCTTACTTGACTCAGGGGGATCCATTGGAGGACTGACGGAGGCTGCGGAGCCTGTTCAAGCAGCTGGATGTGACGTTGTGGACCTGTTGGTTCATGTTGAGTGATTTGTTGAGTATGATGCCTTGGGTATTTGTCAGGGTCTGCAGGGCTTGGTGGTCTTATGAGGGGGTTCAGCCACCTGGTGTTGTCCCATGCTGTAGGGGTGTTTCCAAGCACGTGGACATCTGTTTTGTCGGCGTTGATCTTCAGGCACCTGTTGCCCATCCAGACAGCGACGTGTTGCATTCCTTACTGGAAGTAGAGATTTGCAGTGTTGGTGTATTTGGTGAGGTCATGGTTGAGCTGGGTGTAGTCAGCATAGGATGCGATCATGACGGCGTGTTGTCGGACGGTGGATGCAGGGGGGCCATGTTGATGTAGAAGAGGGCTGTGCTCAGTGATGACCCCTGTGTGACTCCGCAGCTGATTCTCGTGTGATTTGAGATGTTGGGTGGCAGTGTGATCCTTTACCTTCTTACAGTGAGGTATGATCTGATCCGGGCCATTTCTGTTACTTGTATGTCTGGGTTGTGAAGTCTGCAGACTTGTGTGCGTTGGGAGACGTTATTGGAGGGTGCAGGGAGCTCACGCAGGATCAGGTCTGCGGAGTATCTGCGGGCAAGGAGGGTGTGGATGTCGTCTGTGGCGGCGAGTAGGGCAGTCTCAGTGTAGTGGTTGCTTCTGATTCCACATTGTGATGTGTCGAGGATGGCGTTCTCTCGGATGATTCATGTCAGTTACCTGTCGACATTTTCCTCAGCGACTTTTGCAGCAAAGGGGAGGAGCGAGATGTGCCACTTGTACTTGGGGTTGGTGTGGTCAGCCGTGGGCTTCTTGAGCATGTGCATGACTTATGCGCGCTTACAGTCGTCTGGGAAGGTGCGGGTTTTGAATGGGTTTTTGACGTTGCATCATCGTTCCTGTGCGATGGCTGACACGGCTCTGTGGTTGATGTGAGGGGGGCAGGGGTCTGTCGTGGCCCCCGAGTGGATGCCTTTCATGTTGGAGCCGGTGTCTTCAGCCGTGACTGGTGTCAATTTTGGAGATGGTGTGCTGGTTGTTGTCTCAGGGGGGCATGTCTTCCGTCTGTTGCGTACCGTGTGTGGTCCGCTAAGTTGTCGTAGTGGTGTGTGATCTTGAGCTCGAATTAGTTTACAGGTTTATTGCTGATGATGCCCTATATGGCATCTTGGACCCCATTTCACTCACAAGGAGCAAATTTACCCCCATTTCACACCCATTTTCATATCATACCCCCATTTCACGCCCAAATTCCATGTTTGCCCCCATTTCACGCCCGATTTTCATGTTTTACCCCCATTTCACGCCCGAATTTCAGTTCTGACCCCCATTTCACGCCCATATTTCATACCTTGCCCCCATATCACGCCCGAATTTCATATTGTACCCCCATTGCACGCCCGATTTTCATGTTTTACCCCCATTTCACACCCGTTTGTCGTATTTCATCACCATTCCCCAGCCTTAATATGATATTTTCACACAGAAGAGACACTCAAAATCACTATTTGCCACATACGACCACCTGAAAATCTTGGTTTTGCGCTGTGTACACACTATGATACATGATTTACACAACAAATACACATTGAATAAGAATTTGTAGGCCCAGTATTCACTACATGAGGCATCAGGTTTAGCACAATTGTCACACTAAAAGGCATGTCTGTACTGAGGGGACATACAGACCATGAATGGACTTTTGTGTTATTAATTTCACTTATTGTGCTATGTATTATTTTCATGGTGTTGTACTTATGCATGAGTGATAAATGCTGGCGGGGTATGTGTCTTCAGTTTGTTTATTGGCACAAACGGTGATTGTGGTAATTTTCAACAGACATATTTTTATTTGTGACAGTCACAATGTGCTGTGGTCATGAGAAGAAATTGTTGATTATTCTGTCTCTTCGGGCGGTTCCTGCTGCAGTGGCTGTGTGGTGTGCTCCACCTGCCTCATCTTCCTCATCTTCCTGGTCATTGTCCGGTGCAGCAGGCACTTGGATCCAGGGGGCATTGGTGCGCACACATATGTTGTGCAATACACAACATGCTAGGATGATTTTGTTGACCATTTCTGGGCTGTACAGCAGTCTGCCACCTGTGATGTCTAGGCAACGGAAACGTGACTTCAGCACGCCGAATGTGCGCTCCACGATGGAACGGGTGCGTCTGTGTGCAGCATTGTACTGCCTCTGGGCCTGGGTGGTGGGATTTCGTAGGGGGGTCATCATCCACGGGCAGAGTGCATATCCTTGGTCACCTGTAACATGTGATAGTGAAATGTGTGCATTAGTCATTATGCATACTGTGTTGGCAGTGTAGATAGTTTAGTGTTGTGTGATTTATGCACATTTCTGTATCATGTTAGCCATGTGTCGCTTCTGACTATTTAGCAGCATCAATGATGATAACATTGCATCACAGTTGATCCTCCCCCCAGACATTTAGATTGTGTGTGCTGCGCGGTTGCATCACTGGCACTCGTACTGTGCAACACTGTTGAGCCGATCTGCGCATATCTGCAGAATTTACACATACACCAGCAGGCACCCTGCCTCTCCTCCCGTCTAGTGGTGGCACTAATCCACCCTCCTCGCAGTCAACGCCATGTGAATGTACAATTGACAGGAGGCCACGCCAGACACAGCTCACATTCAGTACTGCATCTGCTGCTGTCGCCAGACCTGCGACACCACACAACACATGCAAATTTATATCCAGAGCTGCCACAAAGCAACTGTCAGCAGACCCCTCGCCTGCAGGGCCCACTCAGGGCAGGGATGCTTTGCACACACCATCAACATCATCACACACCACAACGTCCACTTCCTGGACAACGTCCTCAGTCCAGAGTGGAGCCTCCAAATCACATACCACAACTACTCAATATACATTGCACTGGGGGAAATGTTTGCTGACATCAGACTGTCCAGACACTTCACCACGCTGATACACAAGGCAGGGCACACCTTTACACACTTTTTTGCTTTTGTCATGTTAATACACCTGATGAAGCACACTGAACACACATGTATTGTCCACCAACACATACACTTCCTCGTCGGGCAACCGCAAGAGACCCAACACAACTGAAGGGACAAGTGAAATTATGTGTAGGTGAGTCACAGAGGAGATGCTACACACCACCATCAACAGCAGCACCCACAACGCTGCAGTCAACACCAATAGTGCTAAATGTTGATTTCCTGACATATGTCTCCTGCTGCGCATACACACTTGGCCCACTATGCGACTCCAACATACAACGTGCATTATTGCCACCTTGCTCACCCCCAACCTCAGAGTTGGCAGATGCATCTGCTGACACATGGAGGGGAACTTGTGCAACATTGGGGAAACCAGGATAGGTTACCAGCAACAAGGACACCAAGCTTATACTCTCCCTCACCAATACCCACACACCAGACTGGGCTACCAGTAAGGTTGTCTGTAATTTGCTACATGGATGGTCAACAGCTGGGGGGTACTCTACGCAGCAGACCCTTTAGTCCTCATCCTCATACCCAATAAATCTGCATGTGACATCAACTCCTGCGCCAACGCCTTTGGCGGCCCCCACAAGTCTAGGTACATATGCAACATATTTGACTCCTCCCTCTTCATGGACCAACATGATTGTGGATTTTAGGCGTGTGGTGTGTTCAGTTAGTACTTACCAACAAGCACTGCATTTCCATATGTGCCATTCTGAAAGCGCTGGTTTATGATGCAGTGTCGGAAGATGAATGCATCATGCACACTCCCTGGGAACTTGGCTATGACATTGGTGAACAGTCCACGGTGGTCCACTATTGCCTGGACATTCATGGAATGCGTGTGCTTTCTGTTGCGGAATATGTGTGCGCTGTCCGCAGGGGGCACAAATAAGACATGTGTGCAGTCAATTGCACCCAACACCTGTGGGAAGCCAGCAATGGCGTGGAAGCCTTGCTTGATCTCAATCTGCTCCTGCACAGTGTTGGGGAAGTGGAGGTGCTGGGGCATCAGGCTAAGTATGCCATCCAAGACAGTGGGGAGGAAGATTGAAAAGGCTGCCTGTGATACACCTCCGACTCTGGCCGTTGTTGGTTGAAAGGTCCCAGAGGCCAACATGTGCAGCACAGCCAGCAGCTTTGTCTGCGGAGGGATGTTGGTTCTCCGCTCTGTTGGTGGCATCAGCCTGTGGGCTATGGATGTGATTGATGGATGTCCTTTTGAGCCTGTAGTGGGCTATGACGTCCTCTGGCGTTAAGTCAGCGAGGCTGAGACGTCTGCGAAGTCCCCGCTGTCTTCTTCGTCGCTGCCTTGGTGGTGGTCCTGGGGGTGGTGGCATTGGCAGTGGTTGTTGTTGCCTTCGTGGAACTCCGATCTGCATGATCACTACCTCCATGGCGTCTGTGGCTCTTCTGATGGGGCTATGGCCTTGTCTCCCTTATATAGCTCCATTTCTCCCCAGTTTAAGTCATGTTTTTATCTGGCGTTAAAATCCTGGTGCTAACGGGGCTTAGCGCGACTTTTTTTATCGCTTCGTGGGTCCGGGGCATCTTTGTTAATAGTGCGATGTTGTGTTAGCGACTTTTTTCGTGTCGCTTTGGTGAGGAACGCCTACTTTGCATGTCATTAGCGCTAAATATCGCAGGCATGCAGGGCGATGTAAAATCCGGCCGCTATCGCTGGAAAACTGTCGCTAACAACTGTTATCATCTACTTGGTAATAGTGCGATAAACAAAACACGCGTTAGCGGCACAAAAGTGCAGCTAACGAAGCGATAACTCACTTGATAATATGCCCCTAGGAGTGGTGTGATGCGCCCACAACATGCTTTGAACAGCCTCTTTAATATCAATCTTGGAAGAGACAGCCAATTGAACGCACTCAACCAAAATTCGGTTAGTGCGCTCAATGAAACCATTGGCTTGTGGGTGATATAAAGCCACACGGCGATGTAAAATACCAGATTGAGATAAAAAATCAGACATCTCTTTGGAAGTAAATTGAACCCCATTATCTGATACAATCTCCTTGGGGAAACCTTCCCTTGCAAAAAGTCACTTCTTGGGTATTAGGATCATTCTTAAAATGGACCTCCCACCACTTGCTGAAATAATCAGCCACAACCAAAGCAAATTTGTACTTGTTTGGAAGAATATTATTAAAGGGACCCACGAAGTCAACAGCTAATTTCATCCATGGGCCATCAGGCAACTCCACATTCTGGATAGGAGGTTTGACAATCTTGACGACTTTATCGCCGGGACAATATGTTACACACCCCCCAACCACATCATTCACTTGACGATCCATAGAAGGCCACCAGTACACACTACGAATCCTCCTTTTGGCATTAGTTTGTCCCAGATGACCCTCGTGCCCATAATCGATTATACGGGATCTCAAGGCAAAAGGAGGAACAAATTTATCTCCATGCATGATCATCTCACCACCCTCCAAAGTAAGCCTCATTCGCAATCTTAAAGAAAGGTTGCAAAGTCACTGTCCAGGTTTTTCTCTCTAGGCCAACCTGAAACAATAAGACTTCTTCACCTTCCTAAGAACAGAATCAGACTCCATGGCACTAAACCACTCCTGTTCCGTAAAACAACCAATAGAACAAGCGTCAACCACAGCAATCAAACACTCTTCATCCGCATCCTGAACAGAAGGATCACGTTCATCCAACGGTAAAGGTGATCTAGAAAGAAAATCTGCCCTCGTGTTCTTTCCACCCGAAATGTATGCCACCTCAACATTATACTGAAGTAACTTTGAACTAAGTCTCGCAATTCTAGTAGTGTGATCTTTGACAATATTCCCATTAAGGATGGGAATGAGAGGTTTGTGATCAGTAAGTAGTTTAAAAGTCTTACCCCACAAAAAACACTTAAACCTCTCCACAACCCAACAGCATGCCAACAACTCCCTCTCGATGACAGAATAATTTTTTTCGCATTGTCGTAATGCACGAGAGGCAAAACCAACAGTATGCTCTACGCCCTTCTTGAACTGAGTGATCATACCACCCAAACCATCCAAACTGGCATCCACAGACATCACACACTGCACATGAGAATCAAAAGGGGTGAGAATACCACAGGAACCAAGCTCTTGTTTTATGTGCAAAAACTCATCCTGGCACACTTGATCCCATACAAATGAGACCTTCTTCTTGAGTAAATCTCAAAGATGCACTGTTTTCGCAGCAAAGTCAGAAATGAATTTAGCATAAAATTAACAAACACCCAAAAACGAAGAAACTTGATCCTTGTTGGTGGGACAAGGAGCATTCACAATGGCTTCAATAAGACCATCTCTTGGTTCGATACCATCACCAGAAATGCGATGCCCCAAATATTCAATCGACTCAACACCAAACACACACTTAAGTTTGTTTGCCACAATCCCCTTTCCTTGCAACCTACTCAAAACTTCACACAAATTTCTGTCATGCGTCTCTTTGGAATCACCAGCAACCAGAATGTCATCCTGGAAAACAACTGTGTCCTTCACACCTTCCAACACTTTCTCCATTACACGTTGAAATACAGAGGCTGCCGAAGCCAACCCAAAAGGCATCCTTTTAAACTGAAAGGTACCCACAGGAGAGACAAAAGCGGTAAGATGTTTGCATGAAGAATCCAACTCCACCTGGTGGTAGGCCGATGCAAGATCAATTTTAGAAAAAAACTTAGCACCAGAGAACTTAGCAAGAATGTCATCAATACGGGGAAGGGGGTGTGAATCAATCCAAGTCTCCTTATTGAGACTGCGCAGATCAATGCACACTCTTAGTTTTCCATCCTTTTTGAGTGCAACCACCAATGGAGATAACCAAAGGGAAGACTCAATGGGTTCAATGACACCAGATTCACACATCCTCTTCATCTCAGCAGACAGTGCCTCCCTGACACTAAACTCCACATTCCTAAGTTTGTGCTTGACAGGCACAGCATGTTCCTTAACTTTAATGAGATGTTTGAATCCTTTAATGCATCCCAAATTATCATCAAAAACACTCTCAAACTTGTGGGACCAAGAAGATAGACTCTCACCCTGGACAGAATCACCCACCACCGACACTTGTATAGTTGTTCCAGGTCTAAGAGTCATTCCAAACAGACTCTGGTGGTACCATCCCAAAATATTGAGACCTTTTCTCGCCACATGAACCTTTTCCTGAATAGATCTATTCTTGAAAATAAGGGTGGTCTCAAAGAACCCACTCAACTCGATTTTCCTGCCTTCATAAGAAACGGGACATCTGTCTGGAGGTTGAAGTGGTTTGTTAGCCCACTTACACTCAAACAATTCTTCAGTGACCATCGTCATGCGTGCTCCCGAATCCACCAAAAGTTGAACACACTGACGATCCACGATAGGATCAACACAATCTTCAGAATCATCTTTGACCACCACAACAACATCAAAGAACTCACAACTTCATTGAGTGAGTCACTCTTATCCTCCTCAGAATAAACAACATTAACACTCCCACGGGAACCACACATCTTAGCAAAATGCCCTTGCTTACCGCACTTCCTGCAAGACGCATTCTTTGCAGGACACACCTGAGAGTTCGGAAAATGGGAAGGGAACCCACACTTAGGACACACTTAGCCGTGACAGCTAGCGTGTATCCAGGGAAACCATGAGTGTGTAAACGCGTTGTTGGACTTGGCCCTTTTGCAGGGTCATCCCTGAACTTTTTGCCTTCCTCCTGGTATTTTTTCTGACATGGTGTTGGTAGTTTTAGGACTCTGGGCACTTTATCACTGCTGTCCAGTGTAAAGTGCATGTGCTCTCTGTGGTAAACATGGTAAGATTGGTCTACACCTGTTTGGCTAATTTAATTTACCTGTCAGTCCCTTGTAAAAGTGGTATCTCAGATACCCAGGGCCAGTAAATTAAAATGATACTGGTGGGCATTGCAGCTGGGATTGTGCCACCCACCAAAGTAGCACTTTCAAACCTGTCTCAGGCCTCTGCCACTGCAGGGCCTCGTGCCGCAGTTTACTGCCGCTGGGACGCGGCACATAAAGTGGGTGCCACGCCTGTGACTCCCTTTACTTACATATCAGACACCCCTAAGGTAGGTCCTAGCTAGCCCTTTGGGCAGGGTGCATTGTAGGTAAAATACAGGACATGTGCCTTAACTGTGTGGCATGTCCTGGTAGTGACAAACAGCCATTTTGGTTTCTCACTACTGTGAGGCTGCCCTCTCATAAGAATGCATTGGGGATTCCCTGATAAATGTTTCAGTGGTAATTCCTGATCTGAGAGGAGTAGAGTGGTCAAGTTTGGTATGTTTGGAATAGTGGTAATAAATGCTGCGCAGTGGCGTTCGCAGTTTTATTATCACTATTTTAGAAATGCCACTTTTAGAAGTGGGCATTTCTGTGTGCTATGTGTATTTGTGCCTGCCTGATGTGTATTGCATGTCTGACTCTGGAGTGACAGGGGCTGGGTGAGTCAGCACTAGGCTGAATAGGCCAAACTGCATTTGGAGTGGTGGGAGGAGTAGCACCTGGGACTAAATGGGACTGTGCCTGCCTTCCACAATGCTGGCTCCGCCCCCCTGTGGTGTGTCTGGGGCCAGAGCCTACACTGACAAAGGGGGTGGTGGTGCACCTTTAGAGAAAGGTGTGAGTGCCCCCAGAACTGGTTTGGACCGGGCACAGAGCCCTGGACCAGGGGGAGAACAAAGACACTAAGGGGTATAAGTATTGGGGTTGTGACCCCATGAAAAGGTGCTGTTGGAGCTTACTTGGAACAGAAGACTGCGTGGGACCAGGAGGAACCGCCATGGAGCTAGGCTGCAGGAAGTGCTGACCTGCTGCCTTATTCTTGGGGCTGGGGGGGACTTCTACCCTGCCTAAAGGAATCTTTGTGGTGGCCTCCCTGGGGACACTTTGCTGGTGTGCCCCCTGTGGTCCCCCATAACTTTGTGGCCTGCACTGTGTTGTAGGAACTACTGGTGCTTGTTCTGCCAAGTCTGCCTGCTTTTTCTCGTTTTTAAGGTAGACCTGGTGCGTGTATGCTGAGTCGCACCAGCCTGGGACTGTCATATGGCCTTCATGGTCAGAGAGGTATGTGCCTGTTTTTCTGCTGCACCTCTCGTTGTGCCTAAGGTACAGAAGCTGCAGCAAAGAAGGGCGCCGAGTCGCCGGAGAAAAGTCCCGACCCGGGGAGCTTCCTGGAACCTCGCTTCCCCTGCCTTCTCTCTGCCAGCTGAGTCAGTGATCGGAAGGGCGGGGCCAGAGAAGAGTTGCTGGGCAGATCAGGTCAGGGCGAACTGCATCCAGGCAGGAGCCCCCGGGAGCCTGACACTGCCGCCGCCTGAGAGAGCCGATGCCTGGTTGGTAGAGGGGAGGCCTGCAGAAGAACCGGAAGCCAGGCAAGCCTGCGCCTGACTGTGGGCGGGGCCCCCCTGTGAAGAGAGGCCAGAGGAATCCAGATGGAGGTGCAGCCTGGTTGTAGGCGGGGCTCCCGTGCTCGAGGAGAGCCCCGGGTACTGACAGTCTGCTGGGCACCAGCAAGGAAGGACGCCTCGGGCAGCAAGGGCGCTCTTAAGGCAGGTAGGAGCTGCCCTGCTTTACTCTCTGTGCCATAGAGGCATTTCCACTACTGATGGGCACTGTTCCCGGCCCGGAAACCAAAGTGAGGCAGCCCACGAGTGCAGGAGTTGTAGCCGACTGCGCAGCCCAGGAGGGCTCTAGAGACTGGGGGCCGGCTATGCCCCCGCATTTGGTGAGTTAGGTTCCGGGGACATTCTTCCTCAACAGGGCGGGTCCGCTCCATCCTGGGGGCATTTCTTTTTTTTGGTGTTTCCTTGTCAAAGGCTGCCCTTGCCCACAGCAGCCAACACGAATTGGCAGGCAGCTGCCGTGGGGTCATTTCACATGCGGGAGGGACCCAGCGAGGCCCCTCCGTCAAGGGGACTATGATTGTTGTTGCCCTGCCTGGGCCCCACATCCCTCCTTAAAGAAGTGCCGCCGTTCCTGCGAAAGGCGGGCAGGGGGCCCTGAAGCCTACATGGTAGGGGTGTACAGCCTATACTGGGAATACGCAGACATGTTTACTGTCTTGCTAATGTGTTTGTAATATGTGTCATACTGTTGCAGATGTTTAGGCATGATGTGTTATGCCCTGATGTTATGGGGTTGGTTGATCTGCAGCACCTCAGTTAGTTGCATCCATATTTTCTGTAATGGTGGTAGGCATATTTGATGGCATGGGATGTCCCTAGTATGGGTATGCTACAAATGTTGCACCACGGATAAAGTGTTTACATGAGGTTATATGTTAAGTGCAATGATTACCAGTAGTTACTGGTTGTTTCACCTAACTGTGAAATATGTTGGTTATGACAGTGGCCCGATTGGCCGTGTAATGTATCTAATCCCCTGTAAAGTGATACCTAAGTGCCAATTGGCACAGTGTATATTTGTGATTATGATCTAATGTGTTTATGAGTAATACAAAGGCTTTTTTTTTTATATATAACCTTGTGTGGAGTTTCTTTTGTGGTGTGCCTAGTGTGTTGCTGCCGTGTGTGTGTGTTGCGCGAACGCTTTACACATTGCCTCTGGGATAAGCCTGACTACTCATGCCAAGCTACCAAGGGGGTGAGCAGGGGTTATCTTTGGTGTGTAACTCCCTTGCCCTGACTAGAATGGTGGTTTCTGCCTGGCTTAGGCGCTTGCCCTAGCCAACCAGAAATCCCATTTCTAACATTGGTGGCAGCAGTGGGATAGGACTTGCGTTTGCGCAGTACCACAATGACGCATGGTTGCACTACAAAACTCTGCATTTTAGTCAATGATGTGTTTATGGATTTCTCTTGATTTTATTGTTTCTCCTTGCAAAAGTCATTTTTTTATTGTGTGCTCCTGTTGCAGCTTTTTACACCTAGGTCTCTTGTGTTGCACTTGTGTCATAGTGCCTTGCCAAAAATGGAATCTGCCTTTATTGTAGGTGATTTGTTCAAATGCAGTATGGGGGAGTTGAGGGAGCTCTGTGAGGAGAGAGACATAGCAGTGAGTGGGTCAGACACCCAGCTAACCATCCCGATAAACCTGCTCCAATGGCAAGAGGATGAATGGAGACGTGAGTACTTTGAGGGGAAGAGTGCCCTGTCCGCATAGCAAGAGGGTGGTGGGTCTGAGGATGGCCCTGAGGAGTCTGCACAGGAGAGAGAAAATGACAGGGCAGGGACGCCAGTAGGTAGTGAGGACCCCATAGAGAGGGAGTCCCTTGCTGGGTCCAGTGCCGGGGGCAGTGCCCCATCCCTTTCCCTGTCCCCAGAGGAGTGGGTGGATAGGAGGGAAGAAAGGGAGCACCAGCTGGCTTTGGAAAGGCTCAGGTTAGAGCATGCCAAAGAGATAGTGCAGCTGGGTGTGTAGGAGAAAAAGGCCTTATTGGCTCAGGAGTTGAGTCTCAAGGAGTTGTTCCTTGAAGAGAAAAAGCTAGAGACAGAGAGGGTCTTAGCGCAGGAGAGGATGGCGGAGGCAGAGAGGGCCTTCGCCAGGGAAAAGCTAACTCGTGAGGATATGTCCCCTGAGTGCAGTTTTAGTGGTCTGGATTCACCAATGAGGATGGGGTCCAGTGGTGGCAGCAGAAATGAGTCCAGTGTAGGGAGTCCCACTCCCAGATCCCAGAGCGTGGTACCTAGTTCCCAGGAAGAGGGTGTCACACCTGAAGGGTATAGGTTGAGGTTCAGGGGCAGTAGGAAACTGTCTCACCAGTCTTGGGGGGAGTTTGTGGATGAGTGTTGTGATGCACTGGAAGGTTGGGTGATGGGTAGCATGGCAAACAATTTTGAACGGCTGTTCAATCTAATTGTCAGAGAGCACATGTTCCATTGTTGTTTTCCAGGGTTACGCCAACACCTGTTGGAGTGTGGGTTCTCTGATCCCAGGGAGTTTGCACAAGAGGCAAACCTCTGCATGAGTGCCAGAGGGTCTGAGGAGGCATTGGGGAGTGACTCTAAGAGGAGTGGCTCAGGTATTTCCCAGCCCAGGGTGGTGGGAAAGGTTCTTAGTAGCCCAGATAGGTCCCGGTGTAGTGGGAGGGGTGTAGGGACTCACGTCCTGTCTCCGTGGAGAAGGAGTGAGAATGGATGCGTCCCAAGGTGCCCGAACCCAGTCTCAGGGCCTGGAGGGTTCCCCAAGGGAACACCAGGTGGGGAGCCTAGGCTGTACTGGTAGGCCATCCATTGAGGGGGATCTCCAAGTGTCAGGAGAACTTGGAGTGTCTGTAAGCAGACCTCCATCAGTTCTGGTGTCTGGCGGTGCCACTCCTAAGTGGAGGGTGCCGAAGTCCAGAGGAAGGGGTGAGAGGGGGAGAGAGTCCCCAGTGGAAGAACCAGTGGGTCAGGGGCCAGCCATAAGGGCTGAGCCTCCTAGGAGTGACCATGGTGACACCACTTCTGTCCTGGGGGATCTTTGCGCACTGTCAGATGGACAGGGGTCGGGAGATCAACATTAGGCAGACTGTCACACAACACAGGAGTTATGTGTTACCCTTGGGGGGCCATGCGTGCTCCCCAGGAAGTCCTGGTGTGCCAGGCAGATGCTCAGCCGCAGGGTTTAGATCCTGGGTTGGGAGGCCATGTTCAGGTTCTGCCTGACCTGGAGGGAAGGACATCTGTAACCAGTCCCCCTACCGGTTTGTCTTCTGGGGGTACCACTCCAGGTGGGAGGGTACAGAACTCTGGAAGGGGGTGCAGAGGGAGAGAGTCCTCGCCTCTGACCCCGGTGCAACCTGAGGGTTTAGACCCTAGGTTGGGAGACCAGTTGCAGGGTCAAGGTCCTCAACTGGTGGGAGAATTGTTTGGGAGGACTGATTCAAGCGTCCTGACAGTTTTTGGTTCTGAGGGTGCTTCTCTGAGGAGGAGAATGCGGGACCCCAGAAGGAGAGGTAGGGGGAGGAGAGCCTCGCCTGAGACCTCTCGTCAGCCTGAGGGTGCGGACCCAAGGTTGGAGGATCAGTGGCAGTTTAGAACTGCACTGATGAGGGGAAGAGTGGAGAATGGATACTATGTACCAGGGGTTACTGCCCCCATTCTGGGAGATGGCAAGGACCAGAGACATCTGGATGGCCTAGGGCCTGGTCCTGGCCGCAGACAGCTAGGGAGTCCCACTGGGGTAGCTTAGTTGGTCGTGGGAGCTTAGACAGAGGGAACCACATGGGTTCAGATTGCCGTAGAACCGGAGTGTGCCCCTGCAGTTGCTGGCCCGCATCTGTGTTCCATCGCCCCAAGCAGGGAAGCCCATCAAGGTATTGATTGGTCTACCCTGGCTTTTGGCTGGAAGGGGGTTGTGTTGGGCTTGGCCCTTTTTGCAGGGTCATCCCTGAACTTTTTGCCTTCCTCCTGATATTTGTTCTGACATGGTGTTGGTGGTTTTAGGACTCTGGGCACTTTATCACTGCTGTCCAGTGTAAAGTGCATGTGCTCTCTGTGGTAAACATGGTAAGATTGGTCTACACCTGTTTGGCTAATTTAATTTACCTGTCAGTCCCTTGTAAAGTGGTATCTCAGATACCCAGGGCCAGTAAATTAAATGCTACTGGTGGGCTTGCAGCGCTGATTGCGCCACCCACCAAAGTAGCCTTTCAAACCTGTCTCAGGCCTCTGCCACTGCAGGGCCTGTGCGCGCAGTTTACTGCCGCTGGGACATGGCACATGAAGTGGGTACCACGTCTGTGACTCCACTTTTACTACATATCAGACACCCCTAAGGTAGGTCCTAGCTAGCCCTATGGGCAGGGTGCATTGTAGGTAAAATGCAGGACATGTGCCTTAACTGTGTGGCATGTCCTGGTAGTGACAAACAGCCATTTTGGTTTCTCACTACTGTGAGGCTGCCCTCTCATAGGAATGCGTTGGGGATTCCCTGATAAATGTTTCAGTGGTAATTCCTGATCTGAGAGGAGTAGAGTGGTCAAGTTTGGTATGTTTGGAATAGTGGTAATAAATGCTGCGCAATGGCGTTCGCAGATTTATTATCACTATTTTAGAAATGCCACTTTTAGAAGTGGGCATTTCTGTGTGCTATGTGTCTTTGTGCCTGCCTGATGTGTATTGCATGTCTGGCTCTGGAGTGACAGGGGCTGGGTGAGTCAGCACTAGGCTGAATAGGCCAATCTGCATTTGGAGTGGTGGGAGGAGTAGCACCTAGGACTGAATGGGACTGTGCCTGCCTTCCACAATGCTGGCTCCGCCCCCTGTGGTGTGTCTGGGGCCAGAGCCTACACTGACAAAGGGGGTGGTGGTGCACCTTTAGAGAAAGGTGTGAGTGCCCCCAGAACTGGTTTGGACCGGGCGCAGAGCTCTGGACCAGGGGGAGAACAAAGACACTAAGGGGTATAAGTATTGGGGTTGTGACCCATGAAAAGGTGCTGTTGGAGCTTACTTGCAACAGAAGACTGCGTGGGGCCAGGAGGAACCACCATGGAGCTGGGCTGCAGGAAGTGCTGACCTGCTGCCTTATTCTTGGGGCTGGGGTGGGACTTCTACCCTGCCTAAAGGAATCTTTGTGCTGGCCTCCCTGGGGACACTTTGCTGCTGTGGCCCCTGTGGTCCCCCATAACTTTGTGGCCTGCACTGTGTTGTAGGAACTACTGGTGCTTGTTCTGCCAAGTCTGCCTGCTTTTTCACGTTTTTAAGGTAGACCTGGTGTGTGTATGCTGAGTCGCACCAGTCTGGGACTGTCATATGGCCTTCATGGTCAGAGAGGTATGTGCCCGTTTTTCTGCTGCACCTCTCGTTGTGCCTAAGGTGCAGAAGCCGCAGCAAAGAAGGGCGCCGAGTCGCCAGAGAAAAGTCCCAACCCGGGGAGCTTCCTGGAGCCTCGCTTCCCCTGCTTTCTCCCTGCCAGCTGAGTCAGTGATCAGAAGGGCAGGGACAGAGAAGAGTTGCTGGGCAAATCAGGTCAGGGCGAACTGCATCCAGGCAGGAGCCCCCGGGAGCCTGACACTGCTGCCGCCCGAGAGAGTAGATGCCTGGTTGGTAGAGGGGATGCTCGCTGTTGGAACTGGAGGTCCTTATTGCCGCCACAAAATGCTGGAGGCGTGCATCCCCGACTCCTCACTTCAACGTTAGGCTAAGTAAGGACACCGTCTGAGATAGCCCTGCTCACCCCCTTAGTAGCTTGGCACGAGCAGCCAGGCTTATCTCCAAGGCACGAGTGTTCAGTATGTGCAACCACGCTCACAGTAACCCCATGATGTCATCACAAATAGACTCCACACGAGTATTGATAAAATGAGTATAATCTTTATATAAGAAATTATACGATACAACCACACGTATACAAAAATCAACATATATAAGAATGAGTAGTATTCTTTTCCGGTGGGTTGGTAGGTTCTAATTCCAACCACCGCTTCTAACCAACAGTTAAGCTCTTTTCTAACCGTTTCCTAAAAGGTTAGGCAAGTCGTATTGCTAGAATAACACACGTTGCAAAAGGAAACAATACTGCAAGGCGTAACGATATTCTCTTATACTGTGCAACAGAGAAACAATGCCATACGTAGCGCCACAATCATGTACTTTGCAATTGAAGGAATAATGCAATGCGTATCACCACCAGCATGCCCTGTACCAGGAAGAAACAAAGCAATGCGTCACGCTACAATCCTGTGCAGTGCAATGAAGAAATAACACACTGTGCCACGTTATACTCAGATACTGTGCACTGAAGAAATCATGCAATGCGCCACGTTACAATCATGTAATATGCAAGGGAGAAATAACGAAGTGCGTAGTGCACCAAGCATAAAGTTCGTCAGGCACAAATGAGGTCAGGCGTCATACGACAGTTCGATAGTTCGTTAGCAGCAATAAGGAAAAGTGTAATACGACAGTTTTACGTGCTCCGTTAACAGTGCCCCCTTTATGGATCAAATGATGACACAAAAAGTACTGCTTCCCACTCCGGCCCCAGTACTGCCCCATCTTGGGTCAGCACGGGCCGGGATCCGAGCTGAAGCAACGGCTCGCGCAGCTGACGGAAGCGGGAGGCCGAGAGAGTGTCCCTCCGGGCCCGCATCCCACCACAGGTGTTGATCCACGTTACCTGGGGGGGCACGATCCCACTCTCCTCCCCGACGTCAACGACTTGGGCCTTGATCCAGAACTCCGTCACGGGTTGCGGCGGACTCGGGCCAGCGGCTCAGCTCTTCTGTCGTTGCCGGTCCGGGTCGCTGCTGATTGACTCCGAGGGCCCCAATGACTTGGCCCCTCACTCCGGCGGTCTCCAGTCCACACCGAGACCCGCCTCAGCACTGTGGAGACTTCACTTCCACCCGGTGCACACCTCACCAGGCACTCTCACCAGCACCTCAGGTTGCACTTCGACATGCACACCACGTGTCCAAGACTCGCCTCTTCTCCGGTGCTCACGATGATCCGGCGCTCTTCACCAACGCTCTGCTTGCACCTCAACATGCACCCTGGGCGTTCGAGCCTCGCCTCTTCTCCCGGTGCACACGATGTCCAGGCGCTCTTCACCAACGCCCTGGCTGCACCACGACACGCACTCTTGCGCGTCCGAGTCTCACCTCTTCTCCCGGTGCACACGATGTCCAGGCGCTCTTCTCTAACGCCCTGGCTATACCACGACACGCACTCTTGCACGTCAGAGACTCACTTCTTCTTTTGGTGCCCACGAGGCCCAGGCGCTCTTCACCAACACCCATGCTGCACCACGACACGCACCCTTGCGCGTCCGAGACTCACTTCTTCCGTTGGTGCACACGATGTCCAGGCGCTCCTCACCAATGCCCTGGCTGCACCACGACATGCACACTGCGCGTCTGAGTCTCGCTTATTCCTTTGGTGCACACGAGGCCCAGGCGCTCTTCACCAACACCCTGGCTGCACCACGACATGCACCCTTGTGTGGCCGAGCTTCACCTCATCTCCCCGTGCACACCACGACCAGACGCTCCTCACCAACGCCTTGGCCTGCACCACGACACGCACTCTGCTCATCTGAGACTTAGCTTACTCCCCTGCGTGCCCACGATCACAAGGCACAACTTCTGGAGGGTCTCAGCAGCCAAAAAGCACGCGCACACCGCGTTGCTTGGGACTTCTCCGGAAACTTTTATGATCCTGTATTTCCAAACAGGGAGCCAGCTCACCTCTGGCCCTTGGGGTTACAAGACACAGCACAAAGCACAGTCTTCTTCAAGCAGGGGACCCAGCGCCTCCAAGCACAGTCCCAACAGCCTCTTCCTTAGTTAGAACAGCAAACTGCAGACCAGCCCCAGATCACGAAGCAAGGATTGATCTATCCACAGCAGTCTCTTCAGTTGTTCCTTCTTTAGCAGAGGTTCCTCTTGACCACAGAATGGGTCCAAGCCTTTTCAGTCTCAATCCATATCTGTTTCATTCCCAACGTTCAGGGGCTTTAGCTCTCATAGTTATACCCCTTAATGTCTTTGAAGTTTGTATGTAGCTCAGGGGTCCCTGACCCTCCCTAAATCAATTCTGGGTGTCTCCCTCCCAGTGTCACCTCTCTCCCTTTGATACTGGGGTTCTGGATCCTTAATTACTCAGCAGGAGATGGGTCAATTGGTTTATAGCACCAGCCCAGGCCTTTTCACCTCCCGGGCTTCTCCTCCCCTACTCTCCAGATGCAGGGCAGCCTGGTGCCATCTCAACCCCTCCCTGGGTCAACACCTCTCCCAGCTCCTCTCACCTTTTAGTTCCAGACAGACAATCCACATTTCAGAGACACACAGAAATGCTCAGAGCACAAAACTCAACCACTTTCTAAAAGAGTGGCTTATAAACACACAGTGACAAAACCACCTTCACAGATAGATGCATTATGACAATGAGTTCATACATACCAAATTTCACCTCTCCATTATAAACTGACAGGAAACTAGGCTAACAAACACAACACCCAGCCTCCCCCATTCTGTCCTATGGGCAGAATGGCCTTTCAGCAGTGGAAAATGAAATGGAGAGTTTTTCACTGTCAGAACATAACACACACCTCAGTCTATGTTCTGCCTTTTTCCTACACTGCACCCTGCCCAGGGGTTACCTGGGACCTACCACAGGGGTGCCCATGTGTATGTAAATGGGAAGGTCAGGCCTGACAAGTGGTTGCACTTAATAAATAAATCAAAGAAATCCACCACATGGGACTAGCTGTGTTAAGGAAAGTGTATTATTCATCCGGGTATGGATGCACACAGCGCTTGCTTAAATACCCTCACACACCAAAAGGGCCCTTGGTGTCATGCTTCATCATAGGGTCTTCCCGTCCCGCTGCGGGACGGGGCGTGCTTACGACCTACTTACTACGCGGGAGCACTGTTATTAACAATACTATGTGTAGTGATGGGGTAGTGAGAGGAGGGGTCGGGAGTGAATATGGGTAAGTGATTTAAAAGGACCTGGCCTCATGGACTTAAAAGAAACTTTAATAGGTCGTCGAGGCTGGGCCTGTTAAAAAGGTGATGCGGAGATGTCCTGCCAATAATGTGCGGATGCTCCTATAAAGTCAACATGTTTCGAAGCAAAGCTTCTTCATCAGGACTAAGAAGATCCCCTCAGTATCCACTATGTTGAATTTCCCAAATGGGTGTGCTATATACAAAAAGTGATAAAAATGAAAAGTGCATGAATTATATGCACTTTATACGATACCTAATAGTACCATGTAAATGTTAGTCTGAAAGAGAAAGTACAATTAATAGCGCTTTCCCATGTGCAAACGCTCAAGATCTGCAAAGGAAGGAAAGTAAAAAAAGGCGAAAAAAACCACATGGTGACTGTAGCGTGATCTTAGTGCTATCAATACCGTGGTCTATCAGGGTGAAGACCTGTGGAACGAAAAAGCGGAACACACAAGACACACACATAGAACAGAAATCACACACTCTATTTATGTGGCTAGGGTAATTGCTTTAAGGTTCGTGAATATATAATGTCATCAGTCACCAGATAATACATACAATGTAATGTAGGAGAAAATGCTCCTTGAGCCTCTTGTAACGGGTGGGGAAGAATGTCGCCAAACGTAGTTCTGTTAGTAAAATAAGGAAGAGAGATTTGGTATATCTCCAAGTCATGCTCCCAATCCTGAGAACACACTCTCCAGCAGATGTACCTTACAGTGCTGGCGGTGCTCAAATGCCTGTGAACACAAATAAATATATTCCCCAACGGCTATGCCGTACTTACGCTAAGGTCGACTCAATCTCGCCTCGAAATAACGCCAGACCCGCGGCTCCGTGATGGAGAAGGAACCGCGGTAAGGTACTATTTATACTGCCATTAATTGGCCTAAGTTGTCTGCACCTGCACGAAAAACGCCCTTTTTCCCTGGAAGTGAAAGGTACTTCAAGTTCCGGCGGTGTCTAAGCGTAAGGTCAGGTTGTCATGGTGACGCGTATCTATGGGCGGAAGAGGATAAAAAAAGTGTGTTGCTACCAAAGCCAACAGCTAGAGCGCGGCGTTGTCGCGCTGGTTATGTTAATTAAAGGCTGAGGAATTTATTAGTTCAGAAAACAAAACAAAACCGGCGCCCGGGTTGGAGTCTGAGCGCCGTGGTATGAAAAAGGATCTCAACACATGAACTTATGTATAAAAGCGATCAGGTCATTAAGTTCCTCATTTAACAAATAAACTATGAGAGGATGTCCCAGAATCTATAAAAAATTGTATTATAAACCTGGGCAAAAAAGGTTCATGTCGCCAAAGCAATATTAAACTGGCGCTGTTGATTTCCTCTAGGAAAAACCTATGTAGATTATAAAGAGATAGTCTTCAAAGTTCAAAGAAATATATTCAAAAATATATAAAATCAATATATATCATAAGTTTTAAGGAAAAGGTCTTCAAAGATCAAAGAAATAGTTTATATATAGAGTCAATGTAGGGCGCTTCAAAAAACAGTCGTCATAAGTGGTGTCTGGAGAATTCATCATTGAAAAACGTGGAATTGTAGACTAACGGAACATGCTCGGTGATTAACGTTTAAGGAGGTTACATTACGAAAGGTGGGCCCAAGGAATGTCGTCATTAAGGCCACTGATGTTGGTCCCCAAACGGAACACCCATCTTTGTTCTTTTTCAAATAGAGCTCTCTCATTTCGGATTTGTTCAATAATGGTCCATTTCAAATCATCCACAGTATGGGCCATGGTCAGATAGTGGTTCGCCATTTTAGTCGTACTTTTCTTGCAGCGTACATTACTCTTATGTTCGCTAATACGGACTCTCACTGGTCTTGAAGTCATGCCGATATATTCCAGTCTGCATGGGCACGTGATGATGTACACCACGTTTTTGCTATTACAGTTTGTAAATTTTCTTTGCTCCCAGACCTCTCCATTAGTGAACGTGATATTTCTGCTTCTCTTGGTAAGGTTACATGTGCTGCAATTCCCGCAAGGGTAATGTCCCTGTAAGGGTGCGAGGTTCAGATAAGGTGGACCCCTCTCCTGAATTGGTCGTGGTCTTGTATGAACCAGGATATCCCTTAAATTTTTACCTCTTTTGTGGGAGAACATTGGTTTAGGAAAATTGAGTTTGCCACAATTTAGTATTCTCCAATGTTTATTTATTATTTGAGATACTTGGTTTGAATGGCTACTGAAGGTGGTTACACAGATAGGTCTCGTTTCCTGTTCTTTTGGGGGATGATTTTCCAGAAGGGCGTCCCTATTGTTGTTCCTTGCTCGCTTGAGCCCTTTCTTCACGATACGTTCTGGGTAATTACGTTTCAGTAGTTTGTCTTCCAGATCAGTGGCCTGTATCTTAAAATCAAAGATTTCAGAGCAGTTTCGTCGTAGACGAAGGAATTGTCCATACGGAAGGTTGTCCCGCAGGTGCCTGGGGTGAAAGCTATTATATAATAGCAAAAAAAAATTTGCCGTAGGTTTAAAATGAGTCGTTGTTTTTAGACCACCACTTGCAGGATAGATATTGAGGTCGAGAAACACCAGATTGTTGCTGGAGGCTGTGTAAGTAAAATTCAGGAAAGGGTTTTGCTGATTGAGCCATATCATAAAGTCTCTTACAGAGTCGGTATCACCTTTCCATATCACTAGGACATCACAATGTACCGCTTTCCAGACAATGATGCGGTCCTGGAATGGGTTTTCTTGATGTAATATTCTAGTGGTCTCCAAATGGTATACATATAATCCGGCCAGACTTGGGGCGAAGGTGCTGCCCTATGCTGGTCCCGTGCTTCTGTAGATAGTGCACCCCTTCATATTGGAAAAGTTCTTTGTCAGTGCTAGTGAAATACACTCCATGACTACGCTGCGTGGTGTCTGGTAGCTCCATGTAGTGGTGTACAGAACTTCCTCTATGATTCCTAGAGTTTCGCCATGAGGTAGGCTTGTATAAAGGCTCTCGACGTCGAGACCGAGTAGGAGATGTTGATCTGGGTCGAAGTCAAGGTCCTTTATTAGTTGTAGTACCGCTTTAGTGTCTTTTAGATAGGTTGCTGTTTTCTGAACTAGGGGACGGAGGAAAGCGTCAGCAAATTTAGAGAGGGGTTCAAGTATGGAGCCAACATGCTAACTTAGCATTCTGCGCGCAGGCCCTACACTGAAGGCCTGAATTCATTCTCTGCGCGCCCTTGCATTACTAGCCCCTGCACACACACTGCACATCACTAGGGACTTTTACTATAAGGCAAACATACCAATCATGGCCAACCAATCACCATTACATTTTACATAGGAACTCCTGTACTTTGACACTGATCAGCAGTGGCAAAGTACCCAAAGCATCTAAATTGGCATCTCTAGGTCAGGAAAACGGTCTAGGGGAAAGCAAAAGTTTCGGAACTTTAACCAAAAAGGCCAAGTCCTACACAACCTCTCTCAGCCAAAAGCCAGGGAGACCAATCATTACTTTGATGGACTTCCGGCTCGGGCGATAGAACCAGGATGCAGGCCTCTACCACAGGGACACCCTCCTGTTCCTCGCCTTCCCTACCCCCAGGGGACTTCTTGATCACCACTCCCTGAGCCAACAATGCTGTTCCATGGATCCCTCCCTGCTAGGGGACCCTCCAGGGTGCTGGACTCCATGCCAACCCCTCCCTGGAGTGGTACCCTGGGAGACCCATCGGTCAGGATACTACCTCCAATTATCCTGTCCTCTAGATTAAGAGTGGGTCTACCTTGGTCACTCCTAGGGGACCCAGCCCTACTGGCTGGACCATGTCCCCTTGGTGTCCCCAACGGGGAACACAACCCTTTCTTAATCTTCCATTTAGTTTTCTGGGCCTGCCACTTAGGAATGGCACCCACAAACTTCAGAACGGCAGGAGCCCTGGCTACAGACTCCCCACGCCCTCCTGATGCTAGGTGTTCTTCCCCACACGGCTGGCAACCAGGCACAAGGCCTTCACCCGGGGGCTCTCCTGGGCCCCCCCAGTTTCCTGGGTGGTGCTGTTGATCCCTGGGGGTGCAGTTCACTCTGCCTCCCCTTCTTTGGAGACAAGGGCTAGGCCAGCAACCCCTCCTCCCTACTCTGGGATCTCCTCGCGCCACCTGGCCCCTTCTTCCCTCTCTGGGGCCCCTTCAGGCCCCTGGACCCATGACCAGGGGTCCGGTTCTCGTGCAGGCTCCCGGGAGTGGCGCAATCCTGGAAAACAATTTCTGAGCCTAGGCTCCCCTGGGGCCAAATCTGCTAACCCCTCCAAATCATTTACCATGCTGACCACTACCCAATCTTCCAGTGCACTCTTGTACTCATCCACACTTGGCACTGGCTGTGTAGCTGCCACCAATCACCCTGGACTCTTCTTGTCTACCCCCACGTCCAGTTCCCTCATGCTTAACTCATGAGCGAAGAGAAGCCGTTTCTCTTCCAACGCGAGAGCATTCCTCCTCTCCTCTGCTTGAGTTTTAAGTTTTAACACCTCCAACTCATGCAGCCTGACCCTTTGGTTTTCCTCCAACACCTCTGATGAAAAACTCCTCCCTGAATGGCTACTACCAGCCCTTCCGGCTGGTCCCTCCACTGGCAAATCCTGTGGACCAAATCCATTCCATGGGTCATCCTCATCCACCTCACCATCGCCTGTCTCCTGAGCCTCTTTGGTTTCCCACCAGGCCCTCAAGGCCACCTGCAGCTCCTCCTTCTTGGCGCTACTCTTCATGGGACATCCCAAAGCTCTTCAGAATTGCCTCAATTGATCAACTTTGTAGGTAAGCAATGCCTCAATGTCAAAATCCAATTCTGCAATCTCAGCCTCACCGGCTATCTGGCTCTCCCTCTGAGACATGATGGGTGGATTAAAGGTTACTCAACACTAGAACCACCAAATCAAAAACAATATGTTGTTGTGTCGCGGTCTACAATCAACTTATGATGAACACCAATTACTGTGAGTGATTTTGCACATACGCATTTACTTTTTATTAGGATCGAATCCCACCGCTCTGCCGCCAAATGTTGGAAGTGGAGGTCCTTATCGCTACGGCAGCCAAAAATGCTGGAGGCGTGCATCCCCGACCCTCGCTTCAACGTTAGGCTAAGTAAGGACACCGCCTGAGATAGCCCTGCTCACCCACTTAGCAGCTTGGCACGAGCAGCCAGGCTTATCTCCAAGGCACGCAGTGTTCAGTATGTGCAACCACGCTCACAGTAACCCCATGATGTCATCACAAATAGACTCCACACGAGTATTGATAAAATGAGTATAATCTTTATATAAGAAATTATACGATACGACCACACGATACAAAATCAACATATATAAGAATGGGTAGTATTCTTTCCGGTGGGTTGGTAGGTTCTAATTACAACCACCGCTTCTAACCAACAGTTAAGCTCTTTTTCTAACCGCTTTCCCAAAAGGTTAGGCAAGTCGTATTGCTAGAATAACACACGTTGCAAAAGGAAACAATACTGCAATGCGTAATGATATTCTCTTATACTGTGCAACAGAGAAACAATGTCATATGTAGCACCACAATCATGTACTTTGCAATTGAAGGAATAATGCAATGCGTATCACCACCAGCATGCCCTGTACCAGGAAGAAACAAAGCAATGCGTCACGCTACAATCCTGTGCAGTGCAATGAAGAAATAACACACTGTGCCACGTTATACTCAGATACTGTGCACTGAAGAAATCATGCAATGCGCCACGTTACAATCATGTAATATGCAAGGGAGAAATAACGCAATGCGTAGCGCACCAAGCATAAAGTTCGGCCAGGGCACAAATGAGGTCAGGCGTCTATACAACAGTTCGATAGTTCGCTAGCAGCAATAATGCAAAAGTGTAATACGACAGTTTTACGTGCTCCGCTAACAGTGCCCCCGTTATGGATCAAATGATGACACAAAAAGTACTGCTTCCCACTCCGGCCCCAGTACTGCCACGTCTTGGGTCAGCACGGGCCAGGATCCGAGCCGAAGCAACATCTCATGCAGCTGACGAAAGCGGGAGGCCGAGAGAGTGTCCCTCTGGGCCCGCACCCCACCACGTTACCTGGGGGCGCGATCCCACTCTCCTCCCCGACGTCAGCGACTTGGGCCTTGATCCAGAACTCCGTCACGGGTTGGGCGGCGGACTCGGGCCGGCGGCTCAGCTCTTCTGTGGCTGCCGGTCCGGGCCGCTGCTGATTGACTCCGAGGGCCCCAATGACTTGGCCCCTCACTCTGGCGGTCTCAGTCCACACCGAGACCTGCCCTCAGCACTGTGGAGACTTTACTTCACCCGGTGCACAACCTCACCAGGCACTCCTCACCAGCACCTCAGGCTGCACTTCGACACGCACACCACGCGTCCGAGACTCGCCTCTTCGCCGGTGCTCACGACGATCCGGCGCTCTTCACCAACGCTCTGCTTGCACCTCAACACGCACCCTGCGCATTCGAGCCTCGCCTCTTCTCCAGGTGCACCCGATGTCCAGGCGCTTTTCACCAACGCCCTGGCTGCACCACGATACGCACTCTTGCGCGTCCGAGTCTCACTCTCTTCTCCCGGTGCACACGATGTCCAGGCGCTCTTCCCTAACGCCCTGGCTGCACCACGACACGCACTCTTGCACGTCGGAGACTCACTTCTTCTTTTGGTGCCCACGAGGCCCAGGCGCTCTTCACCAACACCCGGGCTGCACCACGACACGCACCCTGCGCGGTCCGAGACTCACTTCTTCCGTTGGTGCACACGATGTCCAGGCGTCCTCACCAATGCCCTGGCTGCACCACGACACGCACTCTGCACGTCGGAGACTCACTTCTTCTTTTGGTGCACATGAGGCCCAGGCGCTCTTCACCAACACCTGGGCTGCACCACAACATGCACCCTTGCGCGTCCGAGCTTCGCCTCATCTCCCCGTGCACACCACGACCAGACGCTCCTCACCAATGCCTTGGCCTGTACCACCACACGCACTCTGCGCATCTGAGACTTAGCTTACTCCTGCGTGCCCACGATCACAAGGCACAACTTCTTGAGGTTCTCAAGCGGCCAAAAAGACGCGCACACCGCGTTGCTTGGGACTTCTCCGGAAACTTTTATGATCCTGTATTTCCAAACAGGGAGCCCGCTCACCTCGGGCCCTTGGGGTTACAAGACACAGTACAAAGCACAGTCTTCTTCAAGCAGGGGGACCCAGGGCCTCCAAGCACAGTCCCAACAGCCTCTTCCTTAGTTAGAACAGCAAACTGCAGACCAGCCCCAGATCACGAAGCAAGGATTGATCTATCCACAGCAGTCTCTTCAGTTGTTCCTTCTTTAGCAGAGGTTCCTCTTGACCACAGAATGGGTCCAAACCTTTTCAGTCTCAATCCATATCTGTTTCATTCCAACGTTCAGGGGCTTCCAGCTCTCATAGTTATACCCCTTAATGTCTTTGAAGTTTAGTATGTGCTCAGGGGTCCCTGACCCCTCCCTAAATCAATTCTGGGTGTCTCCTCCCAGTGTCACCTTTCTCCCTTTGATACTGGAGGTCTGGATCCTTAATCACTCAGCAGGAGATGGGTCAATTGGTTTATAGCACCAGCCCAGGCCTTTTCACCTCCCCGGGCTTCTCCTCCCCCTACTCTCCAGATGCAGGGCAGCCTGGTGCCATCTCAACCCCTCTCCTGGGTCAAGACCTCCCAGCTCCTCTCACCTTTCAGTTCCAGACAGACAATCCACATTTCAGAGACACACAGAAATGCTCAGAGCACAAAACTCAGCCACTTTCTAAAGAGTGGCTTATAAACACACAGTGACAAAAACCACCTTCACAGAAAGATGCATTATGACACTGTGAGTTCATACATACCAAACTTCACCTCTCCATTATAAACTGACAGGAAACTAGGCTAACAAACACAACACCTAGCCTTCCCCATTCTGTCCTATGGGCAGAATGGCCTTTCAGGAGTGATAAACAAAATGGAGAGTTTTTCACTGTCAGAACATAACACGCACCTCAGTTTATGTTCTGCCTTTTTCCTACACTGCAGCCTGCCCAGGGGTTACCTGGGACCTACCACAGGGGTGCCCATGTGTATTTTAAAGGGAAGGTCAGGCCTGACAAGTGGTTGCACTTGTCAGGACAACATGCTAACTTAGCATTCTGCGCGCAGGCCCTACACTGAAGGCCTGAGTTCCCTTCTCTGCGTGCACATTGCATTACTAGCCCCTGCACACACAGTGCACATCACTAGGACTCTTTACTAGTAAGGCAAACATACCAATCAGTGGCCAACCAATCACCATTACATTTTACATAGGGAACTCCTGTACTTTGACACTGATCAGCAGTGGCAAAGTACCCAAAGCATCTAAAATGGCATCTCTAGGTCAGGAAAACGGTCTAGGGGAAAGCAAAAAGTTTAGGGAGTTTTAACCAAAAAGGCCAAGTCCTACACCTGCGGAAGAACCAGAAGCCAGGCAAGCCTGCGCCTGACTGTGGGCGAGGCCTCCCCTGTGAAGAGAGGCCAGAGGAAGCCAGGCGGAGGTGAAGCCTGGTTGTAGGCGGGGCTCCCGTGCTCGAGGAGAGCCCCGGGTACTGACAGTCTGCTGGGCACCAGCAAGGAAGGACGCCTCGGGCAGCAAGGGCGCTCTTAAGGCAGGTAGGAGCTGCCCTGCTTTACTCTCTGTGCCATAGAGGCATTTCCACTACTGATGGGCACTGTTCCCGGCCCGGAAACCAAAGTGAGGCAGCTCACGAGTGCAGGAGTTGTAGCCGACAGCGCGGCCCAGGAGGGCTCTAGACGGGTGGCAGCGTCGTCGGGCTGGTGAAGCCGCAGAGACTGGGGGCCCGTTATTTCCCTGCCCCCGCATTTGGTGAGTTAGGTTTCGGGGACATTCTTCCTCGACAGGTTCTATGCTAAGTGCAATGATTACCAGTAGTTACTGGTTGTTTCACCTAACTGTGAGATATGTTGGTTATGACAGTGGCCCGATTGGCCCTGTAATGTATATAATCCCCTGTAAAGTAATACCTAAGTGCCAGTTGGCACAGTGTATATTTGTGATTATGATCTAATGTGTTTATGAGTAATACAACGGCTATTTTTTTTATATATAACCTTGTGTGGAGTTTCTTTTGTGGTGCGCCTAGTGTGTCGATGCTGTGTGTGTGTGTTGCGCGAACGCTTTACACATTGCCTCTGGGATAAGCCTGACTGCTCGTGCCAAGCTACCAAGTGGGTGAGCAGGGGTTATCTTTGGTGTCTAACTCCCTTGCCCTGAGTAGAGTGGTGGTTTCTGCCTGGCTTAGGCGCTTGCCCTAGCCAACCAGAAATCCCATTTCTAACACGTGTCAACAGGAAGGACGTCATAGGGGTCCGCACCTCACGAAAATCAACAGCAGAGCAAATATTCTCAAAATGACGCAACTGGAGTGGCAAACTAAACGTTCCATGCAATCGCCAATACACCTTGTACACTCGAATACGTCATCAGTGTCTGATCGGCACCGCTGCTGAACGGAGCTCCTTACGCCAGAACACAGCCGTTGGAAATTCTCAAGCACACAACAGAGTTTCTAATGCCAGGACGGGCAGAACAGCAGCGGGAAGTTCACAGGCACACGTAGCCGCCGGAGACTCACAGGCACAGCACAGCCAGTAAACTCGCAGGGGAAAGAGTTAAAAGAATAAACTCACAGTTTGAACCACCACTTGCGAGATGGAAATGTTCTGCTCACAAAATAAAGGCTGACCACGCTCTTAAAAACAGCAGATATCCAAAGGAGCCTTTATATAGTCCGAGGAGGAGAAGCACAGTGGAGACAGTTGAATGCAGATATGAAGAACCAGGATGGTGAAATTGAAATTGACCATCTAGATAACCACAGATGAGGCAGAAACACGACCAAGGAGACTTCAGCACATGTGGGTGGAGAGAGGAACAGACCAACTCGTCGCCAATTTTGTAGTGATCACAGTGAGGCAGGTAAGTGTGGAAACACTAGGTTTATTGTCTGTTCATCGCCACAGCTTCCAGGGAACACAATAACTACCCCCAGTATTCAAACATATAGGGGTATATTCACAAGAACGTGTGATAACTACCGCAAGAGTAGCGTAATGCAACTTCCAATAACGCAGCCTATCACGGGAAAAATAACCCCCGTGTCAACGTGGATTCACAACAAGGCGTGTAGCATGCGATAGTCACCAGATAACGCTGTCAAATGCCAGCGTGTAAATCAACACCACGCCCAAAAATGCGAAACGCGAGAAATCATGCGATGAGGCCAATCGCGGTACAAAAAGCTGCGAAAAGCAGCCTCAGGCCTGCAACTCCCAAGCGGCCTGGCGGGCAATTGCACCATAAAAACCACAGGCACAACACACCAGAAACAAGCCAAAGCACATAGCACCATCCATGCACCCTGACCAAGCCGCAGAGGGCAACGCGAACTCCCACAACTCCCACAGACCACCAGCAAGGAACAACTGGGTCGGGAAGGCCAAGGAGAAAATGGAGAGGAAGACGGGGTGCAGACCACAGGAAAACAAGACCAAGGCTACGGAGGCGACAGAACACTACCAGCAAATGACCTACAAGCAGACCGCCTGGAATGCAGTCGCAGAGCCCAGGAGGCCAATCCAGGAGGCCAAGAGGCTCCGCCAGGACGCGACAACCTAAACCAGGCACAAACCCTCTGCCAACAGGAAGGCAGCAACGGCGACAGGAGGTGGCAGTCCAGCGACACAGGAGGAGCAGGAGGAAAGCCAGGCCACAGTCATCAGTGTGGAGAGGGTGCAAGGAGCAGGGAGTACGGACACAGCCTCGCACAGGACCTGACACAACAACAACAGGGTGAGGATCCAACAGGGACTGGGGGACGGGGTGATGGGCACAATGCCACACATGCACAATGAGGTGTAGCACACTGCACATCCACAAGTACCCAGGGGCATGTCCCCCATCCCCGTAGCACACTGCAGCACACACACATAGCAATCACAGCACATACCATGACAATGTGGCACAAAGTGCAACACCCACACTGCAGAACAGTGGACACAACTGGGTCCACCCAGGCGCAGAAACAGAACAATCACATTGGACAGAGCAGGGAACTGTGAGATGTACATCTACCCCTACAACCCCACATCAGCCATGTAGGCCAAATGTACACTGCCCCAACTCAAATAGCCACCACCGCCCAAACAGTCACAATGTACATTGTCACACAGTCTGCATGTCGACAAGAACAAGGCGCCAACACAATGCCAACATGCACCTCCCCTTCACAATGCTGAGGGACAAACAACACCTCCAGCAGGTGAGAACAGACAACCCATAAGTGATGCCCAAGACGAACACCACACCCCGACCCGATGCCCTACAACAGCCCATGGACATCCCACACAACCCACCACCAGGACCAGGGCAGACAAGCTACTCAGAGGAGAACCCAGACTCTGCAACAGACCACACAGCATGAAGCACCCGCAATCACAGCTGCCTCACAACACCTCACCCACCCACACATGGTACCCCAATGCCAGGTGGTCGAACGCCAAAAGTAGGTGGCCCAACAGGCGAGGGTGTTGCCTAACCCATGGAATGCGAAGTAGAACACATACGTGGGTGTCCAATACCCTTCAGGGACCACCTACACCCCACAAAGGAGACCCACACCTCCACAGAGACACATGAACATATCATGTTGAACTGGCTACGGGCACGTGCGCCCGGCCCCTTTATTGGCAGGGGCCATGTGCAGTGATGCCTGTGCTGGATGTGTGGGTGAGTATAAGCCAGCCCGCACGGAGTGCTTGGTGCTGGCAACAACCTGAACAGTGGACACCAGTGTAATGGAAACAGAAAACACCAGCATAACAGAGTCAACTGCAGAGCAACATGGAGGGATCCGGAGTAAGGACAGAGGGCACCCAATATCCAGTCTGGACGTTCCGTGAGTTGCAATGCACTGAGGTAGAGGCACTAGAGAAGAGCGCGCTCATGTGAAGGAATCGCTAGGGATTGTGTCCCTTCGGGTTAGTCCTGATGCAGATGCAGTGGGGTGTGGTACACCTGCATCAACTTCCTCATCAACGCCCCAGGTCTCCCACACTGCCTGAGGTGACAAAGCTGCGTCCGCAGTCCACAGCGCAATACCCAGTATCAGATCCGGGTGTGTAGCTTGACTACCGCCACCAGTCTGCATTGCTGCCTTGGGCTGCTGCCACCTGCCCTCCCATTGTCTGTGCCTTCTCCCGTCCGCACACTCTGACACATCCGCTCCTCATGGTCCCAGGTCTTCCACACTGCATGAGGTGACATTGCTGCGCAACCTCACAACAGCACAAAACTCAATCAGTAACAGACAATGGCTTGCGGTGCACTGAGTCACTGGCACCTGGAGTGCTGAGCAGGGCAGCAGGCCGATGATGGCATCCACGACAGGTCTGGCCAACTCTGTAGGTCTGTCAGGACCACCCTTTCGACTCTGGCAGATGGCGGTTGGAGGTGATCCTTGCCGTGGTGGCGTGTGCCTCCTGCGGTGATGCGACGTCCGGGCCGGTCAAGACTCGATGCCATGTGTGGGCCCTGGTGGCCCACAGTTGGGGCCGGAGGAGGCGGACAGTGCAGGGCCACAGACACATGGTGTTGATGACCCCAAGACCATCGCTACAGAGGCCATTCAATGTCTCAGAAGAAGGGGTCCCAGGCGTGACCAGCACAGAGTCAGTGGCCCCAGATGCACTGCGGCCGGCACAGGCACCCAACCACGGGATGGTGACTTGCGGTGCAGTCAGATGGGCCATGCACCTGAGCGGGTCCCCATCAATGTCCGAGGTGTATGTTGCGGAGTGTTGCGGGGACAGTGGAAGGTGTCCTCCAGGGCATGATGCGGAAGGTCTGATGTTATCCGGAAGCAGCAAATTGAGGAGTGGAAAGCACAACCCTCATTGTCACCAACAACTCGGGATCAGCTACATGAGGATGAAAATCTAGCCCCTATTCCATTGACACAAATGCCACCAATGTACGTACCAGTGAGTGTCCATGAATGTCGGGAACAAACTCAGTGGCACAGGTGCTCAGAGGGGATGCAGTCTGCGATGATGCCGGTACACAGATGTGAACTCCAACATTGCCAAATCAAGTCCCTAGGACCTACTGACCGCAGTGTAGGCCGGAGGCAGCGGGTCAGCATGGGCCCACAGCCACCTGTCGTTGGCTCGCGGGCCACAGAGTTAGTGACACAGTGGCAGTTGTCGGTGGTGTTCAATCACCTCTGTGACGATGATCCTGTTCCCTCCGGCCTGCAACGCATCATCCTCTTACGCGCCTCCGTGCGTACGAAGACATG
The DNA here is from genome assembly GCA_963921515.1 of Calotriton arnoldi. Lineage (NCBI taxonomy): Eukaryota > Metazoa > Chordata > Amphibia > Caudata > Salamandridae > Calotriton > Calotriton arnoldi. Next base: position 1,943,838 of record CAWUFW010002922.1, read on the forward strand.
TATTCAGCCTTTTGAATTACCAATGTTCAGTTCCAATTCTGTGATCCCACTCGAGCGCAGAGTAGGCCGAGGGCAGTGGTCCGTGTAGGCCCACAGACACGTGTGGTTGTGATGCCATGCACAGACTTGTTGCCACCACATCGAAGGGTGTATGGTGAATAGTTCTCTGCCTTAAATAATGTTCACTGCCATGGTGTAATCAAGACTCAGTTCCAAATGTGTGACCTACCTGACCGTGGTGTAGGCCTGAGGCAGCGGTCAGCACGGCCCATTCACCGAGTGTCGCCGGCATAGGTTGGATAGCCCCACCGGCCTACGCAGTTCAGGTTCAGTGGCACCACGTGTAGCAGGCTGGCGTTGAACAGGGTTAGTTGCACCACGTGTAGCAGGCTGGCATTGAACAGGGTTAGTGGCACCATGTGTAGCAGGCTGGCGTTGAACAGGGTTAGTGGCACCACTTGTAGCAGGCTGGCGTTGAACAGGGTTAGTGGCACCACGTGTCGCAAGATGCCCATATGGAACTATGCCTCACTGAACTGGGGGGGTCTGGTGCTGTGGCCGCTGGCCGGGATATGGGGTCACTGCCATTCATGACTCAAGACACAGTTCCACATGTGGGACCTACTGGTCCGAAGAGTAGTCCGGGGGCAGCAGTAGAGTACGTCAACGAAAAGGGAATAAAGTGGGCCTGTGTCGTGGAGGCCTGGTGGTCTGAGCTGACTGCCAAGTTCGCGGGACTCGGGCTTGGAGCTTGCGCCGGCACGTGGTGGGCCCTCCTTGACACACGCCGGTGTCAGAAGGTGATCAGTGTGGCCTGGCTGCGCAGGGGCGGGCCTGACGTGTTCGTGGTCCAGCGTGCCGGGGACCGGCAGGCGTACTGCATCGCAGGCAACTCGGCTCATGAGGACGGCATCGGCCTCATGGCGGGGTGGGAGGCGCCGCCCTGGCAGAGACGTTGGTCTTTCCGGAAGGTGACCACGCCCAGGCCTACGTGCTTTTTATTCATACCCCTTCGCTGGCGTGGCGTACGCCGGGCCCTCCCACTCCGCTAACGCATAGGGGGGGCATAACAGGCAACATTTCCGCGATGTCCCCCACTGGCTGTGGTGACATGGTGGCGTCCACTGTCCACCACACTCCATACGCAAGTGGTGTGCGTCGCCATGGATATGGGTGTGTTCTGCATACTGCGAGGTGTCCAGCACATCTCCGGCACTGTTGGCATTGTGTACTTTCCCAATCATGGTTCTACTGCACCCTTCACACATGCCTGGTTGCCATCTCTCCCCACATTTGGCTATTGTGTGGCTGAGGTGCCATGCCATTGCTGGGTCATGTTCAGGGCTTGCCCATGTGGACATTGTAAGTTGTTCTGTTGTGTCTGGTGGGTGGGCATATTGTTGTGCCTGTTGTATGTGATTTTGTGACGTGTGCATTGCCAGAGTTGTGAGTTGCATGGTTGTGGTGTTTAGGTGTGTGGGATGTTCATTTGTATATTGCCAAGGGGCTGTACATTTCCCTTGTTGCCATCCTGGGTACGCTGGTTGATGATGGACTGTCGGAGGATGAAGGTATCATGCACACTGGCTGTGTATTTGGATGCGACATTGTTGGGTGTTCCACGGTGTTCTGTTGTTGCCTGCACATTGGTGTGAGACGTGTTCTTCCTGTTGCGGTGATTGTGTGCTGTGTCACCAGGGGTCACAGGTAGTACATGTGTGCTGTGTGTTGCCCCCAACACATGCGTGCATCCTGCAATGGCGTATGGTCCTTGCTTGGTCTCCAGCGGATCCTGCGCCTTGTGTTGTACGTATGGGGACTGGGGTACCAGGGTGATGGTGATGTCCAGGACAGGTGTGGGGGACTTGTATGTGGCTGGCTGTGAGACTCCTCCGACTCTGGTGGGTGTTGGATGGGGGGTTCCAGGGGCCAACAGGTGCAGCCACGCCATCAGCTTTGTGTGGGGTGGGATGTTGTTTGTCCGCTGTGTTGTTGCCGTAGGCCTGTTAGGCGATGATGGTCAGGATGCATAGGTTTGTTGTCCCTTTCAGCCTGTAGTGGAAGCTGACATTGTCAGGTGTTGGGTCTGTGCGGCTGGTACGTTTCCTGGGGTTCCACTGTCTTTGTCTACGCTGCGTCTGTGTTGGTCCGGGGGGGGGTGTTCCGGGTGTGGGATGGGGTCCTGGGGGTGGTGGCGGTGGGTGTTGTGGCCCTCTTGGGTGTCCAGGCCGCATGATGGGTGGCTCCATGGCATCTGTTGCCCTTCGGATGTGGCCCTGGGCTGTGCTCCCTTTTGTGGTGCTGGCTGCCGTCCGAGTTTACACCAGGTCAGAGCTGGTGTAGATTTCCTGGTGCTAACGCGCCTTATCGCCTGTTTTGTGATTTTATCGCGGATGTGGCTGGTCGTTGTGAATGTTGAGGTGTGCTGTTGTCTCTGCTTTTGTCACGGGAACGCCTACTCTGCATCTCATTTGCAATATTTGCGGGGGTCCTCTGTGGCGATGTTTTTTGCGGCTGCTATCACGGGTAAACTGGTGCTGTGGGCTATTAACACGGGCTTGTGAATGGGGGGTAGATTTATCACGACTTTGGCTGCGATAAAGTGCCGTTAATTCGGCGATAGCTCCTTGTGAATATGCCCCATAGATTCCATCACAATGGCAGTGACATCATAGAAACTAAGAACTAATACCAAGGAGAGAGAGTGGAAAGACTACTACAGCAACTTTCTTGGTACTGGAGGACCTGGTACCTTTCCTTGGGGCCATCTTCTTCAGATATCAGCAGCACGCAGTGGCACAAGTTGAAGAGATGTCTGTGGTCACACGTCACGTGATGTCGTGCGCAGCAGGACTTCTGTCTGGCAGTACAATGGGTGATGACGCTCCTCCTCTTTGTGCACCTAAAAGCAAAGAAGCAAGAAGAACATCAGTGAAACGTGGCATTTATTGTTGTGGTTCAATTACTACTAGTACAAACAAACAAATATAATATATAACTTAGTGTGTGGTTACACTTGTTAGTATTATTAATATTATTACATGTTATTAACTCAGTTATTAAACAAACATAACAACAGTGTAGCCATTTCGTGAGACTTTGACAACAAGGGCTTTCATGGTGTACTGTGTACACTCAGGAAGGGTAGAAAAGTAGAAGAACAAAAACAAAAATACAAATGTAATGGATGGAACCTGTTTGGCATTGTGCATCATGTGGGATGCAGCATTCAGGGAGCTGCAGCTGGCAATGGGGATAGAAGCAGTAAGCCAAGAGGAACAAAGGAAAGACATGCAGGCAGATGGGCTGGCAAAAGCAGCACACTAACTACCACACAAAAAGGCCACCAGCCGCATGGCCACTCACAACAAGCAGGAGGCCTGGAAAACAATGAACTCAAGCAGGCCATATGGCCAGACAAAGGAGGCATGCTAAACAACACAGCTTTAATGCAACAATGCAAAAACGAAAATCTACAGGGCTAAAAAAGGTTTGCAATTTACACAACAACCACACCGCAGATATCCAACAAAGGTATTTATTTAACACACACGATTGCAATTCAATCCAATGCCATCCATGACCTGAATGATGTTTAAATTCGACAGACACCACAAAAACAGTTGCTTCATGCACCCTAATGAGTAGATCTGGGCTTATTGGTTGTAAACCCATTGGCAGACTAGGCCACATAGTGAATCAATTCAAATCAATATTATTGCAAATGTATTAGAAAATGTAGTGAACTGTGCTGCATCTTTTGCTGGGTAAAAGAAGAAAAAATTGCATGCAAATCAACAACAAGGCATGAGCACCACAAAGAAGGCTTGCAGGCCTAATACAGAAGCACACTGGCTGCCTTCACAAAATGGCCGCCAGCCACATGGCCAGGCCACCACAACAACAAGAAAGGGAAGACAGACAGTGCAGGCCTATGGCAAATGCACACTGCCTTCACAAAATGGCCACCAGCCACATGGCCAGGCCACAACAAGTCAACAACAAGAAAGGGAAGACAGACAATTCAGGCCTATGGCAAAAGCACACTGGATGCCTTCACAAAATGGCCACCAGCCACATGGCCTGGCCACCACAAGTTCCAACAACAAGAAAGGGAAGACAGACATTGCAGGCCTATGGCAAAAGCACACTGGCTGCCTTCACAAAATGGCCAACAGCTGAGCCACATGGCCAGGACACAACAACAAGAAGAAGTAAGCCAAGAAGAACAAAGGAAAGACATGCATATGGCAAAAGCAGCACACTAACTACCACAACAAAATGGCCACCAGCCACATGGTCACTCACAACAAGCAGGAGGCCTGGAAAACAATGAATTCAAGCAGGCCATTTGGCCAGACAAAGGAGGCATGCTAAACAACACAGCTTTAATGCAACAATGCAAAAACGAAAATCCACAGGGCTAAAAAAGGTTTGCAAGTTACATAACAACCACACCACACACATCCAACAAAAGCATTTATTTTAACACACAAGAAAAAAGTGAAATATCCCCCCCAAAAACTTTTTGCAATTCAATCCAATGCCATCCATGCCCTAAATGATGTTTAAATTCAACAGACACCACAGAAACAGTTGTTTCATGCACCCAATAGTAACTCTGGACCTACTGGCTGAAAGGACTATAGTTTTGGCATTTGGCAGAGTACTGGGCTAGTGAATTAAATAAATATTGCAAATTGATTAATTTCAAAAGGTGGAGAAAATGCAGTGAACTATGCAACATGCGTTCCTTTTAAAAGATGAAAAATTACTTACAAAGAAACAACTAGGCTCCTACTGAACTACAGGCCACCCACCACAATAAATAAAAAAAAATAAGAGGAAACGTGCAAATAAAATGTAGGTGCAATGCCCCAATCAAACAAACAACACCAATTTTCCAACTTACTTGTGAAATCTCAGATTTAAAAGTCCTCAAATCCAATGATATATGATGCAGCAGCCACAAAGAGTGATCCTTCCAGCTCCAAATTCAAATGAAAAGTGAACAGGAGATGGACAAAAGCACTGGGAGGCGCCAGCTGGACAGGAACAGGAAGTTGGAGACTCTGGGGCGCTTTCCTTCCTCTTAAAAAAAGTAAAAAAGAATAAGGACTCCTTGCACAAAAAGTACAGTCAAATGTCAATCTGAGGAGTTTTTTTAATCCAAATCACCATTTAGAGAATGGTTTTGATGCTTCCCGAGAGAGATTCTTCTCCAGATTGCAAATTCTGCATGTTCGGGATCATGGAGCTTCGCAAAACTTCCGCCGGAAGTCCGATGGCGCGCCCTAATGACGTGTTCGCGATCGCACACTCTCGGGGGAACGTGCGGCCAGCTACCAATTCTCGTGGCGCTCGCAAACAGATGGGAAATCTCATCGGCGATCGCAGGTATCCCGGCAGTCGCTCCCGCGAAAACGCATTTTGAGAGCGCGAACACAAAAACTCCGCTCCGCTGTGGAGCGGAGCTGCAACTCTGCGTTCTACGCAGAATGCAGAGTTGCCAAAAATCCACAAACTCCGCGAGCGGAGCAGATTTTACGCCCAGGGTTAGTTATGTTATGTGCAATTTTTTTGTCACCTTCGTAACAATCTTGTGATAGCAAACATTTGATTTTGTATCCCATGTTTATTAGCCTCATATATCATTATTATTCTTGTTTTACTGTACCTCCTGCAATATTACAGTTGATTTATTAGCCCACTTGGGCTTTATGCCATGACAATTGCCTTTAGGGTATACATGATTTTCATTGCCCACTTGGGCTGGAATTGGGGAACACCAGTTAGGTTACCTTTAGTTGTGATCAGTGTATATGGTACCTTATTGTTTCTAGCTATGGGTTTCAAAATGGGCCCATAGCCTGCTTGTTTGCATATTTGTGTGACCTTTTACTCCCTAAAATGTTGTTTTTCCAATTTATGTATTGTATACACTGTGATTTCCTTGAAAACTATTGTATTTTTTGTCCATTTGACATTCCAAGATGGAGCCCCGCAGTCCGCTGCACTTCATTGTCCTTTGATTTTATCAATGCACTTCTGCCACTACTTAGCTCTGTTTTCACTGTTGTTCATTTACTCTTGATCAAGACACTTTGGTGTTGAAACACATTGAGTTTTGCTGCTCAATAGACCTTATCTGGAACATTTACTTTCTGGGAGTGCACGGGACTTTACTCCGTGACCTTTGGAGGTTTGTGTTGCTGGATATATATATATATATATATATAGTTGAGAATCTCCCTTCTTTTATTAGAGACACTGGCCATTTTTTATCTAAACTTCAAACCGTCGAATGGAAGGAGGATTGTCTTTTTATTGTAATGGACATTTGCTCATACTAGCATTCACCATTCAGATGGTATTGAAGCGGTCAGACACTTTTTGGATAAATGCAGTATTCATTTGTATGAACATAATATCATGATCTTGAAAATGATTGAGACTTACCTTGATGAACAACTACTTCATGTTTGACAAGAAAGTTTACCAGCAGCTCCGTGGGTGGCGATGGGGCATGCTTCTCTCCCAGCTATGCGTGTTTACACGTTGGCTGGTGGGAGGAGCATGTCCTCAGGAATCTCCACAAAACCGTATATGATGCTCATGTACTGAACTGGTGGACGATGTCTGTGTAATATGGAAAGGGTCTATGGAATCTGCCAATCAATTTGTTGAAGCCATTAATAACAATATGCTTAATATAAATTTTACCGCCCACATTAGCAACAAGTGTGTATAATTCTTGGATGTGGAGCTGTATATTGAGGGTAACACTCATACATACCAAACTCCACAGAAAGAGCACTGCTGGTAACTTCTGTACTCATGCCAGAAGCTCCCACCCTAACCACCTCATTCGAAGTATCCCGTATGGGGAGTTTCTGAGAATTCAGAGAATTTGTAGTTCTGAAATAGATCTTAAAATCTGTCAGCCGGAAGCTCTCCAACGTTTCAGTGCTCAAGGCTACAAGACAAAAGATTTGAAAGCAGCAATGCTAAGGGCTAATAGCCGCAGCAGAGATGAGTGTTTACAGGCATCTACCATCAACACCATCGCTACCCATTTTGATACCCCCCCCACAAGATATCTGAACCTATGGACTCAGTCAGATTGATAGCTACTTACAGTCGCCAGGAGAAGCAGATAAGGAAGATCATTTACAAGAATTGACCCATAGTTTTATCAGATATGACATTATCTCAAACTCTGCCAGAACTTCCTTCTCTAACCTTTAGACGTGTCTCCTCAATGAGGGATGCACTTGTTAAAACAAGCCCAGAGGTTAGTGCTTCCAGCACTTGGTTATCTAGGAAGGACAGGATTTTTCAAATGCAGCTCGTGGTTCGAGCCTGTAAATTTGGAAAAACACTACAGAAGTATACCACTGCATTTGAGTCCAAACCCATTAAGATCCAGGGACATTATACCTGTAGAACCGAGTTTGCGGTCTACGTATTAGGAGTGCACATGCCATCTGCAATATGTTGATAGTACGGAGTTACAGGTTTTTAATAGGATACTCTAACATCTGTGTGCAGTGGTTAACTCAGATCCTAACTATCCGGCTGTTACACTATTATTTGAAATTAGTCCACAACAATAATCTAAATGAATTGAGTTATTTTGTAATAGGTTCAGAACCCAAGTCAATCAGGGGTGGTAACAGGAGAAGAAACTCCACCAGTTAGAGTCCCAGTTCATCCTGTTATTAGATACTAGGATGCCTAATGGCCTTAATACAGGAGAGGACTTGCACAATTTTTTATAGGCTGGGTATGCAGTGGTTCTATGGTGTTCTACATATTTCTGTTTTAGGTCGGTTTTTAACTTGGTTTTTAACTTGGTTTTAACCTGGTTTTTACCTGGCTTTACCTAGTTTTAAACTGGTTTTAAACTGGTTTTAGCCCCTCCTTTTTAATGTACTGTACCTTGTTGAGCATCAATATGAAGTAACGATGACATCAATTGATTCACACTAGCCATATGTTTATTGTGCACTTGCACTTTACTCCTATATGAATGATACTAGTACTGTAATTTAACAGTTGTGTTAAATTTGCCTAACGCATTTTTGCACCCAGTCGTATGTTTACCGTGCACTTGCACTTTATCTGCATTTGAAATGGGCTTGCCTCAGGCTTTGTCATCATATTGTGGCCAACTATCACGAAGTATAGTTGGCATTATTTGATGTTTTGCACATTTTTGCACTTGCACTTTACTTTTAAGCACTTTTTCCTTTGAGTAAGAAATAGTGACATCAATACTGTTAAGGGGATGTTGTAAGATCATTTGATCAAATGAAGCTGTAGGTATGTTTCAGGATGGAACGGTCATTACCATTTGGGTATAATTTTAGACATTTGTTTTGCATACGTATGTATTAATATGTTATTAATCCTGATTATTACAGCTTTTTATGATGTTTAATAACAGTTTTAAACTCCCCAGGCAGTGACACTTTCTTTTAACAATTGTAGTACTGGTTTTGTTTTAATTAAGTGCCTGCCCAGTATGCTTTTTAGCTCTATTGCTTAGGGGTGTGGTTGAACTTCGTCATCCTAATTAATTTTGACACTACTTAAGGGTTGTAATAGGTCCAGCGCGTCATGTGATCAAGACCGTGTTATCGCGGTCGAAACGCATCATGCTGGGCACTTGCATCGACATTGTTTGATGCTGAAAATTCTGCAATAAAGCACTGCACTTTGAAATCTTCACGCTGTGGTCCGTACCTGTTCATTGCCGTGGCTATGGTGATTCAGTATTGTGATTGTCCTCTTCATGAGCATGTTGCCGTTCGAGTGCTCCTTGTACGTTGGGTACTTTGGAGCTTGGATAAATACGCGGCATACCCTGCCGCGAAGGAGCACCACCCCAGGATGTGGGGGCCACGCGGTCTGTTATCGAGCAGACCGACTTCGTGGGGCAGCAATGGATTTAGCATATCCACCGGCACACCGAGGCCCATCTAGGGGCTATGAATGTTACAGCAGCAACATTGCGCGCTCCATCTGGAGACAAAGGACACTACAAGGCCCATAATGCTCTGCTAGTCGCGGCAGAGTGTCCCATCCAGGGCATGCATTGGAGCATTTAAATGATGAGGGCGGTGTCCTATGCGCCTTCAATTGTCAAAGCCTCTGAAGAGAAGTGGGGACACTTCGAAACGCGTCAGGCATCCATGGCAAATTGGACTGCTTAAAGTTATCGTTGTGCCGGCGGATTGTATACCATAAAGGCTCTTCATGAGCATGTTGCCGTTCAAGTGCTCCTTCTACGTTTGGGTACTTTGGAGCTTGGATAAATATGCGGCATACCCTGCCGCAAAGGAGCACCACCCCAGGATGTGGGGGCCACGCGGTACGTTATCGAGCAGGCCGACTTCGTGGGGCAGCAACGGATTTAGCATATCCATGGCACACCGAGGCCCATCTGGGGGCTATGAATGTTACAGCAGCAACATTGCGCGCTCCATCTGGAGACAAAGGACACTACAAGGCCCATAATGCTCTGCTAGTCGCGGCAGAGCATCCCATCCAGGGCATGCATTGGAGCATTTAAATGATGAGGGCTGTGTCCTATGCGCCTTCAATTGCCAAAGCCTCTGAAGAGAAGTGGGGACACTTCAAAACGTGTCAGACATCCATGGCGAATTGGACTGCTTAAAGTTATCGCTGTGCCGGCGGATTGTATACCATAAAGGCTCTTCATGAGCATGTTGCCATTCGAGTGCTCCTTGTACGATGGGTACTTTGGAGCTTGGATAAATACGCGGCATACCCTGCCGCGAAGGAGCACCACCCCAGGATGTGGGGGCCACGCGGTCTGTTATCGAGCAGGCCGACTTCGTGGGGCAGCAACGGATTTAGCATATCCACCGGCACACCGAGGCCCATCTGGGGGCTATGAATGTTACAGCAGCAACATTGCGCGCTCCACCTGGAGACAAAGGACAATACAAGGCCCATAATGCTCTGCTAGTCGCGGCAGAGCGTCCCATACAGGGCATGCATTGAAGCATTTAAATGATGAGGGCGGTGTCCTATGCGCCTTCAATTGCCAAAGCCTCTGAAGAGAAGTGGGGATACTTCGAAACGCGTCAGGCATCCATGGCAAATTGGACTGCTTAAAGTTATCGTTGTGCCGGCGGATTGTATACCATAAAGGCTCTTCATGAGCATGTTGTCGCTCGAGTGCTCCTTGCACGTTGGGTACTTTGGAGCTTGGATATATATATATATATATATATACCTACTGGCGGTCGCCAGCAGGTAGTTATAGTTAGGACCTAGTTTCCATAGGAAAAGCGTTTTTTGATTTGCCAATACCTTTGGCGCCGGTTGATGAATCATCGCGAAATTTTCAAAATTAATGGGGCGCTCCAGTCAGCTCCTGTCTTGAAAGTTTTGGAGTGATTCCTCAAGCGGGGGTTCAGAAAAAAGGGGGGTCCCAAAATGTGTTTTCTCCATGTTAATTTCCATAGGAAATTTTGTTGCAGGCTATAGCACTAACTCGCTGAACGGAATTACACCAAATTTGGCAGAGAGGTAGCTCTTTGGTCCAGAGTGCACTCTTTGCTTTAAATGGTGTAAACTGCTTCAGTAGTTCCTGAGAAATTTAAAAATAAAAAGTATTGATATCTGGTGACCGAGGAGGATTCGCGAACCCTCCCGATCACAAGCTTCACTCTGATTGGCTGCCAACACTCCAAACCAGGAAGTGTTGGCAGCCATCTTGTGACTCGGGAAAACCGAGTCACAAGAAAACAGTACAAAAGAGATAAAGAACAAGAAAAGGGGGCAGGGTAGAAACACCCTGACCCCCTAGGCCTGCTCAGGGGGTCCCACAGGGGCCCCCAGGCCCCAAAAAAGCCTTTTATTTTTTAATTTTTGGCCAGAGTCGAGCTGGGTGCGCGAATCTGGCAGGAAAAAAAAAAACGAAGTGCGGGCTCCTGCGCTTTGATTTCCTTAAGCCCCCAGGTGGGCCAGGTCCCGGGGGCAATCAAAATTTATGTAGCGGGGGCCCACGGGGCCCCCACAGACCCGGGGACCACCACCTTCACGGGGCTTTTTAAAAAAACTGCTTTGGGGGTTCCTGCCTCCCCACGCTGCCCCGGGGACCGCCACCTCCCTGGGCATCCGTAATTATTTGCAGGGGGCCTCACGGCCCCCCCAAACCCCGGGGACCGCCACCTCCCCGGGGCTTAAATATAAATAAGGAAGTGTGTGGGGGGGCTCCTGCCCCTCCCCACACTGCCCCGGGGACCACCACCTCCCCGGGGTATCTGTAATTATGTGCAGTGGGCCTCGAGAGCCCCCCAAGACCAGGGGACTGCCACTTCCCCGGGGCTTAAATATAAATAAATAAAGTGTGGGGGGGGGCTCCTGCCCCTCCCCACACTGCCCTGGGGACCACCACCTCCCCTGGGCAAACTTTAATTACAGGTGGGGGTCCGTTGCAGACCCCCGGCCTAGAGGACCACCACCTCCCAGGGGCTTTGCATACAAAGTGAGTGGGGCCGACGGCCCCCTCCTGTAGTCTCTATGGCCCTGGGGACCACTACCCCCCAGGGCCGGCTCCAGCAATGTCCCGGGGTGCCCACCCCCGGGACATTGCAGTTTGCAATGACAGGGCGGGAGCACAGCTCCCGGCCCCGTCATTGCAAGCTATGCTTTGCTTTCCATGGAAGCGAGAGCAGAAAACCTGCCTCCGCTTCCATGAAGCAGTAAGAAGTTGCTTTTGGACAAGGGGAGCTGCATGTCAGCAGCTCCCCTTGTCCAAAAGCAATGCCGGCTCGCGCAGGATGCGGGGAGCCTGCTGGGACCGGGGGGCATTGGGGCTCCCCCGCGGTCCCCAACGTAAGGCCAGGCCCCGGGGATGGGGTCCAAAGGGGCAATAATTGGCCTCAGAAGGTGGGCCCTCCTCCAAAATAAAAAATGAAACAAAAAGCTGGCCAGGCCCCGGGGGATGGGGTTCCCAGGGTCATAATTGGCCTCAGGAGGGGAGACACGCGGCCCCCTCCAAAATAGTTAAAAATCAAAGCTTGCCGGGATGGGGTCCCCGTGGAGAAGTTGGCCTGGTATATGCTGTCCACTAATTATAGTGGGCACCTTGCACCAGTCCAAACAACCCCTTATTGGAGATAGGTTAAAGACAACCTTTATTGAAAGCTAACCTAGTGGTAGCTATGGAGAGCAGCCTTCAGGCTAAGTCTTGAAGGAATGTAAAGCAGCTTGTTTTACCAGTCTATAATCTCTTGAGTGACCAAATGAAAGAGGACCACACCAGGTATATATTCAAAATATATGTATTTATTACTAAACACACCCCTCTAGTCTCTTTATGAGGCTAGAGTTCAAGTACATAAATTATAAGTTAGTTATCTACAGTAATAGCACAAATACACGCTTGAGCCCCAGGGGCGTACTCAAACCATATACCAATAAAGTGGTATAAGAACCACGACTGAGCTAGACACAAGGCCTAGAGCCTGTAGAAGTGCTTGGACCACAAGGAACCACCCAAGGCAGTGACACAGGGGACCCACGGGGGACGCGTGCAGTGTATGAACACAGCCGCGAACCACCGTTAACTTCTATGGGGAAAGTCGCGATTAGAATTTAAAAGAAAAGGGACACTTAGAGGAGGACTTGGCAGCAAACCCTTTGAGAACTAGGCTGTTCTAGTGTCAATACCCACGGGAGCACCGGAGTACTCGAGTTACCTCACCCAGGGGAGCCGGGTGCATAGGTGTCTTTCGGGGTCGGGTTTCGTCGTCGCTTTCAATGGCGATCTGCTGCAAAGTGCTGCTGGCGGCCAAGTCGAAAGTGTTCAGGTGGATCCAAAGGTGGATCGAAGATCTGAAGCACCTGAAAGCAGAGGGGACAGAGTCTGGGTCACTAGCCAGTGACCAGGAAGGCGATGAGCAGATGCCCACCGATGTCGAGTGCTTCAGGTAGGTTGACAGTCATCTTGACTCATAAAGCAAAAGAAGATCCGTAAATAATGGATCAGGGAACCTTAGCTAATAGGGAAAAGGAGGGGTCTACTAAATGAGTAAGACACACCTCAATAAAGGAAAAGAAAATTCTTTTCTTGAGTCCCCTCACTCACCAAAGGTTTCCCTAGGTGACATGCTTCATCATTAGGGCCATCCCAAGCATCTACTGCTTGGGGCGTGCTGCTGACTTGCGATAAGTTACGTAGGAGCACTAATTTTTAAGATATGACTATGTGTGGTGCAGTGAAGGGGGAGTGGTGTGAGGTGATTGTTAAAAATTACCTAACTAGTGAACGTAAACAATTTTATTCTTGCTCCTAGTTGGCAAAAGATAAAAAAGGGGTTAATAAAAGGGAAAAGAATTAAATGTCCCTGATATTGTAAGTCAACATGTTTCGAGGTGTCCCCTAACCTCTTCTTCAGGACAACATGGGGACCAGCCCCATGTGTACCACTCCGTGCAAACCTGTAATAAAGTGAAAGTAAGAAAAACAATGGGGCGCGCACTTATTGTGTCAGCGCTAGATATAATACATACGGTTAAACTGAACACGTAGTATCTAATGAAGAAGTAAAAACAGACAAGTTAGTATACACTGCCTGCCCATCTGTCTCGTGGGCAGGTAAAAAGCTAAAGTCTTTTAGCGATCAAATCAATCCAATAGTGATGGTGCTCTTGACTGTAACTTTAAACATGTACTTAGTTCTGTTCCAGTCTATTAGTCTTGTGTCTCTGTAATTAAAAACACATGTTAAAGGAATAAAAAACACTCGTGAAAAAACATCAAACAAAACAAACATTACATGGAACATATAATTGCGTGTTGCCTCATGGACCTACTTAATAACTGGCAAAAGTAAGCCCCATGGTCAGCCCGGGTGGAGGAGCCTGAATAGGACCCTAGAGAAAGAGAAGTAAAAGTCTTAAGTCAACGACTCGAAAGAGTGAAAAAATGAAAAGGAAAACCTCATTAGTAACTTAGGAATGGGCTCCCAATGGAGAGAATCTTACTTGACTCGGCTAGCCTCCGTCAATATGACCTACTCGTTCCCATAAGCGGACCGCATCTTAGCGTGTCTGGCTTCCGAGAGGTCTAAAGTAGGAAACCAGGAAACTGCTTAGTCACGAACGCGTTTCAGAAGACTATACCGCGTATCGTTGAAAGTGATGGGGGCCATTTTGGGTGTACTTTATGTGTATCGTGCCTAAAATGGGCAAGGAATCCTCGGTTCAAACAGAAATTTGTTCACGAGGGCTAATTGGTTCAAAATAAGGAAAACACTCTGTAGATGTAATAAAGATAAAAATTAGGAAACTAGGAAGACGGGTCTCGAACCCTGCAGTATAAAGCGATTCCCTTTTGAAAAATAGAGCTACTCTATTGCGAGAGTGCCCCAACAAGGCGGCGGCCATCTTGAACTGGTAAAAACAGGTCCTGATAGGGACTGGATCCTATGTATGCTATATCTAGTAAAGGTAAAAATAGAAAATAACGGAAAATAAAGAACTAAGAAAGCGGGTCTCAACCCTGCGGTATTAAGCGATTCCCATATGAAAAAACAGAGCTTCTCTATTGCGAGAAGAGTCATAATAAGACGGCGGCCATCTTAAACTGGTGAAAACAGGTCCTGATAGGGACTGAATCCTATGTGTACTATATCTAGTAAGGGGGTTTATATTGACAAGACATGGAATAGAGTTTTTAGAAAAAATAGAAAAAATAGAAAAAATAGAAAAAATAGAAAAATAGTAAAAAGGATTTTAAGGGCAGAAGGGTGGAGGTACAGTACTTCGTGTATAGTTGGAATACAATTATCTAGAAAAATGACCCCACGGAATATTTTCGTTTAACCCTTTAGTATCAGAGCGTAGTTTGAACACCCACCTCTGTTCTTTTTCCAACAACCTTTGCTCCAGGTTGTCACATGGTTTGATGTGTTCCAACACCACCCACTTCATGTCGTTGGGTGTGTGTTGCATATCATTAAAGTGTGCTGTCATCCTGGTACTCGCTCTGTGGCACCGGATGTTGCTACGGTGTTCACAGATCCTTGTACCCACCTTCCTGGTTGTCATGCCCACATAGTGGAGATTACAGGGACATGTAATCAAATATACTACACCTACTGTGCTGCATGTTGTAAAATTTCTGAGCTCCCATGATGTGCCTGTATTAAAACAGACCCTTTTAGTGGTGGAAGTTAGGTGGCACACGCTGCAATTCCCACACGGGTGGTGACCCGTTGGTAAAGTACTTATGGTCTGTTGGTTATTTCTCTGATTAGGTTTCGGGCGTGTGTGTACTAGAAGGTCACGTAGATTCTTCCTTCTCCATGTGAAAACATTGGAATGGGGATATTTAAATTACCACTGTTCAGGATATTCCAATGTTTTTTCACCATTTTTGTGATCTTGTCTGACGCTGTGCTGAAGGTAGTGATGCAGATGGGTCTCTTATCTTTTCCTGTATCTTGTTTGACGTAAGTCTCCAGTAGAGCATCTCTATTATTATTCTTTGCTCTTTTCTTGGCTTTATTGATGATACGAGAAGGGTATTTACGGTTTTTCAGTTTTTCTGCCAGGTCTTTAGCCTGTTCCTCATAGTCATTTATTTCTGTGCAGTTTCTCCTCAACCTGAGGAATTGTCCAAAAGGAAGATTTTCTTTGAGATGTCTAGGATGAAAACTGTCGTAAAGCAAAAGACAATTCTTAGCAGTTGGTTTAAAGTGAGTTGTAGTCTTCAGATGACCCTCCGCTGCATAGATATTCAGGTCTAGAAAAATGAGATCAGACCTACTCATTGTATGGGTAAATTTTAAGAAAGGGTCCTGTGAATTTAGCCATTCCAAAAACAGGTTAGCTTCTATTTCATTCCCATTCCATATCACCAGGATATCGTCTATGTACCTTTTCCATTCGATGATCTTGGAACGGTGAGTGTTGTTGTCAGAGAGGATCTTATGTTCCTCCATATGGTAGACATATAATCCAGCTACACTCGGGGCGAAGGTGCTGCCCATACTGGTCCCATGTTGTTGTTGGAAAATGGTGTCTTCGAAACGGAAGTAATTCTCAGTAAGGGCCCATTTGCAACATTCCAAAACCAAATGTCGAGGTGTATGATAGGGCCATATTGCTCCATACAGAATATCCTCCAGGATATCCAAGGTCGCCTTATGTGGAAGGCTAGTGTAGAGGCTTTCTACATCTAAACCAATAAGAATGTTATTAGTTGGATTGAAAGGGAGGTCTTTTAGAAGGGAAAGGACTGCTTTTGTGTCCTTAAGGTAGGTGCTGGTATTTTGTATGAGCGGTCGTAAGAAAGCATCCGCAAATTTTGACAGAGGTTCCAGAATAGATCCGATACCTGAGACGATTGGACGTCCCGGAGGATTCTCTAACCTCTTATGGATCTTTGGTAGTGTGTAGAAGTATGGTACTGTAGGGTGTTTATTAATCAAAAAATCACCCTCTTTTCTGGTTACCCAGTCATGGGCAAGGGCTTCTTCTACCATGCTAGTTATGCCAATCCTTATTCGTTCCGTTGGATCCTCTGCGATGCGTTTGTAATTTCTCTCTTCAGATAGTAGTCTGAGGCATTCTGAGCGATACGCCTCTGTATTTTGTATGACAATGCCTCCTCCTTTATCCGCTGGTTTTATGACAATTGCTACGTTGTTGGCCATAGATTTTATGGCATCTTGTTCCATTTTCGTTGTATTTATGGAATATCTTGAGGGTTCTTGGATCCAGATCTCCTGCTTCTTTAAGAACCGCTTTCTCAAAGGCCATTAGTTCAACTGGTAAAACGGTCGAGGGTGGTGTAAATGTGGACTTCACGTGTAGATTCGTATCTCCTCTTTGGTAATCTGTTGGCGGTTTATTTTCAAAGAAGACCCGTAATTTCAGTTTCCTTATAAACTCGCTTAATTCACAGCTGAGTAGGAACTTGTCCAGGGATGGGGTGGGTACAAAACCTAAACCCTTTTCAAGGACAGTGAGTTGGATTTTAGATAGGGTGGTTCCTGATAGATTAACCACTAAACTAGATTGTTGCTGGTGCTCGGTAGGTTCGGAGGACCCATGCTCCTCGTATGGCTCCGTGTAGGCTCCAAAGGTTGTGCCCAATGTACTTGTTGACCTCTTCTTGTTTTTCTTCGCTGTGGTCCCTGGCCTCGTCCTAAAAAAGGACCCTGTATTCCTGGGTAGACGGTTTGGGTACTTGGTTCCCAATATGGGTATTGTTGTTGTTGGTATTGTTGTGGACCATTATAGAAAGGCGTTATTGGAAAAAGTGGTGGTTGGAACTGGGGCCACCCATAATTTCCTTGGTTGCCCCTGTTTCTCATCCTACGCCCTTGGTAACCCTGTCTCCTTACGTTGTTCTTCCATCCCACGCTGTTATCTGAACTATTGGAGCTGGTGTCTGATCCATCAGTATCTGTATTGTAGCCCGGGTTTCTCCCGGTGAGATGGTAATCGTCTCTGATGTAGGGGTAGATTGTGTCATGGTTAAAGTTTTTTGAATCTTTTTAAATTTTTGATACTTTGTATCTTTTAATGTCATTTCAAATTCCGTCATGGTTTTGTTCAGTTCCTCTAGGCGTTTCTTCAATTCGGCTGGTGTCTGAAAAGTTTTGAGTTTTACCTCTAGCGTATGGATTTCCTCCTTCATCTCATGTGCTAGGCGTGTTGCAGTCTTTATGATAAGTACAAGCCAATCCCTTGTGCAATGCCAGGAGATTAGCGACCAATCTTTTTTAAACAATTTGTCCTGCTGAAAGATGAATGGTTCATTGCGTACAATGAGTCCTCTAGGGGCAGCGTTTACTCTGAGATATTCTGTCATCATTATCCCATGGATGATTGTTTTCACATGGTTTCTTTTAAGCTCAGTGAGCTCATCCCAACACTGTGCAGTCTCATTACTGTTTCCAGGTGTCGAATCTACAAAGGGGATCATGGAAGATATGATATTCTCTACTTCTTCCTCAGTGTATGTCAGGCCTGTTATTCCAGCCATATTCTTAAGTGTTGTTGTAATATGATGTCACAAGACACGAGTGTATGGAAGGGAAAGGGGCTCCCGCAGCTTGCGCTGTATAAATATCAAAACAAAAGAGGGGGAGAGGAGGATATGGCTAGGTTCTTCCTCCTGGGTACTTATAAAGCAAAAGAAGATCCGTAAATAATGGATCAGGGAACCTAGCTAATAGGGAAAAGGAGGGGTCTACTAAATGAGTAAGACACACCTCAATAAAGGAAAAGAAAATTCTTTTCTTGAGTCCCCTCACTCACCAAAGGTTTCCCCTAGGTGACATGCTTCATCATTGGGGCCATCCCAAGCATCTACTGCTTGGGGCGTGCTGCGACTTGCGATAGTTACGTAGGAGCACTAATTTTTAAGATATGACTATGTGTGGTGCAGTGAAGGGGGAGTGGTGTGAGTGATTGTTAAAAATTACCTAACTAGTGAACGTAAACAATTTTATTCTTGCTCCTAGTTGGCAAAAGATAAAAAGGGGTTAATAAAAGGGAAAAGAATTAAATGTCCCTGATATTGTAAGTCAACATGTTTCGAGGTGTCCCCTAACCTCTTCTTCAGGACAACATGGGGACCAGCCCCATGTGTACCACTCCGTGCAAACCTGTAATAAAGTGAAAAATAAGAAAAACAATGGGGCGCGCACTTATTGTGTCAGCGCTAGATATAATACATACGGTTAAACTGAACACGTAGTATCTAATGAAGAAGTAAAAAACAGACAAGTTAGTATACACTGCCTGCCCATCTGTCTCGTGGGCAGGTAAAAAACAAAGTCTTTTAGCGATCAAATCAATCCAATAGTGATGGTGCTCTTGACTGTAACTTTAAACATGTACTTAGTTCTGTTCAGTCTACTAGTCTTGTGTCTCTGTAATTAAAAACATATGTTAAAGGAATAAAAAACACTTGTGAAAAAACATCAAACAAAACAAACATTACATGAAACATATAATTGCGTGTTGCCTCATGGACCTACTTAATAACTGGCAAAAGTAAGCCCCATGGTCAGCCCGGGTGGAGGAGCCTGAATAGACCCTAGAGAAAGAGAAGTAAAAGTCTTAAGTCAACGACTCGAAAGAGAGAAAAAATGAAAAGGAAAACCTCATTAGTAACTTAGGAATGGGCTCCCAATGAAGAGAATCTTACTTGACTCGGCTAGCCTCCGTCAATATGACCTACTCGTTCCCATAAGCGGACCGCATCTTAGCGTGTCTGGCTTCCGAGAGGTCTAAAGTAGGAAACCAAGAAACTGCTTAGTCACGAACGCGTTTCAAAAGACTATACCGCGTATCGTTGAAAGTGATGGGGGCCATTTTGGGTGTACTTTATGTTGCGTGTATCGTGCCTAAAATGGGCAAGGAATCCTCGGTTCAAACAGAAATTTGTTCACGAGGGCTA
The DNA here is from genome assembly GCA_963921515.1 of Calotriton arnoldi. Lineage (NCBI taxonomy): Eukaryota > Metazoa > Chordata > Amphibia > Caudata > Salamandridae > Calotriton > Calotriton arnoldi. The sequence continues at coordinate 1,963,300 of CAWUFW010002922.1, forward strand.
ATTGGTTCAAAAATAAGGAAAACACTCTGTAGATGTAATAAAAGTAAAAATTAGGAAACTAAGAAGACGGGTCTCGAACCCTGCAGTATAAAGCGATTCCCTTTTGAAAAATAGAGCTTCTCTATTGCGAGAGTGCCACAATAAGGCGGCGGCCATCTTGAACTGGTAAAAACAGGTCCTGATAGGGACTGGATCCTATGTGTGCTATATCTAGTAAAGGTAAAAAATAGAAGATAAAGGAAAATAAGAAACTGAGAAAGCGGGTCGTCAAACCCTGCGGTATTAAGCGATTCCCTTATGAAAAAACAGAGCTTCTCTATTGCGAGAAGAGTCATAATAAGACGGCGGCCATCTTAAACTGGTGAAAACAGGTCCTGATAGGGACTGAATCCTATGTGTACTATATCTAGTAAGGGGGGTTTATATTGACAAGACATGGAATAGAGTTTTAGAAAAAATAGAAAAAATAGAAAAATAGAAAAAAATAGTAAAAGGATTTTAAGGGCAGAAGGGTGGAGGTACAGTACTTCATGTATAGTTGGAATACAATTATCTAGAAAAATGACCCCACGGAATATTTTCGTTTAACCCTTTAGTATCAGAGCGTAGTTTGAACACCCACCTCTGTTCTTTTTCCAACAACCTTTGCTCCAGGTTGTCACATGGTTTGATGTGTTCCAACACCACCCACTTCATGTCGTTGGGTGTGTGTTGCATATCATTAAAGTGTGCTGTCATCCTGGTACTCGCTCTGTGGCACCGGATGTTGCTACGGTGTTCACAGATCCTTGTACCCACCTTCCTGGTTGTCATGCCCACATAGTGGAGATTACAGGGACATGTAATCAAATATACTACACCTACTGTGCTGCATGTTGTAAAATTTCTGAGCTCCCATGATGTGCCTGTATTAAAACAGACCCTTTTAGTGGTGGAAGTTAGGTGGCACACGCTGCAATTCCCACACGGGTGGTGACCCGTTGGTAAAGTACTTATGGTCTGTTGGTTATTTCTCTGATTAGGTTTCGGGCGTGTGTGTACTAGAAGGTCACGTAGATTCTTCCCTCTCCTATGTGAAAACATTGGAATGGGGATATTTAAATTACCACTGTTCAGGATATTCCAATGTTTTTTCACCATTTTTGTGATCTTGTCTGACGCTGTGCTGAAGGTAGTGATGCAGATGGGTCTCTTATCTTTTCCTGTTTCTTGTTTTACGTAAGTCTCCAGTAGAGCATCTCTATTATTATTCTTTGCTCTTTTCTTGGCTTTATTGATGATACGAGAAGGGTATTTACGGTTTTTCAGTTTTTCTGCTAGGTCTTTAGCCTGTTCCTCATAGTCATTTATTTCTGTGCAGTTTCTCCTCAACCTGAGGAATTGTCCAAAAGGAAGATTTTCTTTGAGATGTCTAGGATGAAAACTGTCGTAAAGCAAAAGACAATTCTTAGCAGTTGGTTTAAAGTGAGTTGTGGTCTTCAGATGACCCTCTGCTGCATAGATATTCAGGTCTAGAAAGATGAGATCAGACCTACTCATTGTATGGGTAAATTTTAAGAAGGGGTCCTGTGAATTTAGCCATTCCAAAAACAGGTTAGCTTCTATTTCATTCCCATTCCATATCACCAGGATATCGTCTATGTACCTTTTCCATTCGATGATCTTGGAACGGTGAGTGTTGTTGTCAGAGAGGATCTTATGTTCCTCCATATGGTAGACATATAATCCAGGTATCGGATCTATTCTGGAACCTCTGTCAAAATTTGCGGATGCTTTCTTACGACCGCTCATACAAAATACCAGCACCTACCTTAAGGACACAAAAGCAGTCCTTTCCCTTCTAAAAGACCTCCCTTTCAATCCAACTAATAACATTCTTATTGGTTTAGATGTAGAAAGCCTCTACACTAGCCTTCCACATAAGGCGACCTTGGATATCCTGGAGGATATTCTGTATGGAGCAATATGGCCCTATCATACACCTCGACATTTGGTTTTGGAATGTTGCAAATGGGCCCTTACTGAGAATTACTTCCGTTTCGAAGACACCATTTTCCAACAACAACATGGGACCAGTATGGGCAGCACCTTCGCCCCGAGTGTAGCTGGATTATATGTCTACCATATGGAGGAACATAAGATCCTCTCTGACAACAACACTCACCGTTCCAAGATCATCGAATGGAAAAGGTACATAGACGATATCCTGGTGATATGGAATGGGAATGAAATAGAAGCTAACCTGTTTTTGGAATGGCTAAATTCACAGGACCCTTTCTTAAAATTTACCCATACAATGAGTAGGTCTGATCTCATCTTTCTAGACCTGAATATCTATGCAGCAGAGGGTCATCTGAAGACCACAACTCACTTTAAACCAACTGCTAAGAATTGTCTTTTGCTTTACGACAGTTTTCATCCTAGACATCTCAAAGAAAATCTTCCTTTTGGACAATTCCTCAGGTTGAGGAGAAACTGCACAGAAATAAATGACTATGAGGAACAGGCTAAAGACCTAGCAGAAAAACTGAAAAACCGTAAATACCCTTCTCGTATCATCAATAAAGCCAAGAAAAGAGCAAAGAATAATAATAGAGATGCTCTACTGGAGACTTACGTAAAACAAGAAACAGGAAAAGATAAGAGACCCATCTGCATCACTACCTTCAGCACAGCGTCAGACAAGATCACAAAAATGGTGAAAAAACATTGGAATATCCTGAACAGTGGTAATTTAAATATCCCCATTCCAATGTTTTCACATAGGAGAGGGAAGAATCTACGTGACCTTCTAGTACACACACGCCCGAAACCTAATCAGAGAAATAACCAACAGACCATAAGTACTTTACCAACGGGTCACCACCCGTGTGGGAATTGCAGCGTGTGCCACCTAACTTCCACCACTAAAAGGGTCTGTTTTAATACAGGCACATCATGGGAGCTCAGAAATTTTACAACATGCAGCACAGTAGGTGTAGTATATTTGATTACATGTCCCTGTAATCTCCACTATGTGGGCATGACAACCAGGAAGGTGGGTACAAGGATCTGTGAACACCGTAGCAACATCCGGTGCCACAGAGCGAGTACCAGGATGACAGCACACTTTAATGATATGCAACACACACCCAACGACATGAAGTGGGTGGTGTTGGAACACATCAAACCATGTGACAACCTGGAGCAAAGGTTGTTGGAAAAAGAACAGAGGTGGGTGTTCAAACTACGCTCTGATACTAAAGGGTTAAACGAAAATATTCCGTGGGGTCATTTTTCTAGATAATTGTATTCCAACTATACATGAAGTACTGTACCTCCACCCTTCTGCCCTTAAAATCCTTTTACTATTTTCTATTTTTCTATTTTTTCTATTTTTCTATTTTTCTAAAACTCTATTCCATGTCTTGTCAATATAAACCCCCTTACTAGATATAGTACACATAGGATTCAGTCCCTATCAGGACCTGTTTTCACCAGTTTAAGATGGCCGCCGTCTTATTATGACTCTTCTCGCAATAGAGAAGCTCTGTTTTTTCATAAGGGAATCGCTTAATACCGCAGGGTTTGACGACCCGCTTTCTCAGTTTCTTATTTTCCGTTATCTTCTATTTTTTACCTTTACTAGATATAGCACACATAGGATCCAGTCCCTATCAGGACCTGTTTTTACCAGTTCAAGATGGCCGCCGCCTTGTTGTGGCACTCTCGCAATAGAGTAGCTCTATTTTTCAAAAGGGAATCGCTTTATACTGCAGGGTTCGAGACCCGTCTTCTTAGTTTCCTAATTTTTACTCTTTATTACATCTACAGAGTGTTTTCCTTATTTTTGAACCAATTAGCCCTCGTGAACAAATTTCTGTTTGAACCGAGGATTCCTTGCCCATTTTAGGCACGATACACGCAACATAAAGTACACCCAAAATGGCCCCCATCACTTTCAACGATACGCGGTATAGTCTTTTGAAACGCGTTCGTGACTAAGCAGTTTCTTGGTTTCCTACTTTAGACCTCTCGGAAGCCAGACACGCTAAGATGCGGTCCGCTTATGGGAACGAGTAGGTCATATTGACGGAGGCTAGCCGAGTCAAGTAAGATTCTCTTCATTGGGAGCCCATTCCTAAGTTACTAATGAGGTTTTCCTTTTCATTTTTTCTCTCTTTCGAGTCGTTGACTTAAGACTTTTACTTCTCTTTCTCTAGGGTCTATTCAGGCTCCTCCACCCGGGCTGACCATGGGGCTTACTTTTGCCAGTTATTAAGTAGGTCCATGAGGCAACACGCAATTATATGTTTCATGTAATGTTTGTTTTGTTTGATGTTTTTTCACAAGTGTTTTTTATTCCTTTAACATATGTTTTTAATTACAGAGACACAAGACTAGTAGACTGAACAGAACTAAGTACATGTTTAAAGTTACAGTCAAGAGCACCATCACTATTGGATTGATTTGATCGCTAAAAGACTTTGTTTTTTACCTGCCCACGAGACAGATGGGCAGGCAGTGTATACTAACTTGTCTGTTTTTTACTTCTTCATTAGATACTACGTGTTCAGTTTAACCGTATGTATTATATCTAGCGCTGACACAATAAGTGCGCGCCCCATTGTTTTTCTTATTTTCACTTTATTACAGGTTTGCACGGAGTGGTACACATGGGGCTGGTCCCCATGTTGTCCTGAAGAAGAGGTTAGGGGACACCTCGAAACATGTTGACTTACAATATCAGGGACATTTAATTCTTTTCCCTTTTATTAACCCCTTTTTATCTTTTGCCAACTAGGAGCAAGAATAAAATTGTTTACGTTCACTAGTTAGGTAATTTTTAACAATCACTCACACCACTCCCCCTTCACTGCACCACACATAGTCATATCTTAAAAATTAGTGCTCCTACGTAACTATCGCAAGTCGCAGCACGCCCCAAGCAGTAGATGCTTGGGATGGCCCCAATGATGAAGCATGTCACCTAGGGGAAACCTTTGGTGAGTGAGGGGACTCAAGAAAAGAATTTTCTTTTCCTTTATTGAGGTGTGTCTTACTCATTTAGTAGACCCCTCCTTTTCCCTATTAGCTAGGTTCCCTGATCCATTATTTACGGATCTTCTTTTGCTTTATAAGTACCCAGGAGGAAGAACCTAGCCATATCCTCCTCTCCCCCTCTTTTTGTTTAGTCATCTTGACTCTTCAGCCACGAGGTCCAGGAGGCGTTGACGATGACCAGGAGCTGGATTCGAGCTGCCCCACAAAGTTTGTCGATTGCAGGGGTGTCGGCGACCAGATTGGACCCAACAAGCCTTGGCAACGGCAAGTCTCGTGGAAATGGAAGAAGGACGATGTTGCAGACCAGCAAGGTCTGGGGGACTCACCCAGCGAGGATAAGTCAGGGCATGCCTAGAGCAACCAGGGAGCCCAAGCAGAAAAAGATTGGCCTTCGGGAGGGCCTACTAGCCAACGGTCTAGTGACCGCGAAGGAGCCTCGAGACAATGCACATGGAGCTGGATCACAGGACACTCAAGGAGTGGAGGCCAGTGATCTTCGGTGCAGTTGGTGCTGGAGGATGGGGCTACTTGGAGCCCAAAGTACGACTTCGTGGGAGACCCAGAAGAGGATGCACTGGCAAATGCGTTCGGTATCTAGGGGTCATGGTTCCACGTTACCCACGACAGCTACGGGCCTCATTTTTGCTGGGGACTCAGGGCAGCCTTGGGGAAGTCTGGAAATCCACCTCTGGTGATGCAAAGACTTCGGCGTCCAACGGGAGCTTCAGCGATGCAGACTGGACAATTGCTTCTTTGGTGCCTGCCAAGCAGGGGAGTCACTCCTTGACCACAAGGGAGATTCTTCAGTCCTCTAATCTTGAAGTAGAGCGACGAAGGTCCAGGATTCTGTATCAGAGTTTCGTCCAGGTAAATCTAAAGTCCTAAGGACTGGGGTCCCCTACTTATACTAAGGTAGGGGGTTGGACATACTCTGTGGCCCCACCTATGGGAGGGTCAGGGCAGAGGGGTGGTTACACCCCTTTCCCTTTGTCCAGTTTCGCACCAGAGCAGGGCTGGAAGCCCCTGAGCCGGTTTGAACTGGGGTATGCACAGGGACACCAAGTGTGCCCCCAGTGCAGGACTTCAAAGCACCCGAGAGTGCTCCCGCCCAGCCCCAATACACACTATCCTGTCTGGGGAGGTGGTCACACCTCCCTGGGACAGGAAACCTATTGTCCAGGCCTCCCCTGCCGGAGTTTCGGTCAGCAGCAGGAGGCCAGACTCGTGTCTGTGGCAGCGGCATCCATTTTGTGATGCCAGGGCTCTGGAAAGTCAGTACCGGGTATACCGATGTGTACATGTCTTTCCCTCTAGAAGGGTGGAATGCTACCCCCGCCGCCAGAACTGGCGGGGGGGTAGTATTCCAAGATGTTTGACACCAAACACGACATGTTTCCGTGCAGCCATCCCAAAGTTAGCATTTAACGCGAGGTTATAATGCGCTTAAGAGTATATGGTCGGGCTGCACTACAAACAGCATCAGAGAAGGGTCTCCGAACGCTGCAGAGGGGCCCAGCTCATGCAGGGGCACCCTCTCACATAGGAACCACGCACTCTGCCTTCAGGATTGATAAGGCCTGCCATAGGAGTGACTTATAGGTTTATATGTGTGTATGTATGTAGTGATATAGGTAGCCTATATCACAGTAAGGGGTGCATGCACCACCTTACCCAGGCTGCAGTAGCAGACCTGTGGTGTCAGTTTGGATGGCCTTCCAGGGGTGGCACAATACATGCTGCAGACCCTGGTAGGCCTCTGAGGTACCTATGCCCTGGGTACATAGTATACCATATACTAGGGACTTATAAGGGCACTCCAGATTCCAATCAGAGATGTGCCTAAGGCACATGGAAACCATTTTAAAGAGGAAGCAGCTAGGCTGGGGTTCTGATTAGCAGGGCCCCAGTCAGACTAAGGTCGAAAAACAGTGACGCATCAGCAAAAAGTGGGGGTACCCATGTGAAGCAGATCCTACTCTCCTACACAACCCCCCCAAACGTAGGGACATTAAACTAACCTTGCCCAGTTAAGTCTTCTTGTTCTAAGTGGAAGTACCTAGAGAGTCCATCTGCATTGGCATGGTTACTCCCAGGTCTATGTTCCACTGTGAAGTCCATCCCCTGTAGGGAAATGGACCACCTAAGCAGTTTGGGGTTTTCACCCTTCATTTGTTTTAGCCATAAGAGGGGCTTATGGTCTGTTTGAACAAGGAAGTGAGTACCAAACAAGTATGGCCTCAACTTCTTCAGAGGCCAGACCACAGCAAAGGCCTCCCTCTCAATGGCTGACCAACGTTTCTCTCTAGGGGTCAGCCTTCTGATAATAAAAGCTACTGGCTGATCCTGACCTTCATCATTCAATTGTGACAGGACAGCCCCTACCCCCAATTCAGATGCATCAGTTTGAACAATGAACTTCTTGGAGTAATCAGGACTCTGTAGAATGGGAGCAGTGCACATGGCCTGCTTTAGGTCATCAAATGCCTTTTGACAGCTAACTGTCCACTGAACCTTTTTGGGCATTTTCTTGGAAGTTAAGTCATTCAGGGGTGTCACTATTGATCCATACCCCTTGACAAATCTCCTATAGTACCCAGTCAGGCCTAAGAAGGCTCTCACCTGAGTCTGGGTAGTTGGAGCAGTCCAGTCCATGATGGTCTGGATCTTGCTCTGCAGTGGTTGAACCTGGCCTCCACCCACAAGGTGGCCCAGGTACACAACCTGACTCTGCCCTATCTGGCACTTGGTGGCCTTGATAGTCAGGCCTGCTTTCTGCAGGGCCTGTAAAACATTTCTGAGGTGGACCAGGTGATCCTCCCAGGTGGAGCTAAAGACAGCAATATCATCTAGATATGCTGCACTATAGGCTTCCAGACCTGTAAGGACTGTATTCACCAACCTCTGAAAAGTGGCAGGTGCATTCTTCAGACCAAAGGGCATCACCACAAATTGATAATGCCCACTAGGGGTTGAGAATGCTGTCTTTGGCTTTGCATCATCAGCTAGTCTGATCTGCCAGTAGCCAGCTGTCAGGTCAAATGTGCTTAGATACTTGGCTGAGGCCAAAGTGTCTATTAGCTCATCTGCCCTTGGTATTGGATGGGCATCAGTCCTAGTGACTGCATTGAGACCCCTGTAGTCCACACAAAACCTCATCTCTCTTTTCCCACCATTGGTGTGAGGTTTTGGCACAAGGACCACTGGACTAGCCCAAGGGCTATCTGAGGGTTCAATAACTCCCAAATCCAACATCTTCTGGACTTCTGTCCTGATACAGTCCCTGACATGGTCAGGTTGCCTATAAATCTTATTTTTAATAGGCAGACTGTCCCCAGTGTCCACTTCATGAGTGCACCAGGTAGTCTGACTGGGTGTCAGTGAGAATATGTGTCTGAACTGATTGAGCACCTGTCTGCAATCAGTCTGCTGCTGGGTAGTGAGGCTGCCTGCCAAGGCTACACCATCCACTGACCCATCACCAGGGTTCTGTGAGAGCAGGTCAGGGAGTGGGTCACTCTCTTCCTCCTGTCCCTCATCAGTAGCCATGAGCAAGCCCATGTCTGCCCTGTCCACATATGGTTTTAACCTGTTGACATGGAGAACCCTGTGGGGACTCCTGGGTGTTCCTAGGTCTACTAAGTAGGTAACCTCACCCTTCTGTTCAACAATGGTATGGGGTCCACTCCATTTGTCTTGGAGAGCTGCTGGGGCCACTGGCTCCAACACCCACACCTTCTGTCCTGGCTGGTAAACAGTCAGTACAGCCTTTGGTCATGCCAGGCCTTTTGAAGTTCCTGGCTAGCCTCAAGGTTTTTAGTTGCCTTTTTCATATACTCAGCCATCCGGGAGCAGAGACCAAGTACATAGTCCACTATGTCTTGCTTTGGGGAGCTTGAGAGGTAACTCCCATCCTTCCTTCACCAAGCACAATGGACCCCTGACAGGGTGACCAAACAAAAGTTCAAAAGGGCTGTAGCCAACCCCCTTTTGAGGCACCTCCCTGTACGCAAATAAAAGGCAGGGCAAGAGTATGTCCCATCTTCGCCTAAGCTTTTCTGGGAGCCCTTTAATCATGCCCTTCAAGGTTTTGTTGAATCTCTCAACTAAACCATTGCATTGTGGGTGATAGGGTGTGGTGAACTTGTAAGTCACTCCACACTCCTTCCACATTGCTTTTAAGTATCCAGACATAAAGTTTGCACCCCTGTCTGATACAACCTCCTTAGGGAAGCCCACTCTTGAGAAAATTCCCAGGAGGGCCCTTGCCACCACAGGTGCTGTAGTGGTCCTAAGGGGAATAGCCTCTGGGTACCTGGTGGCATGATCCACTACCACCAGGATAAACCTGTGCCCAGATGCTGTTTGGGGATCCATGGGACCAACAATGTCAATCCCCACCCTTTCAAAGGGAACCCCCACCACAGGTAGTGGTATCAGGGGGCCTTTGTAGTGCCACCTGCCTTGCCACTGGCCTGGCAGGTTACACAGGAGCGACAAAACTCCTTGGTGTCTTCAGACATGTGGGGCCAGTGAAAGTGAGGGACAATTCTGTCCCAAGTCTTGTTCTGGCCCAGGTGACCTGCTAAGGGAATATCATGGGCTAGGGTCAATAGGAAGCCCCTGAACTTCAGAGGTATAACCAACCTCCTGGTAGCACCAGGCTTGGGGTCTCTACACTCTGAGTACAAGAGTCCATCATCCCAATACACAGTATGGGGACCACTAGCTTTCCCAGCAGCCTCAGCAGCAGCTTGCTGTCTGAGGGGTTCAAGAGAGGGGCAGCTCTGCTGCTCCTGGCTCAGATCTGCCCTGGAAGGGCCCCCTGTCCCCAAGAACTCAACCTGGTCAGGTTCAAGCTCCTCTGGGACAGTTCCTTCCTCAGGACTGAGATCATCCCCCTCAAGGGACTGATCTTCCTTCTGAGCCAAGGGGAAGGCACTGCCTTTACCCTACTACTCCTCTTCTTGGAGGGCACTTGGTCCATTATTCCAGAATCCAAGGCCTGTTCAGTGTTAGACATTTTGGCTTGTGACCTGGTCACAGCAAACACATCTGCAGGGATGCCCAGCATTTCTGCATGGGTCCTGAGCTCCACTTCTGCCCAAGCTGAAGTTTCTAAGTCATTGCCAAGCAAGCATTCAACGGGTAGGTCTGCACTTACCACAACCTTCTTAAGGCCAGTTACCCCTCCCCAGGAGAAGTTAACAACTGCCAGAGTATGGTCTGTTCTGACGTTGCTAGCATTGGTCACTTGGTACATTTCACCAAGTATAATCTGCCCAGGATTCACAAGGTCTTGTGTCACCATGGTGACACTTGCCCCTGTGTCCCTAAATGCCAAAGCCTCTCTTCCATTGATTAAGGGCTGTTGTCTGTACTTGCCCAGATTACTGGGACTCACAGAGGAGGTCATATCCATGCCTCCATCACAGACTAGGACAGCCTGAGTGAGTTCTCTGACTAGGTCAGAGCTCATCTCTTTACCCAGGGTCAACCCTACTAAACCCTTGGCTTGTGTAGTCCCACCACCAACTGTAACTGCACTAGGGGGAGCAGGTGCCTTAGGGGCATTGGTGGGGGCTGGAGTCGAGTCTTTGGACTTGGTGCAATCACTGGTCCAGTGGGTCTTTTGCTTACAGACCTTGCACCATGGTTTCCTTTGGCCTTTCCCTTTGGTAGACTGTGAATCCCCACCTGAAGAAGATTTTTGGGGGCCTTGTGAAGACTTTTGATCTTTACCCTTCTCCCCACCCTTATCAGAGGTTTTCGAATCTTGCTTCTTAGGGTCACCACCTTGGTTCTGTACCTTCTGCTTCACCCTGGTTCTGACCCATTTGTCTGCCTTCTTTCCCAATTCTTGGGGAGAGGTCAGATCAGAGTCTACCAGGTGCTGATGCAACAGCTGATTTTGACAGTTATTAAGAATCTGCTCCCTCATGATCAGATTGTACAATCCTGTGAAGTCACATACCTTACTGCCCAATAACCAACCTTCCAGAGCCTTGGCAGAACAATCAACAAAGTCCACCCAGTCTTGAGTCTGTGCTTTTTGGGTATCCCTGAACTTTAACCTGTATTGTTCAGTGGTTAGGCCAAACCCATCAATTAGAGCACTCTTCAAGACTTTGTAATTATCAGCATCCTCCTCTCTAACAGTGAGGAGCTTGTCTCTACCTTTGTCTGCAAAGGAGAGCCACAAGATTGCTGCCCACTGCTCCTGAGGGACCCTCTGTACTTTACAGGCCCTCTCTAGAGCAGTTATCCATTTGTGGATGTCATCCCCACTCTGGTAGGGAGGGACAATCTTGCTCAGGTTTCTATGGTCATAAGACCTTTCCCTATCTTTGGGGAAACTGCTGCCACCATGGGACTCTAGTCCCAACTTTTGTCTCTCTCTATAGAGATCTAGGGACTCCCTGTCTATAGCCAATTGCTGTTTCCTGAGTTCAAGCTGAGTTTGCTCATACTGAATCAGTCTCTTTCTCCTCTCATGAGAGGATTCCCTCCTATGAGAGGAGACAGAGGTCCCTATTGAGGTGTCAGAGTGGTTAGACTCCTGAGAAGGAGACCTAGACCTTCTGGGCACACTCAGAACTCTTCCTGGGGGGACAAAGGGAAGTCAGTCTGATCCTCCCCTCCTCCTCCTCCACAGGAGGAATTGGGTTTTCCAGGACAAGGTCATTTTCACCTTCCTGGCCAGTTTCAGAGGGGGGGCTGGGTTTCTTCACCCCTGGCCCCTTCCTCATCTTCTGCCCCACCCTCTTTGCCTACCCCTTCAGACCCTAGGGGCCTGCTGAGATCATCAGCTAGTAACACCTCCCTGAGGTGTTGGGTGCTGGCACTTTTGCCTGCCTTCAACTTCCTAGTATTGCATAATGCTCTCAATTCCAAGAATGGGAGTTTATCATACTTGGAGGGAAGAAGCCCACTGGCTTCTGGCAAGGACTCACTGGGTCCTGGCTTTGAAGACATTACTAGTGAGGTGTGGTGTATGCACTACCTACTCTAGTGTGGCCTACTAAACTCTCTTGAGTTGTAGAAAGGGTGTGCTGTCCCTTAACACACAACTCTAAGTTCAGTAGAACTTACTGTATTACTAAGCTTGATTTATATGTACCTTAGGTACCCTTAGTGGTTTTCAGTTGATCAATTCAATTGAGATTATCTGGTAAAACAATAGCAAGCTGGAATCCCACACGCTGCACACCAATGTGAGAAGTTGGCCTGGCATATGCTGTCCACTAATTATAGTGGGCACCTTGCACCAGTCCAAACAACCCCTTATTGGAGATAGGTTAAAGACAACCTTTATTGAAAGCTATCCTAGTGGTAGCTATGGAGAGCAGCCTTCAGGCTAAGTCTTGAAGGAATGTAAAGCAGCTTGTTTTACCAGTCTATAATCTCTTGAGTGACCAAATGAAAGAGGACCACACCAGGTATATATTCAAAATATATGTATTTATTACTAAACACACCCCTCTAGTCTCTTTATGAGGCTAGAGTTCGAAGTACATAAATTATAAGTTAGTTATCTACAGTAATAGCACAAATACACGTTTGAGCCCCAGGGGCGTACCAAACCATATACCAATAAAGTGGTATAAGAACCACGACTGAGCTAGACACAAGGCCTAGAGCCTGTAGAAGTGCTTGGACCACAAGGAACCACCCAAGGCAGTGACACAGGGGACCCACGGGGGACGCGTGCAGTGTATGAACACAGCCGCGAACCACCGTTAACTTCTATGGGGAAAGTCGCGATTAGAATTTAAAAGAAAAGGGACACTTAGAGGAGGACTTGGAGCAAACCCTTTGAGAACTAGGCTGTTCTAGTGTCAATACCCACGGGAGCACCGGAGTACTCGAGTTACCTCACCCAGGGGAGCCGGGTGCATAGGTGTCTTTCGGGGTCGGGTTTCGTCGTCGCTTTCAATGGCGATCTGCTGCAAAGTGCTGCTGGCGGCCAAGTCGAAAGTGTTCGGGTGGATCCAAAGGTGGATCGAAGATCTGAAGAACCTGAAAGCAGAGGGGACAGAGTCTGGGTCACTAGCCAGTGACCAGGAAGGCGATGAGCAGATGCCCACCGATGTCGAGTGCTTCAGGTAGGTTGACGGTCGTCTTGACTCTTCAGCCACGAGGTCCAGGAGGTGTTAACGATGACCAGGAGCTGGATTCGAGCTGTCCCACGACTTCTGTCGATTGCAGGGGTGTCAGCGACCGGATTGGACCCAACAAGCCTTGGCAACGGCAAGTCTTGTGGAAATGGAAGAAGGATGATGTTGCAGACCAGCAAGGTCTGGGGGACTCACCCAGCGAGGATAAGTCAGGGCACGCCTGGAGCAACCAGGGAGCCCAAGCAGAAAAAGATTGGCCTTCGGGAGGGCCTACTAGCCAATGGACTAGCGACCGCAAAGGAGCCTCGAGACGATGCACGTGGAGCTGGCTCACAGGACACTCGTGGAGTGGAGGCCAGTGATCTTCGGTGCAGTTGGTGCTGGAGGCTGGGGCTACTCAGAGCCCAAAGCACGACTTCGTGGGAGACCCAGAAGAGGATGCACTTGCAAATGCGTTCGGTGTCCAGGGGTCACGGTTCCACGTTACCCACGACAGCTACGGGCCTCAGCTTTGCTGGGGACTCAGGGCAGCCTCGGGGAAGTCTGGAAATCCACCTCTGGTGATGCAAAGACTTCGGCGTCCGACGGGAGCTTCAGCGATGCAGACCGGACAATTGCTTCTTTGGTGCCTGCCAAGCAGGGGAGTCACTCCTTGACCCCAAGGGAGATTCTTCAGTCCTCTAATCTTGAAGTAGAGCGTCGAAGGTCCAGGATTCTGTATCAGAGTTTCGTCCAGGTAAATCTAAAGTCCTAAGGACTGGGGTCCCCTACTTATACTAAGGTAGGGGGTTGGACATACTCTGTGGCCCCACCTATGGGAGGGTCAGGGCAGAGGGGTGGTTACACTTCTTTCCCTTTGTCCAGTTTCGCGCCAGAGCAGGGGCTGGAAGCCCCTGAGCCGGTTTGAACTGGGGTATGCACAGGGACACCAAGTGTGCCCCCAGTGCAGGACTTCAAAGCACCCGAGAGTGCTCCCGCCCAGCCCCAATACACACTATCCTGTCTGGGGAGGTGGTCACACCTCCCTGGGACAGGAAACCTATTGTCCAGGCCTCCCCTGCCGGAGTTTCGGTCAGCAGCAGGAGGCCAGACTCGTGTCTGTGGCAGCGGCATCCATTTTGTGATGCCAGGGCTCTGGAAAGTCAGTACCGGGTATACCGGTGTGTACATGTCTTTCCCTCTAGAAGGGTGGAATGCTACCCCCGCCGCCAGAACTGGCGGGGGGTAGTATTCCAAGATGTTTGACACCAAACACAACATGTTTCCGTGCAGCCATCCCAAAGTTAGCATTTAACGCGAGGTTATAATGCGCTTAAGAGTATATGGTCGGGCTGCACTACAAACAGCATCAGAGAAGGGTCTCCGAACGCTGCAGAGGGGCCCAGCTCATGCAGGGGCACCCTCTCACATAGGAACCACGCACTCTGCCTTCAGGATTGATAAGGCCTGCCATAGGAGTGACTTATAGGTTTATATGTGTGTATGTATGTAGTGATATAGGTAGCCTATATCACAGTAAGGGGTGCATGCACCACCTTACCCAGGCTGCAGTAGCAGACCTGTGGTGTCAGTTTGGATGGCCTTCCAGGGGTGGCACAATACATGCTGCAGCCCCTGGTAGGCCTCTGAGGTACCTATGCCCTGGGTACATAGTATACCATATACTAGGGACTTATAAGGGCACTCCAGATTCCAATCAGAGATGTGCCTAAGGCACATGGAAACCATTTTAAAGAGGAAGCAGCTAGGCTGGGGTTCTGATTAGCAGGGCCCCAGCCAGACTAAGGTCAAAAAACAGTGAAGCATCAGCAAAAAGTGGGGGTACCCATGTGAAGCAGATCCTACTCTCCTACACCCGGGGCCATAAGTGGCCCAGGAAAGGGGGGCCACATGGCCCCCTCCCATCAAAATTTAAAAAATAAATAAATAAATGAGGCCAGGCCCTGGGGGATGGGGTCCCCAGGGCCAAAAATGGCCCAAGGAAGGGGGGCAATGCAGCCCCTTTCTGTATTTTCACTTTAAAAAAATAAAAATGGGTCAGGCCCTGGGGGATGGGGTCCCCAGGGCCCACAAAATATTAGGAGAAGGTGGGCCACACAGCCCCCATTCTAATAAAAGAAAAAAAAGCAGAAGCCGGCATCTTGCCAGAGGCCCGCCCCCCCTTGCACCACTCTGCAAACGTGCCTCCTGGCGTGTTCTGGGTTGGGGGATTGAGTCCCCTCGATTCTTAAGGGTCCTTAGGGGCCAACTAGCCCACCAGGTACCTCCTGTAAGCCCCACACAGTGGGATTGCTGAGAGGTGGTCCAAGGCCACGCTCCATTTTACACCATTCTGCAAATGCGCCTCTTGGCGCATTGCTGGTGGGGCAAAGAGGTCCTCTTGTGTCTTGAGGACCTCAGGACTAAAGTGGACTTCCTCCCCCGGGCAGCAGTGCGCCAGGAGGCGCGTTTGCAGAGTGGTGTAAAAAGGAGGTGTGGCCTCGGACCACTCTCAGCAATCCAGCTGTGTGTGGCTTACTGGAGGTACCTGGTGGGCTAGTTGGCCCCCAGGGACCCTCAGGAGGCAAGGGGACTTAATCCCCCAACCCAGAACGCACCAGGAGGCGTGTTTGCAGAGTAGTGGAAAAAGGGGGCATGACCTGTGTCCACCTGTCAGCTATCCCACTATCTGGTGCATACTGAAGGTATGAGGTAGGCTAGTTGGCCCTTAAGGACCCACAGCAGCAAAGTGGACTTTAATCCCCATCCAAGAGCGCGCCAGGGAGCGCGTTTGCAGAGTGGTAGGGAAAGGGGGAGTGGCCTGCAATGAGAACTTAGCAATGCTGTTGTGTGGGGCTTACTGGAGGTAGTAGGAGGGGTAGTTGGCCCCCAAGGTTGTCCTTGGGGCCAACTACCCCTCCTGTTACCTCCAGTAGTTCCCACACAGGGGTTTGGTAAGACGTCTTCAGAGGCCACGCCCCCCCTTTCTCCACCGCTCTGCAAATGCACCTCCTGGCACACTATGGGTTGGGGATGAAGTCCACTTTGCTCCTGAGGGACATTGGGGGCCAATAAGCCCTCCTGGTACCTCCTGTCAGTCCTACGCAGCAGAATTCCTGAGCGCTGGTCAGAGGCCCCACCCCCTTTCTCCACCTTTCTGCAAACGCAACTACCAGTTAAAGAAGCATTTGCAATGTAATAGGTTTTGCATTTGCGAGAGTTAGAGCTATAGGCGTTTTAAATGTAAAAGTGTTTTACTAATGTTTCTTGGAGTGGAGTGGTTGTAGGTTGTGTGTAGTGGGATTATGTGGTATGATATGCAGTGAAATTATGTGGATAGACTTTGACTTTGATGTGGATAGAAGGTATGTGGTATTTAGTGTATCGGAATTATGTAGAGTGGGATTATGTGTTATCTAGAGTAATTATGTGGTATGGTAGTCTGTGTTGTGGTAACCTCAGGTTTAGTCTTCCTCGTTTCCATAGAAGCTAAACTATAAACTCAATGAGACAAAAAAAAGAAGGAACCACTGAGGAGCGCTTCTTGACCTAGTCAGAGGTATGAGCAGGGCCACTGGAATTATGCGACTGTTTGGCGGCACCAACTTTCACACAATTATACATTTTCCGCATTTGCCACATAATCCATCATCTGCTGCATAATCTGCAGATTTGAACAAAAAAAACCTTGTTTCTAGCTCAAATTGCTCAAACGCTACCAAAAATGCAGCGACAAGTGTTACAGCGTGGTGGAAGGCCCTTGCAAACCTAGAATGGTCACCTGTAACTTATTGCTAAATGCAGGTGTTAAATTGGTACTAAAGGTGTGCAAACCACTCTTGCTTCTTTCTGCGCCTCTCTTGCCACTTTCTGCATTTCTGTTGCTTCTTTCTGGACCTTTCTTTTTTTATGCACTTCTTTTGACTCTTTCTGCTCATCTCTTCCACTTTCTGCACCTCTCTTGCCTCTTTCTGCACCTCTGTTGCATCTTTCTGCATTCCACTTGCTTCTTCCTGTACCCCTCTTGCCTCTTTCTGCACCCTTCTTCCCTCTTTCTGCACCTCTCTTGCCTCTTTCTGCAGCCCTATTCCCTCTTTCTGCACCTCTCCTGCCTGTTTATGCACCTCTCTTGCCTCTTTCTACACTTCTATTGCCTCTTTCTTCACCTCTGTTGCGTCTTTCTGCACTTCTCTTGCCTCTTTCTGCACAGCTCTTGCCTCTTTCTGCACCTCTGTTGCTTCTTTCTGCACTTCTCTTGCTTCTTTCTGCACCTCTGTTGCTTCTTTCTGTACCTCGCTTACCTCTTTCTGCACCCCTCTTCCCTCTTTCTGCACCTCTCTTGCCTCTGTCTTCCTACCTGTTCCCTCTTTCTGCTCCACTTTTGTCTGTTTCTGCAACTCTCTTGCCTCTTTCTGCATTTCTCTTGCCTCCTTCTGCACCTCTCTTGCCTCTTTCAACACTTCTCCTGCCTGTTTCTGCACCTCTATTGCTTCTTTTTGTACCTCACTTGCTTCTTTCTGCACCCCTTTTGTCTGTTTCTGCACCCCTCTTCCATCTTTGTGCAACTATCTTGCCTCTTTCTACACCTCTCTTCCCTCTTTCTGCACCACTCTTGCCTCTTTCTGTACCTCTGTTGCTTCTGTCTACACTTCCGTTGCTTCTTTCTGCACCCTTCGTGCCTCTTTCAGCACCTCTGTTGCTTCTTTCTGCAGTTCTCTTCCTTCTTTCTGCACCCCTCCTGCCTCTTTCTGTACCCCTCTTGGCTCTTTGTGCACCTCTCCTACCCCTTTCTGCACCCCTCTTGCCTCTTTTTGCACCTCTGTTGATTCCTTCTGCAACTCTTTTGCTTCGTTCTGCACTTCACTTGCCTCTTTCTATACCCTTCTTGCCTCGTTCTGCACCTCTGTTGGTTCTTTCTGCACTGCTGTTGCTTCTTTCTGCACCTAGGTTCCAAATTTCTGCATCCCTCTTGCCTCTTTCTGCACCCCTCTTCCTTCTTTCTGCACCTCTCTTGCCTCAGTCTTCCCACCTATACCCTCTTTCTGCACCCCTTTTGCCTGTTTCTGCAGTTCACTTGCCTCCTTCTGCACCTCACTTGCCTCTTTCTGCACCTCTGTTGGTTCTTTTGCACTGCTCTGGCTTCTTTCTGCGCCTCTCTTGCAAATGTCTGCACCCCTCTTGACTCTTTCTGCACGCCTCTTCCCTATTTCTGCACCTCTCTTGCCTCTGTCTGCACCCCTGTTCCCTCTTTCTGTACCTCTTTTGCCTGTTTATGCAACTCTCTTGCCTCTTTCTGCACCCCTGTTGTCTCTTTCTGCACTCGTCTTCCCTCTTTCTGCACCTCTCTTGCCTCTTTTTGCACCTCACTTGCCTCTTTCTGCACTTCTCTTGCTTCTTTTTACACCTCTGTTGCTTCTTTCAGCAATTCTCTTGCATCTTTCTGCACTTCTCTTGCCTGTTTCTGCACCTCTCTTGCCTCTTTCTGCACCTCTCTTGCCTCTTTCTGCACCTCACTTGCTTCTTTCTGCACCCCCTTTGCCTTTTTCTGCACCCCACTTCCCTCTTTGTGCAACTATCTTGCCTCTTTCTACCACTCCCTTCCCTCTTTCTGCACCACTCTTGCCACTTTCTGTACCTCTGTTGCTTCTTTCTGCACTTCTCTTGCTTCTTTCTGCACCCTTCGTGCCTCTTTCAGCACCTCTGTTGCTTCTTTCTGCAGTTCTCTTCCTTCTTTCTGCACCCCCTCCTGCCTCTTTCTGTACCCCTCTTGCCTCTTTGTGCACCTCTCCTACCCCTTTCTGCACCCCTCTTGCCTCTTTTTGCACCTCTGTTGATTTCTTCTGCAACTCTTTTCCTTTGTTCTGCACTTCATTTGCCTCTTTCTATACCCCTCTTGCCTCTTTCTGCACCTCTGTTGGTTCTTTCTGCACTTGTCTTCCCTCTTTCTGCACCTCTCTTGCCTCTTTCTGCACCTTACTTGCCTCTTTCTCCACCTCTCATGCTTCTTTCTGCACTTCTCTTGCTTCTTCCTGCACTGCTCTTGCTTCTTTATGCACCTCTCTTGTAAATTTCTGTATCCCTCTTGCCTCTTTCTGCACCCTGGTTCCCTCTTTCTGTACCTTTCTTGCCTGCTACTGTACCTCTCTTGCCTCTTTCTGCACCTCTGTTGCTTCTTTCTGCACCTCTGTTGCCTCTTTCTGCACCCCTCTTGCCTCTTTCAGCACCTCTGTTGCTTCTTTGTGCACATCTCTTGCTTCTTTCTGTACCCCTCTTGCCTCTTTCTTTACCCCTCTTGCCTCTTTGTGCACCTCTCCTACCCCTTTCTGCACCCCTCTTGCCTCTTTTTGCACCTCTGTTGATTTCTTCTGCAACTCTTTTCCTTTGTTCTGCACTTCATTTGCCTCTTTCTATACCCCTCTTGTCTCTTTCTGCACCTCTGTTGGTTCTTTCTGCACTGCTGTTGTTTCTTTATGCAGCTCTGTTCCAAATTTCTGCATCCCTCTTGCCTCTTTCTGCACCCCTCTTCCCTCTTTCTGCACCTCTCTTGCCTCATCTGCCCACCCGTACCCTCTTTCTGCACCGCATTTGCCTGTTTCTGCAGTTCTCTTGCCTCCTTCTGCACCTCACTTGTCTCTTTCTGCACCTCTGTTGGTTCTTTTGCACTGCTCTGGCTTCTTTCTGCACCTCTCTTGCAAATTTCTGCACCCCTCTTGCCTCTTTCTGCACCCCCTTACATGTTTCTGAACCTTTCTTGCCTCTGTCTGCACCCCTGTTCCCTCTTTCTTTACCTCTTTTGCCTGTTTCTGCAACTCTCTTGCCTCTTTCTGCAGTTCTCTTGCCTCCTTCTGCACCTCTATTGCTTCTTTCTGCACCCCTGTTGCTTCATTCTGCTCTTCCCATGCTTCTTTCTGTGCCTGTCTTGCTTCTTTCTGCACCTCTGTTGTCTCTTTCTGCACTCATCTTCCCTCTTTCTGCACCTCTCTTGCCTCTTTCTGCACCTTACTTACCTCTTTCTGCACTTCTCTTGCTTCTTTCTACACCTGTGTTGCTTCTTTCAGCAATTCTCTTCGCCTCTTTCTGCACTTGTCTTGCCTGTTTCTGCACCTCTCTTGCCTCTTTCTGCACCTCTCTTGCCTCTTTTGCACCTCGCTTGCTTCTTTCTGCACCCCTCCTGCGTATTTCTGCACCCCTCTTCCCTCTTTGTGCAACTTTCTTGCCTCTTTCTACACCTCTCTTCCCTCTTTCTGCACCACTCTTGCCTCTTTCTGTACCTTTGTTGCTTCTTTCTGCACTTCTCTTGCCTCTTTCTGCACCTTTCGTGCCTCTTTCAGCACCTCTGTTGCTTCTTTCTGCACTTCTCTTCCTTCTTTCTGCACCCCTCCTGCCTCTTTCTGCACCCCTCTTGCCTCTTTGTGCACCTCTCCTACCCCTTTCTCGCACCCCTCTTGCCTCTTTTTGCACTTCTGTTGGTTCTTTCTGCACTGTTCTTGGTTCTTTCTGCACCTCTTTTGCAAATTTCTGCATCCCTCTTCCCTCTTTGTCCACCACTCTTGCTTCTTTCTGCACTTCTCTTGCTTCTTCCTGCACTGCTCTCGCTTCTTTATGCACCTCTCTTGTACATTTCTGTATCCCTCTTGCCTATTTCTGCACCCCGGTTCCCTCTTTCTGCACCTTCCTTGCCCACTACTGCACCTCTCTTGCCTCTTTCTGCACCTCTCTTGCCTCTTTCTGCACCTCACTTGCTTCTTTCTGCACCCTTCTTGCGTATTTCTGCACCCCTCTTCCCTCTTTGTGCAACTATCTTGCCTCTTTCTACACCTCTCTTCCCTCTTTCTGCACCACTCTTGCCTCTTTCTGTACCTCTGTTGCTTCTGTCTACACTTCCGTTGCTTCTTTCTGCACCCTTCGTGCCTCTTTCAGCACCTCTGTTGCTTCTTTCTGCAGTTCTCTTCCTTCTTTCTGCACCCCTCCTGCCTCTTTCTGTACCCCTCTTGCCTCTTTGTGCACCTCTCCTACCCCTTTCTGCACCCCTCTTGCCTCTTTTTGCACCTCTGTTGATTCCTTCTGCAACTCTTTTGCTTCGTTCTGCACTTCACTTGCCTCTTTCTATACACTTCTTGCCTCGTTCTGCACCTTTGTTGGTTCTTTCTGCACTGCTGTTGCTTCTTTCTGCACCTCTGTTCCAAATTTCTGCATCCCTCTTGCCTCTTTCTGCACCCCTCTTCCCTCTTTCTGCACCTCTCTTGCCTCAGTCTTCCCATCTATACCCTCTTTCTGCACCCCTTTTGCCTGTTTCTGCAGTTCACTTACCACCTTCTGCACCTCACTTGCCTCTATCTGCACCTCTGTTGGTTCTTTTGCACTGCTCTGGCTTCTTTCTGCACCTCTCTTGCAAATGTCTGTACCCCTCTTGCCTCTTTCTGCACCCCCTTACCTGTTTCTGCACCTCTCTTGCCTCTGTCTGCACCCCTGATCCCTCTTTCTGTACCTCTTTTGCCTGTTTATGCAACTCTCTTGCCTCTTTCTGCACCCCTGTTGTCTCTTTCTGCACTCGTCTTCCCTCTTTCTGCACCTCTCTTGCCTCTTTCTGCACCTCACTTGCCTCTTTCTGCACTTCTCTTGCTTCTTTTTACACCTCTGTTGCTTCTTTCAGCAATTCTCTTGCCTCTTTCTGCACTTCTCTTGCCTGTTTCTGCACCTCTCTTGCCTGTTTCTGCACCTCTCTTGCCTCTTTCTGCACCTCTCTTGCCTCTTTCTGCACCTCACTTGCTTCTTTCCGCATCCCCTTTGCATTTTTCTGCACCCCTCTTCCCTCTTTGTGCAACTATCTTGCCTCTTTCTACACCTCCCTTCCCTCTTTCTGCACCACTCTTGCCACTTTCTGTACCTCTGTTGCTTCTTTCTGCACTTCTCTTGCTTCTTTCTGCACCCTTCGTGCCTCTTTCAGCACCTCTGTTGCTTCTTTCTGCAGTTCTCTTCCTTCTTTCTGCACCCCTCCTGCCTCTTTCTGTACCCCTCTTGCCTCTTTGTGCACCTCTCCTACCCCTTTCTGCACCCCTCTTGCCTCTTTTTGCACCTTTGTTGATTTCTTCTGCAACTCTTTTCCTTTGTTCTGCACTTCATTTGCCTCTTTCTATACCCCTCTTGCCTCTTTCTGCACCTCTGTTGGTTCTTTCTGCACTGCTGTTGTTTCTTTATGCACCTCTGTTCCAAATTTCTGCATCCCTCTTGCCTCTTTCTGCACCCCTCTTCCCTCTTTCTGCACCTCTCTTGCCTCATCTGCCCACCCGCACCCTCTTTCTGCACCCCATTTGCCTTTTTCTGCAGTTCTATTGCCTCCTTCTGCACCTCACTTGCCTCTTTCTGCACCTCTGTTGGTTCTTTTGCACTGCTCTGGCTTCTTTCTGCACCTCTCTTGCAAATTTCTGCACCCCTCTTGCCTCTTTCTGCACCCCTTTACCTGTTTCTGAACCTTTCTTGCCTCTGTCTGCACCCCTGTTCCCTCTTTCTTTACCTCTTTTGCCTGTTTCTGCAACTCTCTTGCCTCTTTCTGCAGTTCTCTTGCTTCCTTCTGCACCTCTGTTGCTTCTTTCTGCACCCCTGTTGCTTCATTCTTCTCTTCCCATGCTTCTTTCTGTGCCTGTCTTGCTTCTTTCTGCACCCCTGTTGTCTCTTTCTGCACTCATCTTCCCTCTTTCTGCACCTCTCTTGCCTCTTTCTGCACCTTACTTACCTCTTTCTGCACTTCTCTTGCTTCTTTCTACACCTTTGTTGCTTCTTTCAGCAATTCTCTTCACCTCTTTCTGCACTTGTCTTGCCTGTTTCTGCACCTCTCTTGCCTCTTTCTGCACCTCTCTTGCTTCTTTCTGCACCTCGCTTGCTTCTTTCTGCACCCCTCTTGCGTCTTTCTGCACCCCTCTTCCCTCTTTGTGCAACTTTCTTGCCTCTTTCTACACCTCTCTTCCCTCTTTCTGCACCACTCTTGCCTTTTTCTGTACCTTTGTTGCTTCTTTCTGCACTTCTCTTGCCTCTTTCTGTACCTTTCGTGCCCCTTTCAGCACCTCTGTTGCTTCTTTCTGCACTTCTCTTCCTTCTTTCTGCACCCCTCTGTAGGAGAGTAGGATCTGCTTCACATGGGTACCCCCACTTTTTGCTGATGCTTCACTGTTTTTCGACCTTAGTCTGGCTGGGGCCCTGCTAATCAGAACCCCAGCCTAGCTGCTTCCTCTCCAAAATGGTTTCCATGTGCCTTAGGCACATCTCTGATTGGAATCTGGAGTGCCCTTATAAGTCCCTAGTATATGGTATACTATGTACCCAGGGCACAGGTACCTCAGAGGCCTACCAGGGGCTGGAGCATGTATTGTGCCACCCCTGGAAGGCCATCCAAACTGACACCACAGGTCTGCTACTGCAGCCTGGGTAAGGTGGTGCATGCACCCCTTACTGTGATATAGGCTACCTATATCACTATATACATACACACATATAAACCTATAAGTCACTCCTATGGCAGGCCTTATCAATCCTGAAGGCAGAGTGCGTGGTTCCTATGTGAGAGGGTGCCCCTGCATGCGCAGGGCCCCTCTGCAGCATTCGGAGACCCTTCTCTGATGCTGTTTGTAGTGCAGCCTGACCATATACTCTTAAGCGCATTATAACCTCGCGTTAAATGCTAACTTTGGGATGGTTGCACGGAAACATGTCGTGTTTGGTGTCAAACATCTTGGAATACTACCCCCACCAGTTCTGGCAGCGGGGGTAGCATTCCACCCTTCTAGAGGGAAAGACATGTACACACCGGTATGCCCGGTACTGACTTTCCAAGCCCTGGCATCACAAAATGGATGCCGCTGCCACAGACACGAGTCTGGCCTCCTGCTGCTGACCGAAACTCCGGCAGGGGAGGCCTGGACAATAGGTTTCCGGTCCCAGGGAGGTGTGACCACCTCCCAGACAGGATAGTGTGTATTGGGGCTGGGCGGGAGCACTCTCTGGTGCTTTGAAGTCCTGCACTGGGGCCACACTTGGTGTCCCTGTGCATACCCCAGTTCAAACCGGCTCAGGGGCTTCCAGCCCCTGCTCTGGCGCAAAACTGGACAAAGGGAAAGGGGTGTAACCACCCCTCTGCCCTGACCCTCCCATAGGTGGGGTCACAGAGTATGTCCAACCCCCTACCTTAGTATAAGTAAGGGAAACCAGTCCTTAGGACTTTAGATTTACCTGGACGAAACTCTGACACAGAATCCTGGACCTTCGACGCTCTACTTTAAGATTAGAGGACTGAAGAATCTCCCTTGGGGTCAAGGAGTGACTCCCCTGCTTGGCAGGCACCAAAGAAGCAATTGTCTGGTCTGCATCGCTGAAGCTCCCGTCGGACACCGAAGTCTTTGCATCACCAGAGGTGGATTTCCAGACTTTCCCGAGGCTGCCCTGAGTCCCCAGCAAAGCTGAGGCCTGTAGCTGTCGTGGGTAATGTGGAACCAGGACCCCTGGACACCGAATGCATTTGCAAGTGCATCCTCTTCTGGGTCTCCCACGAAGTCGTGCTTTGGGCTTCAAGTAGCCCCAGCCTCCAGCACTAACTGCACCGAAGATCACTGGCCTCCACTCCACGAGTGTCCTGTGAGCCAGCTCCACATGCACCGTCTCGAGTCTCCTTCGCGGTCGCTAGTCCGTTGGCTAGTAGGCCCTCCCGAAAGCCAATCTTTTTCTACTTGGGCTCCCTGGTTGCTCCAGGTGTGCCCTGACTTATCCTTGCTGGGTGAGTCTTCCAGACCTTGATGGTTTGCAACATCGTCCTTCTTCGCTTTCCACAAGACTTGCCGTTGCCAAGGCTTGTTGGGTCCAATCCGGTCGCCGACACCCCTGCAATCGACAGACGTTGTGGGACAGCTTGAATCCAGCTCCTGGTTGTCGTCAACACCTCCTGGACCTCGTGGCTGAAGAGTCAAGATGACTGTCAACCTACCTGAAGCACTCGACATCGGTGGGCATCTGTTCATCGCCTTCCTGGTCACTGGCTAGTGACCCAGACTCTGTCCCCTCTGCTTTCAGGTTCTTCAGATCTTCGATCCACCTTTGGATCCACCCGAACACTTTCGACTTGGCCGCCAGCAGCACTTTGCAGCAGATCGCCATTGAAAGCGACTACGAAACCCGACCCCGAAAGATACCTATGCACCCGGCTTCCCTGGGTGAGGTAACTCGAGTACTCCGGTGCTCCCGTGGGTATTGACACTAGAACAGCCTAGTTCTCAAAGGGTTTGCTCCAAGTCCTCCTCTAAGTGTCCCTTTTCTTTGAAATTCTAATCGCGACTTTCCCCATAGAAGTTAACGGTGGTTTGCGGTTGTGTTCATACACTGCACGCGTCCCCCGTGGGTCCCCTGTGTCACTGCCTTGGGTGGTTCCTTGTGGTCCAAGCACTTCTACAGGCTCTAGGCCTTGTGTCTAGCTCAGTCGTGGTTCTTATACCACTTTATTGGTATATGGTTTGGTACGCCCCTGGGGCTCAAACGTGTATTTGTGCTATTACTGTAGATAACTAACTCGTAACGTATGTACTTCGAACTCTAGCCTCATAAAGAGACTAGAGGGGTGTGTTTAGTAATAAATACATATATTTTGAATATATACCTGGTGTGGTCCTCTTTCATTTGGTCACTCAAGAGATTATAGACTGGTAAAACAAGCTGCTTTACATTCCTTCAAGACTTAGCCTGAAGGCTGCTCTCCATAGCTACCACTAGGATAGCTTTCAATAAAGGTTGTCTTTAACCTATCTCCAATAAGGGTTGTTTGGACTGGTGCAAGGTGCCCACTATAATTAGTGGACAGCATATGCCAGGCCAACTTCTCACATTGGTGTGCAGCGTGTGGGATTCCAGCTTGCTATTGTTTTACCAGATAATCTCAATTGAATTGATCAACTGAAAACCACTAAGGGTACATATAAATCAAGCTTAGTAATACAGTAAGTTCTACTGAACTTAGAGTTGTGTGTTAAGGGACAGCACACCCTTTCTACAACTCAAGAGAGTTTAGTAGGCCACACTAGAGTAGGTAGTGCATACACCACACCTCACTAGTGATGTCTTCAAAGCCAGGACCCAGTGAGTCCTTGCCAGAAGCCAGTGGGCTTCTTCCCTCCAAGTATGATAAACTCCCATTCTTGGAATTGAGAGCATTATGCACTACTAGGAAGTTGAAGACAGGCAAAAGTGCCAGCACCCAACACCTCAGGGAGGTGTTACTAGCTGATGATCTCAGCAGGCCCCTAGGGTCTGAAGGGGTAGGCATAGAGGGTGGGGCAGAAGATGAGGAAGGAGCCAGGGGTGAAGAAACCCAGGCCCCCCCCTCTGAAACTGGCCAGGAAGGTGAAAATGACCTTGTCCTGGAAAACCCAATTCCTCCTGTGGAGGAGGAGGAGGGAGAGGATCAGACTGACCTCCCCTTTGTCCCCCTAGGAAGAGTTCTGAGTGTGCCCAGAAGGTCTAGGTCTCCTTCTCAGGAGTCTAACCACTCTGACACCTCAATAGGGACCTCTGTCTCCTCTCATAGGAGGGAATCCTCTCATGAGAGGAGAAAGAGACTGATTCAATATGAGCAAGCTCAACTTGAACTCAGGAAACAGCAATTGGCTATAGACAGGGAGTCCCTAGATCTCTATAGAGAGAGACAAAAGTTGGGACTAGACTCCCATGGTGGCAGCAGTTTCCCCAAAGATAGGGAAAGGTCTTATGACCATAGAAACCTGAGCAAGATTGTCCCTCCCTACCAGAGTGGGGATGATATCCACAAATGAATAACTGCTCTAGAGAGGGCCTGTAAAGTACAGAGGGTCCCTCAGGAGCAGTGGGCAGCAATCTTGTGGTTCTCCTTTGCAGACAAAGGTAGATACAAGCTCCTCACTGTTAGAGAGGAGGATGCTGATAATTACAAAGTCTTGAAGAGTGCTCTAATTGATGGGTTTGGCCTAACCACTGAACAATACAGGTTAAAGTTCAGGGATACCCAAAAAGCACAGACTCAAGACTGGGTGGACTTTGTTGATTGTTCTGCCAAGGCTCTGGAAGGTTGGTTATTGGGCAGTAAGGTATGTGACTTCACAGGATTGTACAATCTGATAATGAGGGAGCAGATTCTTAATAACTGTCAAAATCAGCTGTTGCATCAGCACCTGGTAGACTCTGATCTGACCTCTCCCCAAGAATTGGGAAAGAAGGCAGACAAATGGGTCAGAACCAGGGTGAAGCAGAAGGTACAGAACCAAGGAGGTGACCCTAAGAAGCAAGATTCGAAAACCTCTGATAAGGGTGGGGAGAAGGGTAAAGATCAAAAGTCTTCACAAGGCCCCCAAAAATCTTCTTCAGGTGGGGATTCACAGTCTACCAAAGGGAAAGGCCAAAGAAAACCATGGTGCAAGGTCTGTAAGCAAAAGACCCACTGGACCAGTGATTGCACCAAGTCCAAAGACTTGACTCCAGCCCCCACCAATGCCCCTAAGGCACCTGCTCCCCCTAGTTCAGTTACAGTTGGTGGTGGGACTACACAAGCCAAGGGTTTAGTAGGGTTGACCCTGGGTAAAGAGATGAGCTCTGACCTAGTCAGAGAACTCAATCAGGCTGTCCTAGTCTGTGATGGAGGCATGGATATGACCTCCTCTGTGAGTCCCAGTAATCTGGGCAAGTACAGACAACAGCCTTTAATCAATGGAAGAGAGGCTTTGGCATTTAGGGACACAGGGGCAAGTGTCACCATGGTGACACAAGACCTTGTGAATCCTGGGCAGATTATACTTGGTGAGATGTACCAAGTGACCAATGCTAGCAATGTCAGAACAGACCATACTCTGGCAGTTGTTAACTTCTCCTGGGGAGGGGTAACTGGCCTTAAGAAGGTTGTGGTAAGTGCAGACCTACCCGTTGAATGCTTGCTTGGCAATGACTTAGAAACTTCAGCTTGGGCAGAAGTGGAGCTCAGGACCCATGCAGAAATGTTGGGGATCCCTGCAGATGTGTTTGCTGTGACCAGGTCACAAGCCAAAATGTCTAGCACTGAACAGGCCTTGGATTCTGGAATAATGGACCAAGTGCCCTCCAAGAAGAGGAGTAGTAGGGTAAAGGCAGTGCCTTCCCCCTTGGCTCAGAAGGAAGATCAGTCCCTTGAGGGGGATGATCTCAGTCCTGAGGAAGGAACTGTCCCAGAGGAGCTTGAACCTGACCAGGTTGAGTTCTTGGGGACAGGGGGACCTTCCAGGGCAGATCTGAGCCAGGAGCAGCAGAGCTGCCCCTCTCTTGAACCCCTCAGACAGCAAGCTGCTGCTGAGGCTGCTGGGAAAGCTAGTGGTCCCCATACTGTGTATTGGGATGATGGACTCTTGTACTCAGAGTGTAGAGACCCCAAGCCTGGTGCTACCAGGAGGTTGGTTATACCTCTGAAGTTCAGGGGCTTCCTATTGACCCTAGCCCATGATATTCCCTTAGCAGGTCACCTGGGCCAGAACAAGACTTGGGACAGAATTGTCCCTCACTTTCACTGGCCCCACATGTCTGAAGACACCAAGGAGTTTTGTCGCTCCTGTGTAACCTGCCAGGCCAGTGGCAAGGCAGGTGGCACTACAAAGTCCCCCTGATACCACTACCTGTGGTGGGGTTCCCTTTGAAAGGGTGGGGATTGACATTGTTGGTCCCATGGATCCCCAAACTGCATCTGGGCACAGATTTATCCTGGTGGTAGTGGATCATGCCACCAGGTACCCAGAGGCTATTCCCCTTAGGACCACTACAGCACCTGTGGTGGCAAGGGCCCTCCTGGGAATTTTCTCAAGAGTGGGCTTCCCTAAGGAGGTTGTATCAGACAGGGGTGCAAACTTTATGTCTGGATACTTAAAAGCAATGTGGAAGGAGTGTGGAGTGACTTACAAGTTCACCACACCCTATCACCCACAATGCAATGGTTTAGTTGAGAGATTCAACAAAACCTTGAAGGGCATGATTAAAGGGCTCCCAGAAAAGCTTAGGCGAAGATGGGACATACTCTTGCCCTGCCTTTTATTTGCGTACAGGGAGGTGCCTCAAAAGGGGGTTGGCTACAGCCCCTTTGAACTTTTGTTTGGTCACCCTGTCAGGGGTCCCCTGTGCTTGGTGAAGGAAGGATGGGAGTTACCTCTCAAGCCCCCAAAGCAAGACATAGTGGACTACGTATTTGGTCTCCGCTCCCGGATGGCTGAGTATATGAAAAAGGCAACTAAAAACCTTGAGGCTAGCCAGGAACTTCAAAAGGCCTGGCATGACCAAAGGCTGTACTGACTGTTTATCAGCCAGGACAGAAGGTGTGGGTGTTGGAGCCAGTGGCCCCAGCAGCTCTCCAAGACAAATGGAGTGGACCCCACACCATTGTTGAGCAGAAGGGTGAGGTTACCTACTTAGTAGACCTAGGAACACCCAGGAGTCCCCACAGGGTTCTCCATGTCAGCAGGTTAAAATCATATGTGGACAGGGCAGACATGGGCTTGCTCATGGCTACTGATGAGGGACAGGAGGAAGAGAGTGACCCACTCCCTGACCTGCTCTCACAGAAACCTGGTGATGGGTCAGTGGATGGTGGAGCCTTGGCAGGCAGCCTCACTACCCAGCAGCAGACTGATTGCAGACAGGTGCTCAATCAGTTCAGACACATATTCTCACTGACACCCAGTCAGACTACCTGGTGCACTCATGAAGTGGACACTGGGGACAGTCTGCCTATTAAAAATAAGATTGATAGGCAACCTGACCATGTCAGGGACTGTATCAGGACAGAAGTCCAGAAGATGTTGGATTTGGGAGTTATTGAACCCTCAGATAGCCCTTGGGCTAGTCCAGTGGTCCTTGTGCCAAAACCTCACACCAATGGTGGGAAAAGAGAGATGAGGTTTTGTGTGGACTACAGGGGTCTCAATGCAGTCACTAGGACTGATGCCCATCCAATACCAAGGGCAGATGAGCTAATAGACACTTTGGCCTCAGCCAAGTATCTAAGCACATTTGACCTGACAGCTGGCTACTGGCAGATCAGACTAGCTGATGATGCAAAGCCAAAGACAGCATTCTCAACCCCTAGTGGGCATTATCAATTTGTGGTGATGCCCTTTGGTCTGAAGAATGTACCTGCCACTTTTCAGAGGTTGGTGAATACAGTCCTTACAGGTCTGGAAGCCTATAGTGCAGCATATCTAGATGATATTGCTGTCTTTAGCTCCACCTGGGAGGATCACCTGGTCCACCTCAGAAATGTTTTACAGGCCCTGCAGAAAGCAGGCCTGACTATCAAGGCCACCAAGTGCCAGATAGGGCAGAGTCAGGTTGTGTACCTGGGCCACCTTGTGGGTGGAGGCCAGGTTCAACCACTGCAGAGCAAGATCCAGACCATCATGGACTGGACTGCTCCAACTACCCAGACTCAGGTGAGAGCCTTCTTAGGCCTGACTGGGTACTATAGGAGATTTGTCAAGGGGTATGGATCAATAGTGACACCCCTGAATGACTTAACTTCCAAGAAAATGCCCAAAAGGTTCAGTGGACAGTTAGCTGTCAAAAGGCATTTGATGACCTGAAGCAGGCCATGTGCACTGCTCCCATTCTACAGAGTCCTGATTACTCCAAGAAGTTCATTGTTCAAACTGATGCATCTGAATTGGGGGTAGGGGCTGTACTGTCACAATTGAATGAAGAAGGTCAGGATCAGCCAGTAGCTTTCATTAGCAGAAGGCTGACCCCTAGAGAGAAACGTTGGTCAGCCATTGAGAGGGAGGCCTTTGCTGTGGTCTGGGCACTGAAGAAGCTGAGGCCATACTTGTTTGGTACTCACTTCCTTGTTCAAACAGACCATAAGCCCCTCTTATGGCTAAAACAAATGAAGGGTGAAAACCCCAAACTGCTTAGGTGCTCCATTTCCCTACAGGGGATGGACTTCACAGTGGAACATAGACCTGGGAGTAACCATGCCAATGCAGATGGACTCTCTAGGTACTTCCACTTAGAACATGAAGACTTAACTGGGCAAGGTTAGTTTAATGTCCCTACGTTTGGGGGGGTTGTGTAGGAGAGTAGGATTTGCTTCACATGGGTACCCCCACTTTTTGCTGATGCTTCACTGTTTTTCGACCTTAGTCTGGCTGGGGCCCTGCTAATCAGAACCCCAGCCTAGCTGCTTCCTCTCTAAAATGGTTTCCATGTGCCTTAGGCACATCTCTGATTGGAATCTGGAGTGCCCTTATAAGTCCCTAGTATATGGTATACTATGTACCCAGGGCATAGGTACCTCAGAGGCCTACCAGGGGCTGGAGCATGTATTGTGCCACCCCTGGAAGGCCATCCAAACTGACACCACAGGTCTGCTACTGCAGCCTGGGTAAGGTGGTGCATGCACCCCTTACTGTGATATAGGCTACCTATATCACTATATACATACACACATATAAACCTATAAGTCACTCCTATGGCAGGCCTTATCAATCCTGAAGGCAGAGTGCGTGGTTCCTATGTGAGAGGGTGCCCCTGCATGAGCAGGGCCCCTCTGCAGCGTTCGGAGACCCTTCTCTGATGCTGTTTGTAGTGCAGCCTGACCATATACTCTTAAGCGCATTATAACCTCGCGTTAAATGCTAACTTTGGGATGGTTGCACGGAAACATGTCGTGTTTGGTGTCAAACATCTTGGAATACTACCCCCCCACCAGTTCTGGCGGCGGGGGTAGCATTCCACCCTTCTAGAGGGAAAGACATGTACACACCGGTATGCCCGGTACTGACTTTCCAAGCCCTGGCATCACAAAATGGATGCCGCTGCCACAGACACGAGTCTGGCCTCTTGCTGCTGACCGAACTCCGGCAGGGGATGCCTGGACAATAGGTTTCCTGTCCCAGGGAGGTGTGACCACCTCCCCAGACAGGATAGTGTGTATTGGGGCTGGGCGGGAGCACTCTCTGGTGCTTTGAAGTCCTGCACTGGGGGCACACTTGGTGTCCCTGTGCATACCCCAGTTCAACCCGGCTCAGGGGCTTCCGGCCCCTGCTCTGGCACAAAACTGGACAAAGGGAAAGGGGTGTAACCACCCCTCTGCCCTGACCCTCCCATAGGTGGGGTCACAGAGTATGTCCAACCCCCTACCTTAGTATAAGTAAGGGAACCCAGTCCTTAGGACTTTAGATTTACCTGGACGAAACTCTGACACAGAATCCTGGACCTTCGACGCTCTACTTTAAGATTAGAGGACTGAAGAATCTCCCTTGGGGTCAAGGAGTGACTCCCCTGCTTGGCAGGCACCAAAGAAGCAATTGTCCGGTCTGCATCGCTGAAGCTCCCATCGGACGCCGAAGTCTTTGCATCACCAGAGGTGGATTTCCAGACTTCCCCGAGGCTGCCCTGAGTCCCCAGCAAAGCTGAGGCCCTTAGCTGTCGTGGGTAACGTGGAACCGGGACCCCTGGACACCAAACGCATTTGCAAGTGCATCCTCTTCTGGGTCTCCCACGAAGTCGTGCTTTGGGCTCCGAGTAGCCCCAGCCTCCAGCACCAACTGCACAGAAGATCACTGGCCTCCACTCCACGAGTGTTCTGTGAGCCAGCTCCACGTGCACCGTCTCGAGGCTCCTTTGCGGTCGCTAGTCCGTTGGCTAGTAGGCCCTCCCAAAGGCCAATCTTTTTCTGCTTGGGCTCCCTGGTTGCTCCATGTGTGCCCTGACTTATCCTTGCTGGGTGAGTCCCCCAGACCTTGATGGTCTGCAACATCGTCCTTCTTCGCTTTCTACGAGACTTGCCGTTGCCAAGTCTTGTTGGGTCCAATCCGGTCGCCGACACCTCTGCGGACGTCGTGGGACAGCTCGAATCCAGCTCATGGTTGTCGTCGACGCCTCCTGGACCTCGTGGCTGAAGAGTCAAGACGACCATCAACCTACCTGAAGCACTCGACATCGGTGGGCATCTGCTCATCGCCTTCCTGGTCACTGGCTAGTGACCCAGACTCTGTCCCCTCTGCTTTCAGGTTCTTCAGATCTTCGATCCACCTTTGGATCCACCCGAACACTTTCGACTTGGCCGCCAGCAGCACTTTGCAGCAGATCGCCATTGAAAGCGACGACGAAACCCGACCCCGAAAGACACCTATGCACCCGGCTTCCCTGGGTGAGGTAACTCGAGTACTCCGGTGCTCCCGTGGGTATTGACACTAGAACAGCCTAGTTCTCAAAGGGTTTGCTCCAAGTCCTCCTCTAAGTGTCCCTTTTCTTTTAAATTCTAATCGCGACTTTCCCCATAGAAGTTAACGGTGGTTCGCGGTTGTGTTCATACACTGCACGTGTCCCCCATGGGTCCCCTGTGTCACTGCCTTGGGTGGTTCCTTGTGGTCCAAGCACTTCTACAGGCTCTAGGCCTTGTGTCTAGCTCAGTCGTGGTTCTTATACCACTTTATTGGTATATGGTTTGGTACGCCCCTGGGGCTCAAACGTGTATTTGTGCTATTACTGTAGATAACTAACTCGTAACGTATGTACTTCGAACTCTAGCCTCATAAAGAGACTAGAGGGGTGTGTTTAGTAATAAATACATATATTTTGAATATATACCTGGTGTGGTCCTCTTTCATTTGGTCACTCAAGAGATTATAGACTGGTAAAACAAGCTGCTTTACATTCCTTCAAGACTTAGCCTGAAGGCTGCTCTCCATAGCTACCACTAGGATAGCTTTCAATAAAGGTTGTCTTTAACCTATCTCCAATAAGGGGTTGTTTGGACTGGTGCAAGGTGCCCACTATAATTAGTGGACAGCATATGCCAGGCCAACTTCTCACACCTTCCTGCCTCTTTCTGCACCCCTCTTGCCTCTTTGTGCACCTCTCCTACCCCTTTCTCGCACCCCTCTTGCCTCTTTTTGCACTTCTGTTGGTTCTTTCTGCACTGTTCTTGGTTCTTTCTGCACCTCTTTTGCAAATTTCTGCATCCCTCTTCCCTCTTTGTCCACCACTCTTGCTTCTTTCTGCACTTCTCTTGCTTCTTCCTGCACTGCTCTCGCTTCTTTATGCACCTCTCTTGTACATTTCTGTATCCCTCTTGCCTATTTCTGCACCCGGTTCCCTCTTTCTGCACCTTCCTTGCCCACTACTGCACCTCTCTTGCCTCTTTCTGCACCTCTCTTGCCTCTTTCTGCACCTCACTTGCTTCTTTCTGCACCCTTCTTGCATCTTTCTGCACCCCTCTTCCCTCTTTGTGCAACTATCTTGCCTCTTTCTACACCTCTCTTCCCTCTTTCTGCACCACTCTTGCCTCTTTCTGTACCTCTGTTGCTTCTGTCTACACTTCCGTTGCTTCTTTCTGCACCCTTCGTGCCTCTTTCAGCACCTCTGTTGCTTCTTTATGCAGTTCTCTTCCTTCTTTCTGCACCCCTCCTGCCTCTTTCTGTACCCCTCTTGCCTCTTTGTGCACCTCTCCTACCCCTTTCTGCACCCCTCTTGCCTCTTTTTGCACCTCTGTTGATTCCTTCTGCAACTCTTTTGCTTCGTTCTGCACTTCACTTGCCTCTTTCTATACCCTTCTTGCCTCGTTCTGTACCTCTGTTGGTTCTTTCTGCACTGCTGTTGTTTCTTTCTGCACCTCTGTTCCAAATTTCTGCATCCCTCTTGCCTCTTTCTGCACCCCTCTTCCCTCTTTCTGCACCTCTCTTGCCTCAGTCTTCCCACCTATACCCTCTTTCTGCACCCCTTTTGCCTGTTTCTGCAGTTCACTTACCACCTTCTGCACCTCACTTGCCTCTTTCTGCACCTCTGTTGGTTCTTTTGCACTGCTCTGGCTTCTTTCTGCACCTCTCTTGCAAATTTCTGCACCCCTCTTGCCTCTTTCTGCACCCCCTTACCTGTTTCTGCACCTCTCTTACGTCTGTCTGCACCCCTGATCCCTCTTTCTGTACCTCTTTTGCCTGTTTATGCAACTCTCTTGCCTCTTTCTGCACCCCTGTTGTCTCTTTCTGCACTCTTCTTCCCTCTTTCTGCACCTCTCTTGCCTCTTTCTGCACCTCACTTGCCTCTTTCTGCACTTCTCTTGCTTCTTTTTACACCTCTGTTGCTTCTTTCAGCAATTCTCTTGCCTCTTTCTGCACTTCTCTTGCCTGTTTCTGCACCTCTCTTGCCTCTTTCTGCACCTCTCTTGCCTCTTTCTGCACCTCACTTGCTTCTTTCCGCACCCCCTTTGCCTTTTTCTGCACCCCTCTTCCCTCTTTGTGCAACTATCTTGCCTCTTTCTACACCTCCCTTCCCTCTTTCTGCACCACTCTTGCCACGTTCTGTACCTCTGTTGCTTCTTTCTGCACTTCTCTTGCTTCTTTCTGCACCC